>PVIA01001140.1:17062-311230 GCA_004024845.1 Tonatia bakeri | reverse complement strand
TAGGGTTCTGAGTTTTTACATAAATCAAAGTAAGCTTACCATTTTAACGTGTTAAGAAACTAGGACACGATGGCACCTTTCCTCTATCTGGAGAGCACTCCCTTCCCTCCTGCAATGTAATTCTTGTAAATTGCAGTCTTATTTTCAAATTCCAACTTTGTGCTCTTATTTTCCATAAACATATACAATTACATTATTTCAGAGATACTGCAAAGTAAGCTGTAGTTCAGCAGATTACCTGATTAATGAATCAGGCCCGATACCTTTCCTGGCCAATTCCTTGGTGCTATACACCAATTTTTTATCACAACTTCATGGAGAAGAGTATGACTCCAGAAATGATAAAGCATTAGATCCACACAATTACCAAAGGTCCACCTAACATTAGAAAAATATCAGGCATCATGGGGGTAAATAAGACCAGCAAGAGGCATGGCCTTAAAAGAAATGATTTTACTTAACATTTTCAGCCCTCTTGTCAAGAATAAATTTTCACAAAAATTCAAGATATCTATAATCATTTGTATATTTTTATTCTAAACCAGAACTTTCTGGTCTGGTTTTGTAGCCCTTGAAAGGTCTACAAGTTTATATGAAGGTGAAGCATCAATGGCATAAATAACATGCCCCTCAAACACTGGCCTTATCTTTTACAAAAACCCAATAATGTTATGGTGATTAAAAACATGAGAATATATCTTGAAGCATGACTAAGCTGCAGAATTGGTAATATCACTAGGTTATTTCTCAACCCATAGATACTCAAAGTACAGCTTCCAGCAAGCAATAGCTTGTGATGTTTCTCTGAGTTTCGAAAGGAGATTTATATACAAAGAGATTAGGAACATGTGCTATAGAAACAATTCCCTGTACTACTAAATAATTGAACACCATAAAGTCCCCCAATGTCCTTGGGCTAGGCCTTCCTTAAAAGTGATATTACATTCTCAATATATTATTTTAGGTATTCAAAATCCACCTTTAAAATGCAGAAAATAAATCAATTTACTGCCTGTAAGATAAATAGCAATATGGAATACCATCACCAGCATGTTAATTAATGAAACAAAATAAAGGAACTGTGTATTTATTTGTGTCTCAGAGAAGAATCTAGATTAAAACTTTTGTGTAAGCAGATTTCATTTTGGGGATCAAATCTGATTTAGTACCAGTCTATTCTACCTTTTTATGAATCCTCATAGTGTAGTATAAATTGGCTCAAAGGGATACAGAAGTGTAGACAGTTAAATTGGTCCTTTTCACACATATATGCAATCATTCAGAAACCATGCAATACCAAAAAAATAAATTAAATAAGCCAAAGCTGTTCAGAGAGGATTTAAGGTTTTGAAATAAGTAAAAGTACTTTTCCAAAAATATAACATCTGAGAAAAAATTTCTTGGTTATTCAGTAGAGACTTTATTCAAACATGAGACTAGGGTCTAAACTGTGGTCACATCTACATCATAATGAAGTTGCTGCTTCTCCAAACTCTGTGCACCAGATATGAAGTTGTTATATTACTGCTCATCACAAATGACTTCAAACAATTGTATTTATTCTACAAATATTTATTGAGTGTGTACTATAGATTTTCCATTGTGCTAGATGCCAGTGGTACACCATGGTGTGGCAGGGATGGGTGAATGCCACCAAACATTCATGCTGCTTCTTCCAGCATTGAGGTGTACATAGGAAGTGGCTACCCAGCCAGGAGTTATACTCCCAAACCCCATTACATCTGAGGTGTCACCATGTGAGTAGCTCTTATCAGAATATGTTTGAAATAATGTATGTCACTTCTGGGTCAGGGTGATTGATTATAAGAAGTTCTCTCCTCTACCCTCTCTTTCCCCTACTAGAAGCTGAGGACTCTGAGAGCCCCAAAATGGAAAAAGCCTGGGTCTGAATAACCATATGGAGAAAAGCTTTCATTTAGAATGGAAGGGCAGAGTATTTAGAATTCACCAACCATCTGAGAATGAGAAGGGTTTAACTATGCAAAGAGGGAAAGAAAGTCAGAGAACAACACATATATAGGATGCTCCTGTTAGGAAAGTACAAATGTGAGGGTCTAAAACAGACTACCAGGCCTCTGTCGATTTCATTAGCTGGTTGTCACAAACCATGCAAGACTAGTGTAAATCATCAGAGTGATCAAAAAACCACAAATTCTGCTCAAGATAAAAAGTAGGGCAAACAATAAATGTATACTAGTCTTCCAACCAAGATGGAGGCATAGGTAGACACACTGTGCCTCCTCACACATCCAAAATAAGGGCAACAACAGTTTAGAAACAAACAAACAACAACAACAACAAAAAAACAGAACTGACAGAAAATTGAGGTATATAGAGGTCTCACAACCAAAGAGTTAAAGTAGACATATTCATCCAGACCGGTAGGAGGAGCAGAGTCGGGCAGCTGGGCAAAGAAGAGTCTCGGCAAAGCAGTGGTTGGTGGACCCTGGGTGCACAAGGCGGCAGCGGGCGGACACAGTGAGGCCTCGGATTGTGGAAGGGAGTGGTGCACAAGGCGGCTGGCAGACTGGGTGGTCCCACATTCTCTCTCGCAGATAAACCAGGTGAAACTGGGGAGTGAGACAGACCTCCAACACAGGGTCCCAGCTCAGGGAAATAAAACCTCAAAACACCAATTGAAAACACCTGTGGGGGTTGAGGTGCTGGAACATACTCCCAACCTCACAGAAGAGTTCATTGGAGAGACCCACAGGGTGCTAGAACATACACTAGCCCACCCACACGGGAATCAGCACCAGAAGGGCCCAATTTGCTTGGGGGAAGTGGAGGAAGTGACTGAAATCCAGTGGAGAGCAGAGCAAGGGCCCTTGTTCCCTCTCGGATCCCTGGCCCACATCACAACCCAGTGACTGGGTTGCCCCACCCTGGTGAACACCTAAGGCTCCACCCCTTAGTATGTAACAGGCATGTCAAGACAAAAAAAAAAAAAAGGCCCAAACGAAAGAACAGATCAAAGCTCCAGAAAAAATACAACTAAGTGACATAGAGATAGCCAACCTATCAGATGCATAGTTCAAAACACTGGTGATCAGGGTGTTCACAGAATTGGTTGAGTTTGGTCACAAATTAGATGAAAAAATGAAGGCTACACTAAGTGAAATAAAGGAAAATGCACAGGGAACCAATACTGTTAGAAAGGAAACTGGGACTCAAATCAATGAAGTGGACCAGAAGGAAGAAAGAAACATCCAACCAGAAAAGAATGAAGAAACAAGAATTCAAAAAAATGAGGAAAAGCTTAGGAACCTCCAGGACATCTTTAAACATTCCAACATCCGAATTATAGGGATACCAGAAAGAAAAGAGGAACAGCAACAAGTGGAAAAGTTATTTGAACAAATAATAAAGGAGAACTCCCTCAATCTGGCAAAGGAAATAGACTTCTAGGAAGTCCAGGAGGCTCAGAGTCCCAAAGAAGTTGGACCCAAGGAGGAACACACCAAGGCACATCATAATTACATTACCCAAGATTAAAATGGAGAAAATCCTACCTACAAAGGAGTTCCCATCAGACTGTCAGCTGACTTCTCAAAAGAGACCTTGCAGGCAAGAAGAGGTTGGAAAGAAGTACTCCAACTCGTGAAAGGCAAGGACCTACATCCAAGATTGCTTTATCCAACAAAGCTTTCATTTAGAATGGAAGGGCAGATAAAGTGCTTCTCAGATAAGGTCAACTTCAAGGAGTTCATCATCACCAAGCCCTTATTATATGAAATGTTAAAGGGACTTATCTAAGAAAAAGAAGATAAAAAACATGCATAGTAAAATGACAGCAAACTCACAATTATTAACATCCACACCTAAAACAAAAACAAACTAAGCAAACAACTAGAATAGGAACAGAACCACAGAAATGGAGAATACATGGAGGGTTATCAACAGGAGAGTGGGAGAGGAGAGAGGGGAAAAAGGTACAGAGAATAAGTAGCATAGATGGTAGGTAGAAAATAGACGGGGGAGGGTAAAAATAGTATGGGAAATGTAGAAGTTAAAGAACTTGTAAGTATGACACATGGACATGAACTAAAGGGGGGGAATGTGGGTAGGAGAAGATGTGCAGGGTAGAGGGGAATGAAGGGGGGAAATGGGACAACTATAATAGCATAATCAATAAAATATATTTTAAAATTATTATTATGACAAGATTTCACTGTTCATTTTGTTTTCTAACAAGTTACTGCTTATATGCAATAGAGGTATGAATTTTGTCATAGTTTTTCTTATAATCAGCTACTTTACTGGACTTGTTAACTGAATTAGCACCCTTTCAGACATTAGGATACTTCATTATCTTGGACATAGTGATATGGCCCTCTTTCTACTTGGTTATGAATGTGATGCTGATGAACTGTTGGAACCCGTTTCCACCTGTGACCATTAGAGCTGATTACTTCTTTGTCTGCTTGACATGGTTCTATTTTTTCTGGGACTGCTTGTTTTAACCACAGTTCCCTGTATTCTTTTCTATTGACATGGGTTTTTAAAAATCTAGTCTTTATAAATAGACACTTTATTAACAGATTAAATGAAATGTCTACATATGTGAACTTGTCCACCAGGTGCTCACTGTCACACTCGGAGGTCCCTCTGCTCTGGACATCCAGGCTCCCTGTGGTTAGTACTTGCTCTCCTGACACTGTGCCTTGCCAGGCCACAAGGGTTCCTAGACCATGTGGGACTATGCTGGGTTGGAGTGTTCAAGCTAACATCACCCAGTAGCTGGAACAATCTCTCCCCATTCAGGCCTTCATTAGGATGCATTACTCACTCAGGGCTAAATTTCTCCTTGCTGCTTCCTATGGTTCCAGACAACAATCCTATCAGCAATAATCTAGTTTCCATGCTCCATGGGCTCTGTCAGATCCGGTTTCCTTGCTCCAGGGGCTCCCTCAGAGTTCCCCAAGCAGCAAAATATTCTGGAGGCGGTTGATTGGTGTGCTGACAAAAAAATCTTCTGCCAGGTATGTAAGTTTTCAAAATCCTTAAAATTCTAAAGTTTTCATTTCTTATTATTCTGTTATATCTCAGAGCATTTAATCTGTTTCTGTGTGATATAAGAAAATTCAATATGGTTCAGTGGTTTTTAAAAGTAAACTGTTGATGGATTTAAAAAAAAAATGTTTATTGTTGTTCAATTACAGTTTTCCCGACTTTGCCCCCTTATGATTGGGAAGGAAATCAAAAACTAGCTTACCATTCTAAGTTCCAGATAACTCATATGGACATTTTCAAAAATTAAAGTAATACATGTGATAATTTGAAAGTAAATAACAGAAGAACAAATCAAAAGGTAAGGGTACATTCATTAATTCATTTATTTGCAATTACTGTAACTGTAGTTGTGACTGGACCAGAAGTAAATCTCAGATGCTGCAGTCTTGGACAGTTGGCATCCCTCTGTGGTGAGTCCTTGTGGTCTGAATGGAAAAGTCTTATTTTTTTTTTTAAAGCAGTTCTTTTTTTTTATTTTATTTATTTATTTTTAGAGAGGGAGAGAGAGAGAGAAACATCAATGTGCGGTTGCTGGGAGACATGGCCTGCAACCTAGGCATGTGCCCTGACTGGGAATCGAACCTGCGATGCCTGGTTCGCAGCCCGCGCTCAATCCACTGAGCTACGCCAGCCAGGGCTGGAAAAGTCTTATTAAATAATCTTGAAATGTTTATTTCCTACATTGTATCAACAAAAAAGAAAAAAAAAACCCTCTTGTTCTTAGACTTGTTAATCATTATTCTGAAGACAGACAAAACTTTGGTTCCCTTAAGTCAAATACTCTTTGTGTAAACGTTATCCATTTCTTTTGTGGGATATAAAGTGAGTTCCAATTTTATTACTCACATGCTTTTTAAAAACAGAATAAATTTGTGTCCTTTAAACTTAGCAAAGATGAGAAAGAACACCACATCAGATTCAAGAACATCTGTGTACATCTATCTGGTGATGCTGACACTGTCACAGTGGTTTTATTTCAGGCACCTTCCAGCATAATCTATATTTAACTATAAGAAATGGTGGCTTTTTTTAAGGAGACTGAAACAAGATCTGGGAAGAACCCCAGGAGATTATTCAGTATAACTCCCCATATAGAGGGAGTCCTTAGGGAGCAGAATCCAAATCTACCTGAATTTCCCCCATAGTGCCTAGCATTTAGACTTTACTCTATAAATATTCTCTGAATTTGCTGAAAGGTCATGACCATTCATAAGGGTTGATTTATACCTTAAAAAGTTTTCAGGTGGATCATCACACTCTTCATCACAAAAAATGGAGGCCCCCAGGCCCTAGTTGTGTAGATCTGTTGGTTAGAGCATTGTCCCAATATGCCGAAATTGTGGGGTCAATCTCCAGTCAGGGCACATACAAGAAGCAAACAGTGTATGCATAAGTAAGTGGAACAACAAATCAATGTTTCTTTCTCTCCCTCCACTCCTCTCTCTCTCTAAAAATCGATCAATAAAAAATGTTTAAAAGAGCCCTGGCTGGTGTAGCTTGGTGGACTGAGCACCAGCCTGGGAACCAAGGGGTCATCAGTTTGATTCCCAGTCAGGGCACATGCCTGGGTTTCGGGCCAGGTCCCCAGTAGGAGGTGCACAAGAGGCAACCACACATTGATGTTTTTCTCTCCCTCTTTCTCCCTCCCTTCCCTCTCTCTAAAAATAAATAAATAAAATCTTTTAAAAAAATGTTTAAAAGATATTTTTTAAAAAGGATCCCCAGACTCTTATTCAACAAATGAAAAATCAGTCACAATGTTGGAACTGGTGTGAAGTATCACTTATACAAGAGAACTCAAAGTACTTTGCAATGTCACAGGGCAATAATTTTGTTTAAAGGATACGTCATCCAGAAGCTACAAAGTACAAGAGAAGGTAGGGGACTGTCTGCAGTTTGAAATGAGAGACTTCCTCCAATGGCAATTACCGTTTAAAAGACTTTCATATCCATTTTTATTCAAATATACTACCTTTGTAGTCATAGTATCCCTTTTACACTTAAATTTGTTTTCAGCTACAAGTCTACTTGAGCCATTCATTTTATTCTTCCTTCCAAATGTACCAGGTTTCTTTCCCCTTTGTTCTTTCTAATGGAATCCACTGTTGCACTTTTTTTCTTCTAACATATTGGTGCTCCCTAAAGAATGTTAGGAAATCTAAATAAAATATCATGTGAATAATAAAATTAGAAAAGAGTTTCCTGTACTAACAGGAAAGGCTAGCAGACATTGCTTCATTCAGATATATGGCAGGCATCAAGCTCTTACATACATTTCAAATCTATTGCCTTCCTTTTTTCCTTGTTACTGGGAAGATACAACTTTACTGACTTAAGTTCCTGGAATTATAAATGGTCCTATTTGGGGTATAAAATTTGAGAATCAGGCCAAGAAGATTGTTCCCAAAAGAGAACAGAATACAAATGCTAAAGAGACTTAAAAATTTTTTTTGTTTCTTCTCTTGTATAAAAGAAAATCTCAAATGAGACATAAGGCATTATAAAAAAAATAGCATTATCCCCTGTATTTTCTCTTTTAGGATCTGTTTTGACATCTGATTTTGTCATTATAGAAATGCATTTTCAAATCTGTTCTATTTAGAAACAGGCATCAAAATTCAGAGCAGAAATAAACCTCAGAGTTTGCCTAGTCCAGGGTCTTCATTTTGCAGGTAAGAAATGAGGCTACAAAGAAATGAGAAACCTACTCAAGGTTGCACATCTAGTTAATGACTCAAGTCAAGTCCCCTGGTTCCTGATCTGTATGTTATTTCTGTGGTAGGTCCAGTCTTCACACCATGTTCATGCCACTAAATTCCTTAAAACCTTAAATTTCAGGATTTTGGTATTGCCATGATTTTTTCAGATAATTAAATTTGAAAAATAAAATTAAATAATATTCTTTATTCTGAATTATCCTAATCCTTAATAAGTAGCACGTACTTCCTAATTTCATATGGTTCAGCGTCTAAAGCCTGAGTGAAGTGAGGAAATAAAAAAGTCTGGTTTAATATTTAGGAAGAAAAATTCTTGATTTGCTCATTCTTTATGCTAGCAGTAATCCATAGCAACATTTTAGAAAAGGCACTTTATTGGGAGGCTAATAAAGGAAGCTAATAAAGCTGAAGCCTCAGTGACCCACACTTGCCCAGGCCATTTCCAAGGCCCTATAAGTACGTTTGCTTTTCCTGAGAGGGGGAGGGGTTAGGGTTAGGGCCATGAAGTGTTTGAACTTGAGGCCACACAAAACCTGCACCTAACAAGAGAAAAGCCGTCAAAGCTTTTTCTCATAATTTGGATGTACTTGAAGGCATGAGTTCACCAAAAACTAATAATGGTAACCTAATTTCTTATCCTTTCTTTTTCTGGTTGCTTACTAGGTTAAAACACTGAGATATTGAATTCATTTGGTCATGTAACTAATGTTTAAGAGTCTTCTGTGAGTCAGGCACAGTTCTGGGTTTGGGAATAACACAGTAACACCATATCTATCCTCAGAGCATAGTTCCATGGAATTCACTATACACATCTTCATTTATAGTATATATCTTAAGATGTACTCTTGAATAAGATAAAGTAAAGTGCTTTATCTGACAGCATTGTTGGGTGGATTTCTTGTTAAAGGATGGCCAAGCATTCAAGTATTCATTAATGGGTTCATGTAAACTTGGACAGCAGTCTCTAGAAACATGGCACAGGGAATGTTGGTCTGTGGCATTGTCTTGTTCATTTATGTAACTAACAACCTAAATGTAAAACACAAACATTCTTATTAAATGTACAGAAGAAGATGGTAAGTCAATAGGATGAATGACAAAGTGAAGAATTGTCAATATTTTCCATAAAATGTAGATGGGTTTTCATGAAAGACTATTTCATTATTGACAACACTATACCCCTTTGCTATGTTGTGTTGACAGGTCTCAAGAATAATATGATAGGATGTGTTCAATCACTGTGATAGTTTGTCAAATCAATATGTCTACTTTAGTAATTGAAGTATTTCTTTTTTGTAAAGGTACAGACTGACATCTTTATTAGAATATCATTTATTAAAACCAAATCTCCAAACATATATGTATATATCATTCACAAATCATTCATGTAATATAACATATAAATAGAATAAAGGAAGAAGCAATATGAATATCTTAATATATGCAGAAAAAAACATTTCACAAAATCCAACACCCCTTCATGATAAAAAGCACTCAATAAACTAGGAATGTTAAGGAACTTCTTCAACCTGATAAAGGCCCTCTATGAAAAACCAAAAACCCTACTTAATGATGAAAGATTGAATGTTTTCCCCTTGAGATTAGAACAAGACAGTTCTCGCCACTTCTATTCAACATAGCACATTATAGGAGGTTCAATCTGGAGCAATTAAGAAAGAAAATAATAGAAAAGGCATCAAGATTAAAGAAGAAGGAAGTAAAATTCTCTACTTAGAAGTGACATGATCTTGTACATAGGATAACCTAAGGAATCCACTAAAAACTATTGGAATTAGTAAACAACTGCAGCAAGGTTGCAGGATATATGATAATGTACAGAAATTAATTAATTTGGTATTGTACATTAGCAATGGACAATACCAAAATGAAAATAAGAAAATAATTCCATTTATAATAGCTTTTAAAATAATAAAATACTTAAGATTAAATTTAGCAAAAGAGGTATAAACATGTACCCTGAAAAGTTACAAAAAAATTGTTGAAAGAAATAAAAGAAAACCTAAATAAATGGAAAGAATTCCCTGTTCACAGATTGAAACACAATATTGATTAAGATAGCAATACTCTACACATTCAAGCACAATCACTTTTGAAATCCGTCCTTGTAGAAATCTACAATCTGGTCCTTAAATATTTATGGAAATGCAAGAGACCTTGAATAACCAAACACATTGAAAAAGAGCAACTTCCAGGACTCACACTTCTCTATTATTTTACAACATTAGAAGATGTTTCAAATCATGGTCCACTGTCAATATCATTTCTTCTTCACAAAATATCATTTTTTCAGGAAGAATAATTGAATTGCACATTTTAAAAAGATTAATTTAATGGTGTATAAATTATATATCAATAAAGATATTTTAAATCTCAATTATTTAATTCATAGAAAATCATTTTTATTTCTAATGCCCTGGCTGGCATAGCTCAGTGGATTGAGCGCGGGCTGCGAACCAGGCATCGAAGGTTCGATTCCCAGTCAGGGCACATGCCTAGGTTGCAGGCCATGTCCCCCAGCAACCACACATTGATGTTTCTCTCTCTCTCCCTCTCCCTTCCCTCTCTAAAAATAAATAAATAAAATCTTAAAAAAAAAGAAAATCATTTTTATTTCTCAAATATCTAACTACCCTCTTTCACAATTTCTAATAATAGCATAATTTCCAAACTACTCTTCAGCTCTAGTCCTATGAGCTGCCAACTGAGATGCAAGTATTTCTCTAATTTTAATTATTCCATTTTCCATCTCTTCAAAAATATTGGGTAATTCTCTCTGATGTTTATTTGATGAATAATAGTAAATATAGTTATCAAGAAAACACTTATTTTATATCTCTAAATTCATCATCAAGAAATGATTAAATATGATGGCCAAGTACCAAATTAAAATATCCAGATTTTTAAAATTATGGTTAAAACTCCAGACTTCCTTCCTGACACTACCCTGGCACATATGTATAAAGTTCAGTAAAATTTTTGTGTCAATATATTTCACTAAAATCATTTTTTGTCTGGTCCACCAACACAAACCTTCACGGCACTGCAGCTCTTATTCATGTCAGCTCCCCAAAACTAAAAAAAAATCCCACTCTTAAAAGTACTAAAGTTTTCATTTGGAGGAAATTATTCTACTATATTTTTATAGAGGAAATGTTTTATCAATAATGATTGAAATTTTACTGTTTTAATTTATGTTTTCCAAAAACTAGTGTTCTCATTTCAGGAGATAGATGTTTTTAATAAGCTAGAACCACAAATCTAGATTATACCTATGTATTTATATTGATATTATTCTCTTTTTGAAGTCCTATTAAATATTCATGTCTAAATTGTCTGTTATTTTTTAGAATTTTCAAGAAACTTTATTTAATTTTTC
Organism: Tonatia bakeri; assembly: GCA_004024845.1. Lineage (NCBI taxonomy): Eukaryota > Metazoa > Chordata > Mammalia > Chiroptera > Phyllostomidae > Tonatia > Tonatia bakeri. The sequence continues at coordinate 300,082 of PVIA01001140.1, read as the reverse complement.
AAGAATTTGATGATTAAAATATTTTTCTTAATGATGAATATAAATTTCCTTGTTTAAATTATGAGATTTAGCACATGATTCTTAATTCAAAAAATGTTCACATTTAACATTTTTACTTTTTAATAATAAAATGTTATATCATTTCTTATACCCCCATGATTCTAAATTATTCCTGTTAATTATATTTAACAAAAATTTTGAAAAGCATACGAATTTTTTTTGTCCATTCTAGGTGTTTGTATTTAATGTTTCATTATAAATCCTTACATTTCAAAACATTAAAATGTACATTTACACATGAATTACAACACAGTAACTATAACAGACAAATAAAAAACAAACTACTTTAGATGGCAGTAGCAACAATAATTCCCAAATGAAAATAAACTGGAGATACTTCCAAAGTACAGAATGTTTTGTAAAGAATACGCAACCTGTGACTTCATGGTGTAATGGTAGCACACCTGATTCCAGACAAGAATACGCAATCTCTCTGCACTGCTTACTGGGCATTGGCCAACGAGCTGTGGAGTTACAACTATTTCTCAGATGTTGAGACAGGTGGCCATTTATCAAGGGTTATTGAGATATTCTACAATATTTTGCTAGACTTTGTGAATTTATATTATTGTTTATGTTATAAATTACTTTTACTCCTTATCACTGTTAGCAAAACAAAACTTACCAAGCGGTATAAAGTATTTCTGTATTTTAACAACCAATCTGGCATTAACTATCTGCCCTAAATCTGTATGGGCCTCTCCATTTAGGAGACAACAGAATTACCCTTAATAAAGGGACTATCTCTATTATAGTCTCATGTGTGCTTGGTACAGAAGACTGAAAAGACAGGAAGTATTTAAGGAAAAACAGAGACTCTTCCCCAATGCTTTTGCTAAAAACTTTGACCAAGACAAGGCTGGAGGCCCATTGGTCTTCCCTGTGGATTGGTCACAAGACAGAATCATCACTGGTTGTGAAAGAAATGAAAACATCCGTAGAAGAGTATCATTAGAGAAGATTTATCCTTCCCATCCAACTTTTGAGAAAAAGATACACATGAATTTCCAGAGTTTCCAATAGCAAGAAATACAGATCAAGATAAACAAGAGATTCATTCCTCCCTGAGTCATATGTGTGATGATGTCCATCGCAGTGTTGTTTATCATCGAGAATCAACAAAAGAGTGACAGGGGAATTGTTAAATAGATTACGATCCACCTTTAATAAAATATTCTGTAACCCTTTAAAAAAAAGCAGTATTTCATGTCCTGGCTGGTGTGGCTCAGTGGACTGAGTGCCAGTTTGTGAACTCAAGAGTTGCTGGTTTGATTCCCATTCAGGGCACATGCCTGGGCTGCAGGCCAGAGCCCCAGTGTGGGGCATGTGATACACAACCACACATTGATGTTTCTCTCCTCTTTCTTCCTCCCTTTCCCTCTCTATAAAAGTAAATAAATAAAATCTTTCTTTTAAAAAAGTAGCGTTTGACTTAGGTAGTAATATAAATGCATATGTTCTTCATTCACCTCACTGAAATTTCTCCAGATCAGTAACAAAACAATAGACACAGACAATAGGGTGATGATTACCAGAGGGAACAGGGGGTGAGGGAAGGTAGAAGAAGATAAAGGGGGGGATAAATGGTGATGGAAGGAGACTTCACTTTGAGTGGTAAATACATGATACAATGTACTGATGATGGATTATAGAATTGTATATGTGAAACTTACATAAATTTATTAACTAATACCACCCCAATAAATTTAAAAATAATAAAAATGGGTCTTTAACATGTTCCTTAATGACCCTTCCTTCTTTTCTCCCCATTAGCCCCTCTACCTAACCTCTGGTTACTGTCAGTTTGTTCTTTATTTCAATGTCTCTGGTTATATTTTGCTTGCTTGTTTGTTTTGTTGATTAGGTTCCACTTATAGGTGAGATCATATGGTATTTGTCTTTCATTGCCTGGTTTATTTCGCTTAGCATAATGCCCTCCAGGTCCATTCATGCTGTCTCGAAGGGTAGAAGCTCCTTCTTTCTTTCTGCTGGGTAGTATTCCATTGTGTAAATGTACCATAGTTTTTTGACCCACTCATTTACTGATGGGCATTTATTTAGGTTGCTTCCAATACTTGGCTATTGTAAATTGTGCTGCTCTGAACATCAGGGTGCATAGGTTCTTTTGAATTGGTGTTTCGGGGTTCTTAGTGTATAGTCTCAGCAGTGGAATTGCTGGGTCAAAAGGCAGTTCCATTTTTAGTTTTCCATACTGGAAATCCCATAGAGGAAATTATGTACTGTTTTCCATAGTGGCTGCACCAGCCTGCATTCCCACCAAGAGTGCGGCAGGGTTCTCTTTTCTCCACAACTTTGCCAGCACATGTTCTGTGTTGATATGGTTATGATGGCCATTCTGATCAGTGTGAAGTGGTATCGTGTTGTGATTTTAATTTGCATCTCTCTGATGGCTAGTGATGCCGAGCATCTTTCATATGTCTTTGGGCCCTCTTTATGTCCTCCTTGAAGTGTCTGTTCAGTTCCTTTGCTCATTTTTTAATTGATTTTTTGTCTTCCTGGAGTAGAGTCATGTGAGTTCTTTATATATTTTCAAATATATATTTTAATTCTTTTTTATTTTATTTATTTATTTTTAGAGAGGAAAGGGAGGGAGAAAGAGAGAGAGAAACATCAATGTGGGGTTGCTGGGAGCTGTGGCCTGCAACCCAGGCATGTGCCTTGACTGGGAATTGAACCTATGATGCCTTGGTTTGCAGCCCACGCTCAATCCACTGAGTTACACCAGCCAGGGCCAGTTCTTTATGTATTTTGGAGATCAAACCCTTGTCCGAGGTATGATTTGCAAATATATTTTCCCATATAGTTGGTTCCTTTTTCATTTTGTTGATGTTTTCTTTAGCCAGGCAAAAAAAATTTTATTTTCATGAAGTCCCATTTGTTTATTCTTTTATTTACCACCCTTGCTTTAGGGGATGTATTGGTGAAAATATTGCTGCTCGGAATATCTGAGATTTTCCTGCCTATGTTCTGCTGAAGGACTTTAATGGTGTTACAACTTACATTTAAGTCTTTATCCATCTTTAGTTTATTTTTGTATATGGTGTAAGTTGGTGGTCAAGTTTCATTTTTTTGCACATAGCTGTCCAAAAAAGACCCATGGACAATGCCAAAGGGGGTTAGAATCGAGGGTGGGAGGTGAGTATGGCTGGGGTGCAAGAGGAGTGGTGGGGGGGAAATGGAGACAACTGTACTTGAGCAACAGTAAAAAAGAGAGAGAGAAATAAATACATTACTGTTGCATTATGAAAGTGGAATTTGCAGTTTCATCATCACTATGCCCTTATTATATGAAATGTTAAAGGGACTTATCTAAGAAAATAAGAAGATAAAAAATATGAACAGTAAAATGCCAACAAAATCACAATTATCAACAACTGAACCTAAAAAGTCAAAAACAACTAACTAAGCAAACAACTAGAACAGGAACAGATTCACAGAAATGGAGATCACATGAATGGTTATCAGCAGGGAGGGGAAAGGGAAGAAAGGGGGAAAAGGTACAGGGAATATGAAGCATAACTGGTAGGTAGAAAATACACAGGAGGAAGTTAAGAATAGCATGGGAAATGGAGAATCCAAGGAACTTATACGTATGACCCAAGGACATGAACTAAGGTAGGGGAATGCTGATGGGAAGTGGGTTATAAGGCAGAGGGGAATAAAAGGGAGAAGAAAATGAGACAACTGTTATATCATAACAAATAAAATATATTTTAAAATTACCAACTATAAAGAATTTCCATAAAATATAGTGATATTTGAACAAATTAAGGGAGAATTCCAAAAAAGTAATACATAATATTCTAGAGCTCAGTGATATTCCCTCAAAATAAGTGGCAAGGCATGAGAAATCCTACCCCTTGTTTGGAATAACAAATACTGAAAATATAGGCTATGAGAATAGGAGATGACATATCTTGGTGCTGCAGCTTTTCATCATACACTAGCAATGCTGGAATGGTCAAAATTTGAGCAAATATTTTCTCACACCTGGACTCTAATTTCACATGTAGTAAATTGACTAACACTCCCCCACTAATACTCATGTCTACCTGAAACTTCAGAATATGATCTTTTTGGGAAACAGGTTAATTGCAAATGATATTAGCTAAGGATCTCAAGATGAAATCATCCCATATTTAGAATGGGTCCTAAGCCCAATGACTGGTGCCTGCATAAGAAGAAGAGAGGACAAAGAGAGACACACAGAGAAGAAGGCCATGTGAAAAAAAGAGGCAGAGATTGGAGTGATGTGGCTCTAATCCAAAGAATGTGAAGGTTTATGGGAACTGTGTTGCGACCGTTCAAGGCCGGGCTGATTCATGGTATTGTGCAGATGGAGAAATATTCATGGAGCTTTTGGGTCGTCTGCCATGACTTTATTCATGGGTGAGTGAGCCATGCATGCTGCAATCTCTGTATCTCCCTGCATGTCACATATTGTGGTCCTTGCTTCCCAGCATGGCACCCATCGTAGCAGCCAGGAGGGAGTCCCTACCTGCTTAAATACTAGAGGTGAACAAAGCCAGAAAAATGCCAGAAAATTATATAACATAGCATAATTCTGTGCATGCGAGCCCACTTCATGTTATGGAAAGAGTTTATTGGACCCAGTCTCAAGGCTATGCAAACACTACTTATCAGGCCCCTCCAAAACTATGGAAACACTATTTCCCTTAGTTACCCAGACACCTGGGTGAGGAAGCCAGACTGCTTCCACTTACCTTACAGGGACCCAACAGAAGCTAGGAAGTGGTAAGGAAAGATCCTCCACTGGAGCCTTCAGAGGGACCATGGCCTTGCCAACACCATGATTTCAGACTTCTAAGCTCCAGAACTGTGAGAAAATAAATTTCTGTTGTTTTAAGCCATCAAATTTGTACTAATTTGTTTTGGGAAACAGAGGGCACTAATACACTTCATCACATAGATTGTGATGAAGGAGAGAGGGGGGAGTAACAAGCAGATTTGCCTTACTGATAAAGTAGACTGAATAGAAATAAATACCAAATGATAAAACACCTAGGATCTTATTACCCTTCACTATGAGCCCCAGAGAGAGATTGAACTTGCCCCCAGCCAACAGCCAGAAAGGAAACAAAGACCTCAATCATGTAACTGCATGGAACTGAATCCTGCCAACACCTGAATGAACAGGAAACAGATTTTCTCCAGAGCCTCCAGAAAAAGTGCTTTGCTGACACCTTGATTTTAGCCAAATAAGACTAGACCAGACTTCTAACATACAGAAGTGTAATATAATAAATGTATATTGTTTTAAGGCACTAAGTTTGTGAGTATGTGTTATATATGTAATAGAAAACTAATAGAGCAGGGTACAAGATGGGGCTGAAAATAGGAAACTTAGTTGAAACTCTTAAAGTAGCAATTAGGTCTCCAAATAGCCTTTCCCATCCTGAGTAGTCAAGAGTTGTCCCCTTCTACCCTGGCAGAAGATGGGAGAATGACCCTTTGAAGAAATTCTACAAGGGCTGTTCTGGAATATTGGGCAAAGTTGTGTCCAAATGTGAATGACCTTAAAGTCTATAATTGAAAAATGAAACTCTCCTAACCTCTTTCCTTGCTCAAATATCGTAATGCTGACAGGAACTTGAATAATTCCCCCATGGAAAAATAGATCAACCCAAAAAAGTTATGTAGAGATATTGATACCTGTGTTTCCTGCAATGGAATCGTTAGGGCTCCACTTGATTACCCTAGAGGAAAGCCCTCTATTTGACAGGTCCCATCCAAGCAGGAGCTTTTGTTACTGTAGGCAGTTAACTAGTTATTAATGAGAGCAAAGAAAAATAGACATTGAGTTTAAAAAACTGGGGAATATAAGCCTGCTTGCTTAGCCAGGAAGCTATAGCATTTACAGATTTATTCACACACTGCAGGGAACTGCCTCCAAGGAAACTTAATCCTAGGAGTACAGAAAATCTCCCCAGGGACACTGTATGCCCTCTGATACCATACTGTTTGGGGTGGAGGGCACAGACCATAGAGGTCTGTCAGTCTAGCCTAGGGAACAATGGATTGGCTAGGAGGTAGACACATCAGAAGCCTGCAAAAGCCTGAAAAGTTGACTGGTTATTTTGAAAAGTTCCTGGTTAAAACCCAGAGGAATCAAAGAGCTTGCATGCTCTCTCTCACTTGCACACATGCGTGTGTGACCTTTACTTACCCCATGTTCTCTCATGTCCTCTTTCCATAGCTAGTTAGCTTTAGCAGCCATGTGGTCAATAGCCTCAGAGACTTTACATGCAGGCCCCAGGTAGGAGCCTGGATACCTGAGCACAGCAACCAACTACAGTCAGAAACACAAGCTAAACTGACTAGATGCTGGACTGGATTGAAGTTTAGTATGGCACAGGATATCTGGACATTGACTCTATTTCTGACCCTGATTTTCCACTGTAGGACTTCAAATTACCATTTTAGCACCTCACTCTTAATTATTAATAAACACCAAAGTATACCAGACATTTTAGAAAGGCTGTGATATGAAAACTAGGCCAAAATAAGCAGCAAAAGCAACTTTAGGAACCCAAAACTTCAGGGAGAAAAATAAAATGTGCAATAATTTATAGTAAATATTCTCATTCATTCAAAGATGCTTATTAAACACCTATTATACTACTCATTGTTCTAGGTGTTGAACATAAAGTAATGAAGAAGAAAAAGTCCCTGGCTTCATGAAGCTTAATTTATATTAGAGATAAAAGAAAAGCTATTAGACCTAAGATATAAAAACAGAAAAGTCTATATAAAAGCAATACACAAAGAACAAGATATAGCTTTTAAAATTAAAAAATACAATAAGCTGAAAATTTTAACTCAGATTGTTTTAATTACAGAATCAGCATGAATGATCAAAATAAAAACAATAAGATTCAAGAAAAGATAGAGCTAATGGATAGAAGAAAAATATTTTTAGCCCTGGCTGGTGTAGCTCAGTAGATTGAGTCTGGGCCTGCGAACCAAAGGGTCACCAGTTTGATTCCCAGTCAGGGCACATACCTGGGTTGTGGGCCAGGTCCCCAGTTAGGGGTGCATGAGAAGCAACCACACATTGATGTTTCTCTCTTTCTCATTCCCTTCCCTTCTCTCTAAAAACAAATAAAATATTTTTTTAAGGTATCCTTAAAAAAAAAGAAAGAAAAATATTTTTAAATATAAACAAAAGTAATCTTTTCACCCTGGCTGGTGAGGCTCAGTAGATTGAGTGTCGGCTTGCGAATGGAAGTGCCACTGGTTTGACTCCCAGTCGGGGCACATGCCTGGGTTGCAGGCCAAGTCCCCAGTTGGGGGTGCATGAGAGACAACTGATCCATATTTTTCTCCTTCTCTTTCTCACTCCCTTCCCTTCTCTCTAAAAGTATATCAATAAAATCTTTTAAAGAAAGTAATCTTCCCAAATGTATTTGAGTTTCTAAAGTAGAAAATAATGAATGAGAAAAGACCCACTCCAAGTCTGATTGTGAAGTTTTAGAGCACTGTAAATAAAGGGAAGGTTCTCAGATCTTCTCAAAAGATAAACCAGATCCCATCAGAAAGGACTGGGAGTCTGAGTGGCTTCAGGCTTCTCTATAGCAAAAATGGAACATCAAAGACAGGAAAGAAATAGATGCCTTAAAAATTCAGAGGAAAGACAATCTCTAACCTAGAAATGTATGTAAGCCATAATTTGAACAGAATGTGAGGGTAGGATAAATTTATATAGACACAAGCATTCAAAAAGTCTCCCACGCCCCCTTCTGAGGAAGGTACTGTAAGGTGTGCCCTGATAAATAAGGGAGGAAAGAGGAAAGAGGATTTAGGAAACAGAGCTTTAAACCAAAAACAGGAGGCAAAGGGAATTCCTAGGATGCCAACTAGACAACAGTCCTAAAGAGCTGTCAGTACATAAGGCAACAGCTATGAGTGATGTCTCCTGAGGGAAACCATAAAACTGGTAAGTCACCTGATATGTCTGAAAATCCTGAGAGAAAATTCACAGTTCTGTCAAAGAGTTTTGGGTGAATTACTACACCGTGCAGCTCACTCAGTGATTATGTTTGCATAATTGAAAGAATATATTATTAAGTATAAGGTGTTAATATTAATTTATTTAAAATGGTGACACAACTATATTGAAAGGATGAAGAGAGGGTTACATTGAGATGAGGACCGCAGGGAGGGAGTGAGTGGGGGGATATTTTAAGTGGAAGAAATCCTTTTCTTCTGTAATGGAAATTTAATAGCTAACAACCAAATCAGAAAAATCAAGAGATAATAAAACAAGCCTACTACTTCAAAAGATAGTGATAAGTACCAGAAAGAAAAAATAATAATGAAAGAGCTAAAATCTTTGCAAATGATTACTTCCAGGGATCAGGAAGCAGGAATTACAGAGAGGGGGAAAAATGCAGTTTTTCAACATAAGCCTTGTAGTAATATTTGGAATATTTGAGGACTCAGTATGTACCACCTGTCTTCCATCTTGTTTCCAAACAAATTAAGACATAAGCAAAAAGGAGTGAGAAATAGGAGAGAAACTATTGTTACTATAGGTAGTAAACTAGTCATTAATTTTTTAAAAAAGAGAAGAGATGAAAGAATTTACACATTGAACTTAATGAACAAGGGAACATGAGACTGTTTGCTTCACCAGGAAGCTACAGCTTCACACCCCAGGGGTTCATAGCATCGTTCTGCCAAGGGGATTAACGCTCTTCCCCACCTTCCTTCCTTACCAGACTGTTGGGGGGCACAGGGAGAGGTGCTTGACTGTAGAGGTCTATCAGTCTAACTAGGGAATGAACCCATCCAAAAATACATAAAAACTTGGGAAATTGATTGTTATTTTAAAAAAGCATGCAGTCTATCCCAAATCCAAGCTAATATAACCCCAGTGGAACAAAGAAGCACACTCTCTCACTCTCTCTGTCTCTCCCTCCCACCTGGTGATGCACTTGCCCATTTATTCACACTCCCTCACTCTCCCCGTCAGGAGCACACAACCATGGCCATATGGGTCTGGCAGTTACCAGGCCCTGTAGCAAATGACATGGGCTCCAAAGGACTAAATTTCAATATGAAGCAGAAACTCTGTATACCAACTTTTGGTTTGGCATTACTGAGGTCACAGTTAGACTTTTTCCATGGAGGGAAGGAGAGAGATGGGAAATTGAAGACCCAGGGGGCAACTTCTATTTCCACTCAAATACATTTTGCCATACCACGATCTTCCATGTGTGGAAGATTATGGTATGAAACACTTTCCATGTGATATCATGGAAAGCCTGATTTCTACCAACACCACTATCAATAATATTACCAATAAAGGCTACTCTGGGGAGATGGTGAGCATAAGCACCAAAGAGACTTATTAACTGAACCCTAGTGTTGGGCCAGGAGAGGCCTAAGGTATCAGGACTCTACCATCACACACATGTACATTATTTGGAAGGGGAAGGATAATTGCTAAACTAAACAGCTTGAGGTCCCTGAGCTGGAAGAATGACTCATGATGCACTGATTTCACTTTTATGAATTAAATAAAACTAAGTAATTTATTTCAGCATTCAAAACCAAAGATATAGTACCACATTCCTCACCCCACAGTTGAGGCTCAAGACAAACATCTCTTCTTTCCTATTATTTTAAACTTTATTTCATATTGAAATTCTGAGCCAGAGATAGATAAAGAGAGAATATAATTAAGAAGGAAGACAGCAGGAGGACAATTTTTTGAGCTCTTAGAAAAAAGTGCTCTTGCTTGTCCTTTGCATGGGCTACCCTGTCTCTGTGCCTCTTTCCTGGCTTGTCTCTTTTGCCCATATTATTTATCCTTATTTCTTTGCTGATGTGGCTCTGAGAGACAGAGGGGACACCCTGGAGGTCACTCAGGAAGTCCTTGCTGGAATCAGGGAGACAGACAGGGTTTTAGACTCCAGGTCCCTTGCTGAAATCAATAGACTGTGCTCGCTTCCCTCTCTCCTCAGAGCCCTGCCTCAGCACTGGTTCTACCTTGGTGCTCAGGAGCCCTGAGCTGAGCTAATATTGCAAAGAGAAACTCAATTTTTGTGCCTCCTGAGCATTTAAGCCCAGAAAAAATTCTGTCTGTAATGTAAAAATCACAGGCATTCATCATTTCTCATCTCCTAAATAGGTAAAAAAGAATAAACAGCAATAATTTGTGTATGTTTAAGTACTGTTGCTGAAACTACTGTCAAAAGCAAAGTAGCCTTTACTTGTGTCCCCCAAGCCCAAGTGAATTTCTTTTTGCTTTTATGATTCTCATTAAACTGGAATGGGAATTCATTTTAAAAAGTGAGCCAAATTCAAAGGAAAACAGAGTCAACCCAAGGTTGGGGGCCTGAGGAGGGCAATTTTTAGAAAACGCCAGGATTTTATTTTGATATTTACACCTGTGATTTTTAAATAGGCAAAATGGATCCTCTAAGGAAGTAGATAATTATCCTAGATTGTAGACCAGCTGGTGCTGGAAAGAAATCCACAGGAATCACCTAAGCAAGTAATCCCAACAGGAAAAATGCAACTAACTCTTGGTTAGGCAGGGACTGAAAACTTCAGTCATATACAATGAGGATTAGTAGAAAGAACTTGGCCTTTGGAGCCGATATTGGATACAAATGACAGCTGCTTGACATTGGGCAAGCTCCTTAACCTAACTGAGCCTCGGCTTTTTCATCTGTAAAATGGGAATAATAATAGTGCTAAAAGCTATGAGATTGAAGAGATAAGTAAAAACTTCTAATTCATTGTAGGTATATAACATGTTAATTCCCTTTTTTGTTGCTTCTGTGGTCTATTGTGGTGGTCATTAGTGCTGGCCACCAAGTCTTTTCAAGCTCTCCCAAGCACACAGCAACTGTGCTTTCTTCCTCCTTGAAGATAAATATGGCTATATGATTTGCTTTAGCAAATGAAATTTGAGCAACCACAATGCATCACTTCCAAAATGAAGCTTTAAAAGCAAGTATAAGATTTTCCATGTGCATTTTTTTCTCCAGACAGCAACTGGCAATGTTGCAGATAGTGAACAGCTTAGGATCAGGAGTAAGGATGACACAGCAAAATTTACAAAGGGTGGGTATTGTGAGTGACACACAAAAACCTTTGTTGTTTTAAGCCACTGTGGTTTTTGAGCTCTTTGTTGCAGCAGCATAACTTGCACCTTCCTGTTGACTCACTAACCTTTAAGTAACTGCATTTATAAGCACCTTATTAATTCATTCCACAGATATGTGTTGAACAAATCCCAACCACTGTGCTACATGCTGAGAAATACATAATACTGATTCATGCTTTCAAGGAGCTTGTGGTAAGGGGAAAAAGAGAGGGTCATTCTCGGGAATCTTTAAAAAAATGTCCTCTGTTGATTCTAAAGTTTAACTAAAGTCAAGGTTGGAAACTACTGCTTTATGTGTATGTCCAGACTGCCTGCAGAAATTGATAACAGAGAAGCTGAAGATTATAATAAAAGGGTAGTAGTGTGTGAAGGGAAAATGAAAAAAGAAGTGCTTAAACTGACAAGGTAAAAACTGAATACCTCATCTTGTCCTTTGCTTGCCTTCAACTGGATCAGCTCTCTTCCACCTTCCCCTCATAAAAATTTACTAGAATTGTTGTTTCCTTTAGACTGAAAGTCAAGTCAAAACAATGTAAAATTGCTTATTATCATTATTATTATTACTCTACAGTCATTTACTTTTTAAAAAAAATCCTAAGATGCTAAAGAAAAGGCAAAAACAATAAATTTTTAATGATGGAGTTGAAGGCACAGTACCAGTTGGGGGTATCATTTTGGATGGGAGGGGGTGGCAAGGGGACTTTCCAAAACTTATCTTAAACTATGTCATCCTGTGTTTCTATGTGAAAATGATATGAGTGTTTAGTAAATTATTAATGAGTATCCCTTTGGCAGTTTTCATTAAAGTCTCTCTCCCCCACCCCCACCAACCCTCAGGTTTTAGTTCATTTTCTTTATTGCTTTGGGACCTATCCTTTGCTTCCTCATTTTGCTTGACTTTCTGTGTTGGTTTCTATGGGTGAGATAAAACAGCCACATCCCCAGTCTTGAAGGAGTGGCCTCCTGCAGGAAATGGATTTGTCGTTCACCCTGCCCCTAGCTCTCAGTTACCTCTCAAACCTTTATGATTCTCTAAATAGCCCATCTTCTTTTTAATGGCTCTTAATAGACAAAGATGTGCCAACACCTGTCAGTGTCCCAAAGGGGAGGGTCTCAGTCAGCACTTAGATTCAAGCTAATTGGAAGCCAGGTCCTCAAGCAGCAGCTTTCAAAATCTGCAAATATGTACTGTCCTCTGGGACAACAAGCATAAGTCCTACTGGCCATAGTGTCAGCCAATTTAGAGCCATCTGCAGATGACAGGCTGTCCCCAAAATCGCATCCCGCCCCGTCCCCCTCCTCAGTATATAAAGTCCTGTCTGGGAGATAATGAGGAGCTGTAGCGAGGCGGAGGGAGAACGCAGAGATGTACACTGGCCCATGTCCCCTGAGAGCACATCCGTCTGCAGGCGCGAAGAGGGCCCAAACCTGAATCCTGCCCTCAGGCTGAAGCTCCAGGACAAGCAAATAGGCCCCTTCAGCAGTGCATTTTAGTCAGCTGTCTGTGCAGTGGCCCCGGGGTGGTGGCCTGACAGGAAGGCTCTTTGCGATTGTTTCAGTACCATAGAACTTAAGAACACAAGTCCCGCTGGCCACCAGAGCCTGACCCTCAGGGGGCATCCCCTGGGCAGGGCACCAGAGGCATTGCAAAAGCCCCCAGCTGGGAGATACTGGCTCTATGGAGCAGGTGAGGAAGAGCCCAAAGCTGGCACCTGTCGGTTTCTGTCCGTAAGATCATTCTAGCAGGCCCCAAACATATGTCCATGAGATGCCTGCTCCCCAGTGCAAAGCTCCAAGTCCCCCAAAGGGTCCTCTGCCACATACACTCCGAGAGCACCTCCATGGGCGCTTTTGTTCTGGGCTCTGCAGCGGCGAAATCCCATGCAAGCTGGAGCACTTTGACAACTGTTTCTCGGATTGTTGTAACTGTGGATCTCAAAGCTAATTAATTGTCTTCTAGGCTCATCTATCAGATTCAGGTCTTAAAAGTTGGGGGTGCACAAAGTGGGGTTCAAACCCTTCGTTCCTAAGAGAGAAGCCCCACGTTTGGACTTCCTTGCTGACCTCAAGTCGCTACACTGAATGTAGGGTTTGTGGTGAGATTGTGTTCCAGTCTCTCCTACATGATGCCTAGGAGTCTCTCAGCCAGTGTTTGGGTGTTTTCACAGGAAGCTGTTTCTTCCATAGTGTGGATTCATTGTTTTCTTGGAGCAAGGTGAATTCCGGGTATCTTGCGTCAACATCTTAAATGAAAACCTTGTTCTTTTTTACTATTCAGTTTTCTATTCAAATTCCTTTATTAGCTTAAATTTGATGCCCATGATTTTTAAAATTCTTCATTATTTCTTTTAAAAAGCTCCTCTCCAGAATTACAAAAAAATCTGAACATTCTTAACTGGTAATTACCAATGACTCCCATAAACTCTACATTCAAACGAATCATAGGGTTAATAGAAGGGTAAACATGATGCTGCCTAACGTTTGTAGTTATGCAATTATCTAAAAAATAAATAAGAAGCTGGTTCTTTAATAATGATATATACAGTGAAACCCATTGATTAATCTCTTAGCAAAGGACTTGGTCAAGGTTACTGTTTTATAACTCATCATTTGGTGGTAGTAAATTTTCTCATGAAGACCCTTTTTTCTTTATGACCAGACAATAAGGTCTGTGAATAAGGGAACCTACAGGTGTTGGTCAGTTCTACTGTTTTCATATTGTATGACTTGGAAAAATGATAAGCCGTGTTTTTTCTCATTGCTATGATGATGACAGTTTTAGCCTTCTCAACTATCCTGGAAGTAGACTCAAGTTCAGCTGCCCACTCTTTGCTTCTATGTGGATCTCATTGAGATACTATGGAACTGTGTAACAAATACTGCTAGTTGCCTACCCAACATTTGTTTCACCCTTCTATATCACAAAGAGAACCCCAACTTTCTAAATGGTGACTTATAGTCCAGTTAAAATATTCTTTACACTCCCTTGCAGCTAAGCATGACCATGTGACCATGTTGTAGCTAATGAAATGTAAGGGAATTTTTGACAGTGTCCCTTCCTGAATAAAAAAGCAATGCCTAGCAAGGAAGCCTTCTGCCTTTCACTCTTCATTCTCCCTCTTCTTCCCGCCTGGAACACAAATGCAACGCCTGAAAGAGGAAACTATTTTGTGGATATAAGGATAAAACCATACACTAAGGCAGACAGATCAAAGGATTTTGGTTTCTTGATGGCATTGTTGAGTGATTATAGAAACACTGGAAAGTCTGCATTCAGACTTCTTGTTACATGAGACAAACACTTATTTGGTTAAATCACTACAGATGAGTTTCTATTATATGCAGCCAAGTACAAACCACAACCAATACAACCCACAAAAGTGATAAGATCTTCATCTGGGCCTCATTCCCCTTCCTATCAGTCCGGACCCCAGATCATTTCTGGGCTCTTGGAGGAGATAGCTTTATAACATATACAAAGATCCTAGGAGGATGGATGTTACATGGTTATAGGAGTATATTTTTTAAAAATATATTGCAATCTTCTTCTTATATTATTATTTATTTATTTAATCCTCACCTCAGGATATGTTTACTGATTTTAGAAAGAGCAAGAGAGAGGGAAAAACATTAATGTGAAAAAGAAATGTCGACTGGTTGCCTGCCATATGTTCCCTAACCAGGGATAGAATCCTGCATGCCAGGTATGTGCCCTGACTGGGGATCAAACTCAACTTTTTGGTGTGTGGGAAAATCCTCCAGCCAATCGAGCCACCCAGCCAGGGCACAATCTTTTTCTTTTAAGCAGAACCCTCTATACAACACCTCTCCTGTTCCGCCCCACCCCTACATAAGCCAGAAGCATCCATTTCATCAGGGAAGGTCAGAATTGTTATACCAAGAAAGCAAACACAAGGGCAAAGCCTATCAGTTACCATGAAGTTCAGTTTGTATAGAAAGGGCAGAATAAATATATGATTGTTTTCTTTTTAAAAAACAATTTCAAAATAATGAGTTCATTCCCTAATCCATAAGCAGACCAGTCAATTGAGTTGCTTTAGAATCATTGTGAACTTGTAGATATAATCACATTTGATGTGTTTACAACATTGTAATTACCAATTTCTGGTGCTCAAATTGACCTATCCTTGCCTAGTGGGAGCCTATTTGAATTAGTTCTTAGTCTTTTTGACAACCCTAGTGGTTGATACTTTCCTTGATCTCTAATAAAATGATTTGATGTATGGGATTTGCTTTAAAATGACGGTGTGAGAAAAGGGGGGGTATAGATGAAACAATTGGCCATGGGTTGATAGATGTTCAAGCTGAGGGGTGGCCCCATGGAGGTTCATTGTACTCTTCTCTTACATTTGTATACAACTGAAATTTTTCAAAATAAAAAGTAAAGATAAAGTTCTGACTATGACTTCCAAAAGAGTACCTGGAAATCCCTAGCAAGATAATGATTTTAAGTGCCTGACTTTGATGGGAGGAAAAGATTTCTAAGGCTTCTCTTGTATCAAAGGTAAGTGTAGACAGAGGCCTGACTATAGAATTGTACTCAAATTCATAGGGTGTGTGTTTTCTGTATATGACTCACATTTCCCCCAGTCCCAGGAAGGCATTTAAAAAAACCAAAAAGACCCTCTAAGTGGAAAACAAGTAGGAGAGTGCGGGGTAAGGAGGGTAGGAAATCTTCAGTGAAAGCCCCAAAGGTTTCTCAGGGGTACCTGTTGGCAGTTTTGGTGGTGGTCACACTGCTGGGTGTCCCTCAGGAACCGGTTTGTCTCATCTGTTCCCGCTCTTTGGCCCAGATTCTTGCCTCTAATCTCACACAACCCTCACTCATTTTTCTTGTGGTCAAGGGGCTCTTGCTTTCCAGACAGAGCAGGAGAGCACTGAGCTGGGAGGCCAGAGGCCAGCGTCCGAACCCTGTAATTCAAGACAGTGCTGCGTCTTAGGTCTGTTTCATTACCCATGAAATAATCCATCGGAGCCCGAGACTTCAGAAACAGACAGCCCTGTAGGCCTTCATGCCTTTTCATCCAACATCTTTTCCACCTTTACACATTACATCACCTTCTAAAGAAATGTGTGACTGTTGTCACTTTTTGCAGATAATTGGGGAGGTAACCCGACATAGATGACAGGAAAGTTGGCAGCACTCTCAGGCTTTGGGAATCAGGTGCGACACTGACCTGTACGCTTTCTCCTCTCTGTCCTTGCTCGCCTGCAAATCCTGACCCCCGTTCCCACTGCGGAAAAATCTCCTAAGAGACGGCTGCCGGCGTCGCCTCTGCTCCTAGGAGGCGTGGAGCACGGGACGCGGGAGCAGAGCGAGCTGTGGCCACGCTCCCCCCGCGGAGCCGAGAGGGAGGGGCCGGAGGGGGCCGGGCAGCACCAGAGGCGGCGCGCAGGGCTGGTAGAGCCTCAGTCTCTTTCCGAAACCTTGTCTGGACCACCGGGAGAGGCGGTGAGGCGAGCCGAAGCCAGAGCCCGGGCCTCGGAATAGTAGAGGGCCGGGGGAGGCGGTGGACTGGAGCGCAGACAGCGCTTGGACCCTGGCGGTGTGCGTGCCCTCCTGGCGATTCCGGTAAGTGTGGGAGGCCGAGCCTCTGCCAGCCGCCAGGCTTGGTGGCCACATTAGTCGTTGTCCCTGGATTCTGGTGGCGCTCATCCCGTTGCAGCTCCGCGGGCTCACAGGTGGCTTCGGGTGTACGTGGTTACCCCAGGCCCCACAAGGAGTTAGTCAACTCTCTCCATTCCGGGGCGCCGTTTCTGAGTCCCCGCTTCTCCCAACCAACCGCCCTTGTTTCCAGCTTGGGGTGGGGGTGCCCAGAGGGGTGCTCCATTTCTCCACCTACCCTCAAACAATTTGGGGAGATGCGGGCTAAGCGCCTCCCCAAGCTGCATCTCAGCTCCTGGCTCGATAATGGGACGTCTGTCCTTTAGTTTTATTTTCCTATTAACCCACCAGGGAAAGTTTGGGACCACACAAGGAGAAGTTGGGGCACAGCGGGGGGCGCACTTTGCCGGCACAGGCCACTCCCATGGAGCAGAGCGGTGGGTTTGCAGGTCCAGCCCGGCTCTGGCTGGAGCCCATAGGGCACCCTGGGAGTTGACTCAGCCTCTGCCCGTTGCCCCGCTGGCTGGCTCAGCACTGTCTCTGACGATCCCCGGAGAGCTGTGAGTCGTTTAATCATTCGTGCTGTAAGCATAGACATCTACCAGCCAGCCGGGAATCTCTATGACGGGCTCGGTTTATCCCAGGATAAGAGCATCTCTGCCTGGTTTGACTGGTGCTCTTGCTCTGCAAACCTGAGCTCCAGCTAATCTCAGTGTTTAACCAGCAAGTGTTGAATTAGCTTATTTTACACCTGAGATGCTCTCCGCGAATGTCTCTAAAGTGAAATCGTTGATAGAGAAAAACAAAAAACAGTTTTTAAAGAAAGTTAGGGAGAAGAACATTCAGGGTATCAGCTGTGGTGTCTGGTCATTTTACTCATCTCCTCTGTGGGGTGGAGAACGAAAACTGCTCGGACATCTAACGACTAGAGGAGGCACTGTTGGGCAGATTCGGGGCAGATTTTGTGGACAGAGGCTTTGCTGCAATTTGCATATTGTTTATGACATACATATTTGGTCTCTTGAAATAGCCTACTTGTTAAGATTGTTTGATTTACTAAGTTTTCTGTTTAAAATGTGACTAAAGATTTCGTTTTTAAAAGTGAGCTTTAGCTGAAAACATTGTCTAGATATTCAGGGAAGATGATTTGTTCATGTCATTAGAAAATTCTGTTGTAAACTTAAATTTTTCAAGGGATACTTTTCTGCATCTGATATAGGAGAAGCTTTTCATGAAAAATAAGATCCTGAGATCTTTATGTGTTCAGGAAAAGATTGCTCTCTCCTCCAACACTCAACCCTTCCCAAATGATAGGTTAAATCAGAAAGGTGTGCCTCCATTTAGAATTACATAAATGGACTAAAAGAAAGCAGTGAATAATTGTTGTTGTCAAGTAGGTAGGTAGTTCAAAAAGAAGTGATATCTTTTTAGCATGGGGGGTGTTCATTATATATGACTTAAAGTGGAATCAGGTGATAGATTTTCATCTATAAAATTTTTGTACTTAACACACACATCTACATTGTCTACACCAAATATTGGATTTTACCAAAGTGTTGGAGTTTATATATACATTATTGCAAGTACCTACTATGTGCCACATCTTATTCCTAGTGTTTCATGTGCTTTAAGTCATCCTTAAAGCAATCCTTGGTGTTAGGTGCTGTAAGTGACCTAATTTTTGAAATGGGAAAACTGAGGCACAGAGGAATTAAATACCTCACATGGCTGTAGGATAGGACTTTATTATATCTACAAAATTATTTTTGTAAAAAGAAAAAGACATATTTTATGATTTACTTATCCTTGTTTTTATTTTTTTAGCATAAATGTCAAAAGTATTCCCTGTGAAGCATAAGGATCCCTGATTGTGGGAGTGCCTCACAAGCACCATTAACTATAAAGTGAGGCAAAGTATGAGAGAACCATCTGGTTGAGTTTACAATTGGAAGACCACCACATCCACCAGAAGACCCAGGATGGATCTGCACCAAAGCACCACCATCACTTTCCTTGAGAAATGGTATTCAGATAAGTCATCATCTGGCTGCAGGAAACATTATAATGTCAGGAAAAAACTGAAGTTAATTCGAATCTTAGGCCTTTTCATGGGCCTGGTAGCCATCAGCACTGTCCCATTTTCAATCAGTGCCTTTTCTGAGACAGATACACAGAGTACAGGAGAGGCCAGTGATGCAAATGGCCCTAGGGTAGCGCATGGTTACCTTCAGAGAACTCTCTTAGATCTAAATGACAAGATTCAGGATTATACTCCACAGCCACCTCCTTCTCAGGAAGGCAAATCTGAGAACAGCACAGATCATGACCAAGGAAACTACCCAAGAGACATCTTCTCCCTCGAGGAGCGAAGAAAAGGTGCCATTGTTCTCCACATCATTGGCATGATCTACATGTTCATAGCCTTAGCCATTGTCTGCGATGAGTTCTTTGTTCCTTCTCTGACTGTCATCACTGAAAAACTGGGCATCTCTGATGATGTTGCTGGAGCCACCTTTATGGCTGCAGGGGGCTCAGCCCCCGAACTTTTTACATCTCTCATAGGAGTGTTTATTGCCCATAGCAATGTGGGCATAGGCACCATTGTGGGCTCAGCGGTGTTCAATATCCTCTTTGTTATTGGCATGTGTGCTCTGTTTTCTAGAGAAATCTTGAACCTGACATGGTGGCCACTCTTTCGGGATGTGTCCTTCTACATCATTGACTTGATCATGCTGATCATATTTTTCCTGGATAATGTCATCATGTGGTGGGAAAGCTTGCTTCTCTTAACAGCTTACTTTGCCTATGTGGTTTTCATGAAATTCAACGTCCAAGTAGAAAGATGGGTGAAGCAAATGATAAATCGCAATAAAGTCGTCAAAGTGACAGCACCAGCGGCCCAAGCAAAGGTTGGTGGTAGTGGTTGTTTACTTAATGTTCTGAATCATCATGTTTTTGGGATCTGCCATTTTTTTAAAGTGGTTGTGTTTTGGGCTGCAGTGAATATTAGGCTGCTTTCTACAGTTCTTTGACAGCCAGGCTAACATGGCAGTGAGAAAAATAAGGTGGGAAGGGAATGTTTTTATGGATGTTTCCTAAGTTCTCGAGCTATTTATTTCAGAGTAAAACACCTGTAAATATAGGTTACATAAGTATCGCAGAGCAGACTCAGCAAACAAAATAATTTGTCTCTTATTTTCGGAAAATAGTGTAATGATTTCGTGAGCAACTTAATTTTCTCGGGAAAGCGTGTGTGTGTGTGTGTGTGTGTGTGTGTGCGCGCGCCTAGCAAGTTTCAGGGCTTTTTCATTTTAAATGCTCACATGGTGATTATTATGAACCATTTCTCTAAGATGCTAAAGGAAGAGGCTTTATTTGTGTCACCAGAGCTATACTTTTAATTAAACTGCCTAGGGCCTAGCAGAAGTTGTCATTTGAATGGGTCGTGTCTGTGCTTGATCCACACAATAATGCTTCAGATCACTCAGCCAGGAACTGATCAGGATCCATTAGAGGGAGTCATTGGCGAGCCCTACTGCCTGCCTCTGCAGCTTCATGGCCCATTTTTCATGCCTCGATAAACATGACCCAAAATATTTTTGTGGCAAACTTTGAGGAATTTTTAATGATGATAGTGGCCAAGCTACCACTTAGATGGTGAGCAAATTAATAAAGGGCTTAGAAGAAATTGATCTGCAAAAATGTAAATTCTAACATTGGAATGTTGTCTCTGAATGTGATTCCTCTAAACAGAAAACCAAAATATGTATGCATACTTCATACTAACATCTGGGAAAATTCCCACGTATGCAAAAAACAAATGTTGAGTGGAGGGTAAGCTATTTTGTTCCCATGAAAAGAAAAAAAATTCCGTTAATTTGTATAATTTCTTTGTGGCCAAGTTTTATGACCTATCCTTTGTTTCTGTAACAGCCATGAAATGGAAGCAAAGTGCAGCAAAAACCCACCAGTAATATTTGTATTTATCACATGTAAAAGATAACTGTGTCTTTTCTAACATTTCATTCATGATATGGGTGTTTCTTAGAAACTATAGCAAAACAAATAACTGCAATATACATGCAAATTAGTATTCAGATGTGATCACTGAGTATGTATCCTTGAGGGCCTGAGACAGGGTCATCACTGAAGCCCCTGTCCCTGCTGTAATTTTTAGCCATAATGATGACCCATTAAGCCCTCTCCTCAAGTGTGATTACTAGTTTGAGTTATTTGCATTAATACTCTGTGTTTATTCCAATGACAGTACTGAATGATTGTCAAAGGAAAAGCATATTTTTTAGAGGCAAGGAAATGATTTAATGTCTTACAAATATCCTAGGGACATCAAGGGTGAAATGTCTTTTTGAGAAGTCAACACTTTTTTGTTCTGTTACCTCACAGTGGAACTTCATTAACTTAAACCCAAACTCCACTAAAGATTATGTTGGCAACAATTATGAAAAAGGAATTTGCAGAACAATGAAATGGTGTATTTAATATTGCAGGGGGACTTTGTATTCTGATTGGGGCTGGGGTGCTGGTTTCATGCACTTGGGAATAATTTTTTAAATACAGTTTACAGACAGTATTTAATCAGTCAGAAGCCATTCATTAAAGTAGCTCTAACAGGATTTTTACCTGCTATATTAGGTGACTGTCTTGTCATTTTTATGATCATTTTAAAATCAGAAACTTAGGTTCATATTCCTTAATAATTATTCAAATCCACAATTTTGTGCTATGCTTAATAGTATGCATATTTTAATTTAGAGATTCTGGATTTACCTAATTAAAAAAGGAAGGGGGTTATATTCATGACTGTTACTCCTGTTTTGATTTCCCCCCCAAATGTATTCATGCATTATTTTCTTTTTAGCACCAAAGACCTTTAATTTATCCCTTTTAAATAGTACTATTTCTTTCGGTATTCTTTAACTAGATTGAACTATAAATATCATGAAAGCAGAATTTTCTAACATAGCAATGACTTAAAATTTTTTTTTAATCCAGAGAGAAAGAAGAAAGGAGGGGGAAAGAGAGAGACATTGTTGGTTGCCTCTTGTATGTGCCCTGACCTGATCAGGGACTGATCCTACAACCTAGGCATGTGCCCTGACCAGGAATTGAACCCACAACCTTTCGGTTTACTGGATAATGCTCCCACCTACCAAGCCACATTGACCAGGGCAACATGACTGTGTCTTGTTCAGTATTCAAAATGTCTGTTTGGTAAATCAAAAGTGCTAGAACACAGTTATACATTTTTAGGTGGAACAGTGCATAATGGTGTGTGATTTCCTTTAGGAAATTTCACTTTGTCAATTTCACTTTTTTGAATTGTTGCTGAAATTTTTGTTTTCAGCATTTAGTCTTTATCATACTTTGATTTCAGAATATTATGGATACTTTGTTCCCCTAGCACTATAAATATAAGATGTCCTAAAGATGGATGAGTCCTTAAGTGTCGCCATATAATTCTCTGATGTGCAAAGTTGATTCCGGCTGTATACCTGACCCTTCCTACAGAAGGCAGTGCTTTTAACATCATCAGAACACTCCAAAAAAAGACCTTATGCGAAATGCAGCCCTCAGTGGTGTCTTCATTGTGAGGAGTGTGCTCTATATGAATTTAGGAAGCAAAATAAAATACTAATCATGTTTTTATGCAAAGCCACCGCATTGTCATATTTGCATAATTATGAGGCATAGGAGTTTAGGAAAGTAGAGAAAACATACTTTACATATTTTTGTACAAATCATCAAAGATTCTTGCTAAAAAGTCATCAGCTCTGATGGATTGTAGTCAGTGAAATATCTTTGAAACTACTTCCTTCATAGACAAGTTAAAAATAATAATTCATTCCTTTATTGGTGATGTATGTCGTGAAGCAACTGTGAAATGTGGAAAAATACAAACTGGCATTGTTTTCCATTATTAAAGCAATAGTTTTCCATCTCATTTAATTTTCTTCACCCTGTGTGTTTTTTATTTACAATTACTTATTTTAGCAACAATATTATCCTTTAAAAAAATGTATAGTGTCAAGACATGGTAAAGGTACCTTGGGCTTTGACTCAGTGAAAAAAAGGGTTTAACCCCATGAACATGATGAGCCCTGTGAACTCAGAGAAGTCACATTAACAGTCTGAGCCTACTAATGAAAACAATAGTACCTATTTATAAAATTTGGAAAATTATTCAATGAAAAATGTTAAGCAGCTAATATAGTCCTTGGCAAATAAGTGTTGTTGGTAAGTGTTGTTCTCTTCCTTATATCTTCCATTCTTAAATGAAAAGAGAATCAAAATAAATTACTTGAAATCTGACCATTTCAAAATATTCCTTGAAGGTTGAAATTCACCCCAGTGAATCACTAAGTAAAGGAGGCCATTTTCTCAGAGGCACATACTCCTTGTCATATTATAATATTTATAAGCCCTAGTTCATATACAGTGATTATATTTAGGTCACATATTATCATAAACTCTAGGGAAACCTCCAAATGCCTCTGTTGTCCTAAAATTTTATTGCATAGAATTTTGCATGAAATAAGTAGGCTATTACTGGGGTTTAGAAAGATCTATGCTAAGCAGAGATTTTTGTTTTAAGGATATTTTTATTTATAACTGATTGAGATTCTCATGTAAAAAATTCTCCATAGCTAGTTGGGAAGAAGTGTGGATCCTGAAGGAGGTGAAGCAAAGGAGTTCAGAGCTTCAGAGCATTTTGCTGTGCACTGGCTGGCTGCTGAGGCCTGTTGATCTACTGTGGCGCTAGGCTGACATTGGCCTAGAAAGCAGCTGTCCGTGGTATTTACCTTCTTCTTAGACTTGGCAATGTAATCTGACAGCAAGTCAGCACAGATGTAATGAAGTGAATGATCTAAATAAAGATGCTTAAAGCTGATGTTTGAGGAGCAGGCTGCTTAGTGATTTAGGTGTGCCTTACCTTATTCAGTTTGTGTGTTCCTGAAAAGTTGTTTGTAGGCAGAATTTTTGCAATTTAAATTGTTGTGAATGTTCATGGGAAAATCAGAATTGAAATAATGTTATAAATATTCCTCCTACAGTAAAGTATTTCTTATAAACCATACATAATTTTATAAGTACAAATGTATAGTCTCAGCTTGCTTAAGGCGCACAATATGTTATAAATCTCAACCTTTGCTTCCCCTCCAAACCTAGTAAATAAATTAATAAAATAATTGTACAAATTTCGAGGAAGGTAAAGTAAGATTGTTCTTATAGCAAATAAAAGAATAGTATTGCTTAATAGACTTGAAAACTCTGTTCTTCTGAAAAGAAAATTTAGGCATTAACGTTAATAGGCTGCATGCCCGTGAATGCACTGTGTTTGTGTGGGGATGCAGAGTGGTGCTGTTCTCCTTGTTTTGTTTGCCTCTCCTTATACTAAAAGCAAATCTTTCAGTTACTGCATATGATTCAGAGAGTGAACAGGAATTTTGAGAGACCCAGAAAGCCCAGCAGATTTTGATACAGAGAGTTGAGGTTCCCTTGACTGTTCCCCTTGCTACTCCATTTTCTCCACAAAAGATGATCCAGGGGTGTCCAACCTGCAGCCCCTGGGCCTCATGCAGCCCAGGATGGCTGGGAATTTGGCCCAACACAAAATTGTAAATTTACTTAAAACATTATCAGACTTTTTTTTGTAAATACGTGTCTCAATGTATTTAATGTGTGGCTCAAGACAACTCTTCTTCCACTGTGGCCCAGAGACACCAAAAAGTTGCGCTTTGTGAATCTTTCTGGCAGTGTTCCCAGGAGGTGTTACCCCACATACCTCCCTTGCTCTTCTTCTTCCTCTCTCCTCTGTCCCTTTATCTCCCTCCTCCTTCCCAACCCCCTTTCTTTCCTTTTTTTTAAAAACCAGATAATTTGTGTTTTAACTTTAACAAGAATTGGTTGTTATGTTAAGCTCTCTTCTGGCTGCTGAGTGGATTTGACTGCTTTAGTTTTTTTCATTCTTTTACTTTCAACCTTATTTTGTTTTAGGTAAGTCTCTAACACACAGAATATAGTGGCATTTTGTTTACTTTAGTTTCTTAATTATTACCTTTTGACTGGAAAGTTTAGCTTATTTATGTTACTGTGATTATTGTTACATTTGGATTCTTTTCTATCATGCTGTTGTGTACTTTCTATTTGTTCTTATCTTTCTGTTTCATTTTATGCTTTTTCTTGCCTTTTTTTGGATTGATTTTTTTTCTATATCTGTTTTTCCAATGAATAGTTTGGAATTTATATACCTTATTTCTATTCTTTTAATGTTTGTCATAAAATTTTAACATGTATATTAACTCAACATAGTATAAAGTTGGTATCATTACACTCCTGCTAAACAACCTAAGACCTTAGAACATTTTAATTCATTCACCTCTCTTGCGTTGTATAAGATTTGAAGTGCATGATTTAAGTTTTGCCTTGATACTTTGTAACAGCTTTATTGAATTATAATCTTCTCTTTCAACCCTACAAATTAGACATTGTCATTATACGATCAATATTTTTAGATCCACATTTTTCTCAGTTTCCACCTTCTATTCTTTTCCTCATATCAGACTTTTTTCTTGTGACATTTTCCCCTCTGCCAACCTACATTCTTTATCAGTTTTTTTAGCAAGACTCTGTTAAGGTAAACCCTCCTGATTTTTATTGCTTAGCAATATATTTCACTTTTGTTCTTGAAAGACAGTTTTGGTGGGTAGAAATTATTTTTGCATCCCATTTTGAAAATAAAATTTTACAGACTTCTATTTTCGTTGTTCAAAAGACTACTGTTCCTGGAAATACTGCTCCTTTGTAAGAAATCTGTCTTTTCTCTGACTACTTTTAAGGTTTCTTCTTTGTTTTTGGTGTTCACCATTTTCCTTGTGTGGTTCTTATCACTTATTTATCCCCTGTTTGTGGCTCGTTACACTTTCTGACCTTGAGGATTAGTACCTTACATCAATTTTGCCTCTATCTCTCTCTTCCCATAGTCTTCTAGAGTTCGTATCAGATATGCTGTCTCAACCCATCCTCCAAGTCTTTTAACTACTCATCTTGTGGGTTTTTTGTTTTTTAATTTTATTTTAAACGTTGTTCAAGTACAGTTTTCTGTCCTTCACTCCCATCCAAGCCCACCCACCTATCCCTCCCCACCTCCTTCCCATTTCGAAGCCCCCCCCCCCAGTTTTTGTCCATGTGTCCTTTATATTTGTTCCTGTAAACCCTTCCCATTCTCCCCTTAAATTCCCTACCCTCTCCCCTCTGGTCATTGTCAGCCTGTTCTCTATTTCAGTGTCTTTGGCTATATTTTGCTTGTTTGTTTTGTTGTTTAGGTTCCTCTTAAAGGTGAGATCATATGGTATATGTCTTTCACTGCCTGGCTTATTTCACTTAGCATACTGCTTTCTATCTCCATCCATGCTGTTGCAAAGGTTAGGAGCACCTTTTTCTTTTTGCTGTATAGAATTCCACTGTGTAAATGTACCACAGTTTTTTGATCCATTCATTTACTGATGGGCACCTAGGTTGCTTCCAACACTTGGCTATTGTAAATTGTGCTGCTATGAACATTGGGGTGCCTAGGTTCTTTTGTATTGGTGTTTCAGGGTTCTTAGGATATAATCCCAGCGCTGGAATTGCTGAGTCAAAAGGCAGATCCATTTTTAGTTTTTTGAGACAATTCCATACTGTTTTCCATAGTGGTTGTACTAGTCTGCAATCCCACCAACAGTGTACTAGGGTCCCCTTTTCTCCACAACCTCTCCAACCCTTGTTTGTTGCTTTGTTTATGATGGCCATTCTGACTGGTGTGAAATGGTATCTCATTGTGGTTTTAATTTGCATCTCTCTGATAGCTAGCGATACTGAGTACCTTTTCATGTGTCTCTGGATCCTCTGTGGGTCCTCCGTGGAGAAGTGTCTGTTCAAGTCCTTTGCCCATTTTTCAATTGGGTTGTTTGTCTTCTTGGAGTGGAATCATGTAAGTTCTTTATATATTTTGGAGATTAATCCCTTGTCTGTGGTATCATTGGAAAATATGTTTTCCCATATGGTTGGTTCTCTTTTTATTTTAATACTGTTTTCTTTAGCCATACAGAAGCTTTCTATCCTGATGAGATCCCATTTGTTTATTCTTTCCTTTACATCCATTGCTCTAGGGGACATATCAGTAAAAATGTTTCTGCATGAAATATCTGAGATTTTTCTGCCTATGTTCTCCTTTATGACTTCAATGGTATCGCGGTTTATATTTAAATCTTTTATCCACCTTGAATTTATTTTTGTGTATGGTGTAACTTGGTGCTCAAGTTTCATTTTTTTGCACATGGCTGTCCAGTTCTCCCAACATCATTTGTTGAAGAGGCTATTTTTACTCCATTTCATGCTGCTACTCCCTTTGTCAAATATTAATTGACCATAGAGACTTGGGTTTATTTCTGGGTTCTCTGTTCTGTTCCATTGGTTCATGTGCCTGTTTTTATGCCAGTATCAGGCTGTTTTGATTATAGTGGCCTTGTAATATACTTTAGTATCAGGTATTGTGATCCCACCTACTTTGCTCTTCTTTCTCAAAATTGAAGCAGCTATTTGGGGTCATTTTGGTCCCATATAAATTTTTGAAGTTTTTGTTCTATGTCTGTGAAATATGCCATTGGTACTTTAATAGGTATTGAATGTGTAAATTGCTTTGGGTAGTATGGACATTTTGATGATGTTAACTCTTCCAATCCATGAACACGGTATATGTTTCCATTTGTTTGTGTCTTCCTTGATTTCTTTCTTCAGTGTTGTGTAGTTTTCTGCATACAGTTCTTTTACCTCCTTGCTTAGGTTTATTCCTAGGTATTTTATTTCTCTTTTTGCTATATTGAATGGGATTTTTTTCTTGATTTCTGATTCTGCTGTTTCATTGTTGGTATACAAAAATGCCTTTGATTTCTGGATATTGGCTTTGTATCCCGCTGTTTTGCCAAATTTATTTATTAGGTCCAGCAGTTTTTTGGCTGAGTCTATAGGATTTTCTATGTACACTATCATGTCATCTGCAAACAGTGACAGTTTTGTTTCCTCCTTTCCGATTTGGATGCCTTTTATTTCCTTTTCTTGTCTGATCGCTGTGGCTAAAACTTCCAGTACTATATTGAATAGATGTGGTGAAAGTGGACAGCCTTGTCTTATTCCTGATCTTAGTGGAAAAGCTTTTAGTTTTTGCCTATTGAGTATAATGTTGGCTGTAGGTCTTTCATATATGGCCTTTATTATGTTGAGGAATGCTTCCTCTATTCCCACTTTGCTGAATGTTTTTATCTTATATGGGTGCTGTACCTTATCAAATGCTTTTTTTGCATCTATTGATATGATCATGTGATTTTTGTCTTTGCTTTTGTTTATGTGATGTATTACATTTACTGATTTGTGAATATTGTGCCATCCTTGCATCTGTGGGATGAATCCTCCTTGGTCATAGTGTATGATCTTTTTAATGTATTATTGGATGTGGTTTGCCAATATTTTGTTGAGGATTTTAGTGTCTATGTTCATCAGCAATATTGGCCTGAAATTTTCTTTCTTTGTTGTGTCTTTATCTGGTTTTGGGATTAGGATGATGCTGGCCTCATAAAAAGAGTTTGGGAGTCTTCCATCATTTTGGATTTTTTGGAATAGTCTGTGGAGGATAGTGGTTAGCTCTTCCTTAAATGCTTTATAGAATTCTCCTGCGAAACCATCCAGACCTGGACTTTTGTGTGTCAGGAGTTTTTTGATTACTGCTTCAATTTTATTTGCTGTTATTGGTCTGTTCAGGCTTTCTGTTCTTGTTCATCAAATTTTGGAAAATTATATTTTTCTAGAAATTTTTCCATTTCACCTAGGTTTTCAATTTTTTTTTGACATACAGTTCTTCATACTAATTTCTTACAATCCTTTGTATTTCTGTGGTATCAGTTATAATCTTTCCTCTCTCATTTATGATTTTGTTTATTTGGGTCTTCTCTCATTTTTTTCTTGATGAGCCTGCTTAAAGGCTTGTTGATTTTATTTATCTTTTCAAAGAACCAGCTCCTGGATTCACTGATCCTTAGAATTGTGCTTTTAGTCTCTATGTCATTTAGTTCCGCTCTGATCTTGGTTATTTTCTTCCCTTTACTTGCTCTGAGCTGTCTTTGTCGTTGTTCCTCAAGCTCTTGTAGACGTAGGGTTAGGTTGTTTGTTTGAAATGTTTCTTTTTTAGGTATGCCTGTATCGCTATGAACTTCCCTCTCAGGACTACCTTCACTGTGTTTTGGATTGTTTTGGATTGTTGTCAGTTAATTTTCATTTGTTTCCAGAAACTTTTTGATTTCTTCCCTAATTTCATTCTTGAACCATTTATTGTTTAATAGCATGCTATTTAATCTCCATGATTTTGAGTGTTTGGGTTTTTTTCCTTGGGGTTGGTTTCTAGTTTCAGTCCCTTGTGATCCAAGAAAATGCTTGGTATGATTTCAATTTTCTTGGATTTGTTGAAGCTTGTTTTGTGTCCTATCATGTGGTCTATTTTTGAAAATGTTCCATGTGCATTTCAAAGGAATGTGTATTTAGCTTCTTTGGGATGGAGGGCTCTATCTATATCAGTTAAGTCCATTTCATCTAAGGCATTGTTCAATGCCACAATATCTTTTTTGATATTCTGTTCAGAAGATCTGTCCATTTTTGACAGTGGAGTGTTAAAATTCCCCACTATGATTGTGTTGCTGTCAAAATCTTTCCTTAAGTCCTTTAAGAATTTCTTTATGTATTTCTGTGTTCCTATGTTGGGTGCATATATATTTACAGTGTTTATGTCTTCTTGGTGGATTCTTCCCTTGAGTATTATGAAGTGGCCTTCTGGGTCTCTCTTTATGTCCCTTTTTTGAAGTCTATTTTGTCTGATATGAGTATTGCTACCCCAGGTTTTTTTTTTCCTGTCCGTTTGCTTGGAAAATTTGTTTCCAGTCCTTCACTTTCATTCTGTGTAGATCTTTTGTGCTGAGGTGGATCTCTGGTAGGCAGCATAGGAGTGGATCATGCTTTCTTATCCACTCAGCTATTCTATGTCTTTTGATTGGAGCATTTAATCCATTTACATTTAAGGTTATTATTGGTAGGTACTTATTCATTGCCATTCTTGTACCTGTGTTTCTCTCTCTGTCTCTCTTTTCCTTCCTTTCCTTAAAGCAGTCCCTTTAGCATCTCTTGCAGAGCTGGTTTGGTGGAGGTGTATTCTTTTAGACTTCTTTTGTCTGGGAAGCTTCTTATTTGGCCTTCTACCTTGATTAAAGCTTCTATTTGGCCTTGCTGAGTAAAGTAGCCTTGGTTGCAGACTTCTGGTTCTCATTACTTGTAATATTTCTTGCCATTCTCTTCTGGCTTCGAGTGTTTCCATTGAGAAGTCAGCTGCTAGCCTTATTTGGGCTCCCTTGTATGTTACTTCCTGTTTCTCCCTTGCTGCCTTTAAGATTCTCTCTTCGTCTTGAAATTTTGCCATTTTAATTATGATGTGTCTTGAGGTGGGCCTCTTTGGATTCCTCTTGTTTGGGACTCTCTGTGTTTCCTGGATTTGTATGACTTTTTCTCTCATCAAATTAGGGAAGTTTTCCATCATTACTTTTTCAAATAGGTTTTCTATCCCTTGCTCTTCTTCTTCTCCTTCTGGTATCCCTATTATACAGATATTATTATGTTTCATATTGTCTTGCATTTCTCTTAATCCCTCTTCATTCTTTCCATGCCTCTTTTCCTTTTCTTGTTCTTTCTGGGTGTTTTTTTTTTCTACTTTGTCCTCCAATTCGCTGATCCGATCTTCTGCTTCGTCGATCCTGCTTTTCATTCCTTCTACTGTGTTCTTCAGTTCAGAAATTGTATCCTTCATTTCCTCTTGGCTCTTGTTGATAGTTTCTATTTCCTTTTTCATGTTGATATAGTTTGTAGTGAGTTCATTGTAGTTTCCCTGTAGTTTTTGGTAGCTCATTGTGAGCTCATTGAGCTTCCTGATAATCATTGCTTTGAATGCAATATCTGATAGTTGAATTGCCTCTATTTCATTTAGCATTCTTTCTGAGGGTTCCTCCTTTCTCTTCATTTGGGAATTGTTTCCTTGTCTTCCCATTGTTTGTGAGACTCTTCTTGTTAGCCTCTGCTTCTTAAATTGATCTGTTCTGGTTCCCTGGGTTTATGATGTGAACTTCTGTGGTAGAATACCTGTGAGATTCAGTGGTGCAGTCTTCTTTGGGTATCCTGGTGTTCACAGGTTCCCCCTACTCTTTTTTATGATCAGTTAGAGGGGTAAGGCAAAATGGTTTAAGACAGCAAGAGAGTATTCTATGATATTTACAGTAGCAGCTAGAAGAGAAGAGATAGGAGATCCTTTCAGTATCTATAGTGATCTTCCACCCAACTAGCCACTTTTTAGAAAGGATGGAAAGAAGATAAGACTCTCGTTGAGGAGGGAAGGATTGTGAGTTGGATCTAGAAAGCAGTGAGGTTGTGGGAGGTCAGATTCTGAATTAAGGTGAGAGTAAAGAATAGTAAATAGGTATAGCATGTGAGAGAATAGAGTTAACCACTACAGTGATAGAGTTCAGGAAACCATGAAGTGGGCTAAGATCTGGGAGGGGTGTTGTGTAGTATTTACGATTGTATGGAATAGCTATTATTTACAGTAATATTAAAGCAACAATCATATGACAGAATCTATGAGATCTAGATAACAAGAAGAGGGAGTATAGGACCTTGAGTAGTGTACTAATGGAACACAAATGAAGTGAAGGACAGTAAATTAGCAATACACTGTGAATGAGATAACAGGGGAAACCTGTCAAATGATACAGTATAGCTGAGCAAGGAAGACTGTACAGAAAGAAGAGGAATAAAAAAATACTATTAAAATAAAAGATGTAAGAATAATGAAAAAATAATAATACAAATATGCAATAACTTGCAGGTTCTCTGTAATAGCAAAGTGAAATTTGTCTCATTGTCTCAGCTATTGTGATGCCCCCTCTTTGGGTCCAACTCTGGTCTTTTCACAGTTCCAGGTTTTTTGTTTTGTTTTGTTTTGTTTCACTTGTGGGTATTTAAAAAGAAAAAGCGGGGGGAAAGAAGAAGAAAGCAGAAGATGGAAGGAAGAAGAGGTAAAATTGGAAAGAAAGGAAGAAAGAATAACACTAGAAAAAAGGAAAGAAAAGCAAAAGGAATTGAGAGATATAAAAATAATAAGAGTTAAAAAATAAAAAGTTACTTAAAAAAAGAAAACAAAATCAAACAACCAATCAAATAAAAAAACCTCTTGTTGTTTTCAAACTGGCCAAACCGGTTTTTCTGGTCTTGCTGGCTGCAGCAGACTGAGGGGCTATTGGTATCTCTTTTCTCCCTTCCTGTTAAGCACTCAGCCTCGAGTCTGTACTCGACCCAGGGCTAACGTTGGACTCTCCCCAGAGCCAGTCTGGTGCCTCTCCGAAGGGCCCTGGGTGTGGGATCTGGGCCCTCCTAAGCATGCTCTCCACGGGTTTACTGTTGTGGGCTCAGGCCTCCTGCAGAGCGCACACTCCTTCCTCGGGTCCACGGCTGTGGGCTCCAGGTCTTCCACAAAACACACTCTCCTCAGCTTGTGGGTGCAGGCGCACAGCCAGGCTGCCCTTGGTCGCACAGGCTCCAGCGCATCCTCTTCCCAATGCTATGCGTGGGTGTTCAAAGCCCCTGTGTGTTTGCCATTCAGTCCTCACTCCCCTCTCTGTGCCTTCAAGCACAAGGCCTTCCCTGGTGTTGCTCAAACCTTGTTTGGTCGGGGAGTGAGCAGTTGACCCAGTTCTCTCCCGAGTGCCCTGAGGCAGACAGCCAGTGCTGGGCCTGGGGCTGCAGCCTCCCTGATCCCCACACTGATCCCTGGGCCCTTATTATCCTGAAGAACTCTCCTTACCATCTGGTTTTTCAATGTCCGCTACAATTTTTGATCTCCTATTTTCATATATGCTGAGGTACTGTTGGCTGTTTGCTTTGTTCCTCCATAGATCGGCGGGGTTTTTCTCCCGTGTGTAAAGAGAAGTGGAGTCTGCTCCCTCCTACCACACCGCCATCTACCCTCCCCCTTATCTTGCTTTTTAATCTATGTTCCTCATTGTGTTCATTTCTTCATATCAGCCTTCTGGTTTCTAATTTTTGCTTCAATTTTGTCTAATCTGTTCTAAAGCTTATTGTTCAGTTTCTATATTAATTATTATGTTTTTCATTTCTAGAAGTTTTTTGTAGCTCTTTTCACACCTGTCTGGTTGATTTCCATTATTTCTTTTCCCTTCATGCCTTCTTTTATTTGTCTAATCATGTTTAATATATTCATATTTTATAATTGGTGTTTTCAGTGTCAATATCCTTGCAGGCCTAGTTTTGTTGTTTTATTGATTCTCAGTTGTATAAGCTTTCTTCCTTATTTAGTGATTCTTTCATAAAATTCTAAACTCATATTCCTTGGCATCTGTGGGATGTCATTGAGACCCGAGTTTTAACTGTATTCCTCCAGAGGACTATATTTGTCTTTCATCAAGCACCTGGGAGCACCACAAACCTGGAAACATTCTAATTGAAGTATATTACTTTTTCTACCAAGTGGTATGAATTCAGACAGCAAACCCCCACATGAGTACTTAGAAATTCTTAAAGGAGACTTTTTTTCCCTTTATTTTTCAGTACCATTCAAAACCAGCACCAAACTAGGTACATCTTGCTATCTTCCTTTGCTAGGCAGATTATTATTTTTTGTTTATTCATTCTCTAAAAGTGTCAACCCTTTAGGATTTCTAGCTCATTGAGAAGGATGTCACTGAACTACCTACTCTGTTTCAGGCCTTATGTTTATAGCTTCTAAAACCTAGGTTCCAGGCAACTGAGCATGGCAAACACCTTGAAGGCAAAGCAATACTTGTATTTACTTGGTGTTCTTGGTCCTAAAAAATTCCTCTTTCCTCATTAACATAGTTGAGTAATTGAAAATATAATGTCCAACATGTGTAGCCATAAATAATGAGGTTTCCCTGAATGTTTAATATATCATATTGCCAGAAATGTATGTTTCAGATGGTAGATTTGTAAAAAGATGATGTAATTAAAAGGCAAACTGATAGGGAATTTTAATTATATTGTCTCAGAGTGTTTAATACAATCTGACCATCATAATCTGACCAATAAAAATTCTGCCAACAAGAAATTTTGAGTCAAATGAAATCTAAAAGGTAATTCTAATAGTCAGTTATATGAGGCCAATTTAAATTTCCCTTTTAAATAATATTTTTTACCAAATACTAATGCATTTATTGTACATGATCATAAAAACACATTAATATAAAATATAAAAGAGAACATTTAAAATAACCTAAATCACTCCATTGTACCTTCCAAAAATAGTGGTGCACATTTTTGCATGTAGTGTTCCAGATTTTGCTCTCTTTCTCACACACACATATTCACATATATACCTATATATTTAAATAAATTGGAATGACACTGGATATGCACAACTTTCAAATTATAAATAATAACATTTTAATAGTGTTTTTAACTTGGCTTATTATGAGCATTTCTTTATGTCACTAATGTTCTAAAATGTTGTTCAATGTTTAGCATTATCATAACCTAGAAAGTCATTTTCATAGTATAATTTACTGCAACATATAAATACTATAAAATGCTATAATTAGCCTTACATGTGAATTTATGAGTTTAGAGAAGCAGAAATTCTGAATCAGAGTTTATGAGTTTTTAAGTTTCTTTTATATTGCAACATAGTTGGCAGTGTTGACATAATTTTTAATATTTTCCAATTTTATAGGTGAAACATAGCATTTGTTGTTTTAACATGCATTTCTTTGGTTAACTGGGAAACTGAGTATTGAAAAATATGTTTTTTGAGACTTAAAATTTTGTTTTACAGATTGCCAGGTGCCTGTGTTTCCCTTGTGTCTTTTTACAAGTTTGCTGTGACTCAAAGGTCTCTTACAGACTTTAGCTCTCACCCCTCCTCACATTTCCACACCTAAGTACAAGCAGGAGGATTTTGTAGGGGTTTTTTTTAAGGATGAATTATTCTGAAGGAGGAGACCTTGTGACCTAAGATTTGGGAAACAAGGGTCCAGGGACTGGGATGTGCCCCCCAGCCTGTGACTTCAGAGGATCCTGTACTCTCTAGGACCTCTGTTTCCTCATCTGGAAAATGGGAGATTTGACCTAGATGACCTGAAAGATTGCTTTCACCTTGTCATTTTTGTCCTGAGAAGCTCTAATACTTACTGGTACTCTAACCATGTCAAAGTGATACCCTAATGCATCTACCTTAAACAAAAAAACTGATTCTAACCATATTCCAATCATCAAACCCTTTTTCTTAACTTGCTCACATGTAATATTTTCATGCAAATAATTTATTGGCTTGGCCAAGCAATAATTCTAGCATGCTGTGGGAGGTAGCTCTTCCAGACAGGAGAACATTTTGCATGGGAGAAAGTCTTTCAAAGTTTACTGCAGGACACTAGGCCTCCCTGGCATTTGTGGCTTTTGGCAGTGAAAACCCCACTTGGCAGCTGTGTGTGCTTCCCTGGACTGCCGACCTCTCCAGAGAAGAGAGGGACTTCAAAACGATGCATGTGCTTACTATCTGGCCCATACTTCACCAGCATGCTGAAATATACATCAAATCAGGAGTTTGAGCATCAGAAAACATAAATGATTGCCTCAGGTCCAAATTTAGTCATATTACACTCCATTTGAACTTGGCTCCTGAATGCATGCTAGTTCGGGCTTCTCACTGGATAATTGGGAATGAAGACAACAGAAACCTCCAAATTAGATTCACATTTCATATTGGTCTCTGTTAAGTCAGTGGCCTTCAAATATTTTTGCCATGACCTCCACTAAGAAATATATTTTGTATCCCAACCCAGTATATACATGCACACATACATGTTTACATATGCATCTAAAAATAAAATCTAAAAGTATGCCATATATTTTCTATTTTTATTAAGAATACTAGTTTTAGACCTCTAAAATAAATTCATGACTCACCAATGGGTTGGGACATGAATTGTTTTTTTTTTATATCATGTTAAGAGATTTCTTTTTTCTCTTCTCCCACTTAGCAGGGCTGCCCTGCAAAGTTGTGCTAGTTCACTGCACCAGGTCATCTGTCTGCTCAAAGGAATGAATAGGGTCAGAAATTCAGACATCACTCTGTTGGACAAGCTGTGTACTTTGGTATGGGACTGTGGCTACCCAGAGAAAGGGGTGCCCTCTTTTCACTCAACAAAGGTGCCCTTTGGGTTGATGGTGACCTTGCTTCTTTCCCTCACCTTTTTCCTTTTGTAATTCATTATTTAGACTTTCAGAGCCGTGGATCCACAGGGACCATTAAGTACATGTAAACCCATGCTCATTTCATGGCTGGGACTATTTTGGCCACTTAGAGCTCGATCCACATGTTGTTGCAGGTTCCTCCCCAAACACACTACATCTATGTCCAGTTTGGTAACTGACTGGTGCAGATTTCTTCAGAGTCCTCAGAAGCCAACACCTACCAAGCTGTGTCTTTGTCTTACTCTCTGGCTCTGACATAGATTGTTTGCAGGGTAAGGGAGGCACAGATCAAAGCATGATGTGCTCCCTGGGTCTCAACTTATTCCTGGTTCCTGATAAGCTTGTCATCAGGTGGAAAAGAAATGTGTATGAAACAGGGAGGTATGAAATCACA
Source organism: Tonatia bakeri (assembly GCA_004024845.1). Taxonomy (NCBI): domain Eukaryota; kingdom Metazoa; phylum Chordata; class Mammalia; order Chiroptera; family Phyllostomidae; genus Tonatia; species Tonatia bakeri. The sequence goes on along the minus strand of PVIA01001140.1, from coordinate 263,473 downwards.
GAGAAGCAGAACCTTAACAAGAAGACCAAAGCTGCATTTCAATTAGATAGGTTTTCTTTTTATAATGGACTGGATTTGTAAATCAAATGATGCACACATGGTTCTTGGTCTTGAGAAGCAGGTGGGTTTGGAAAGGATCTGGGCATCAGGCCATATTAATGCCATGTTTACAGCTCTAGAAGATGCACTTGGAACCTGGCATTGGCATGAAACAAGCCTGAAGAGATGGAGTCCCTTTCATCACCCACACTGGCTGTTGAAACCTGGTCAAGGGACCTTGTCCCAAACATCCTCTCTTTCAAAATGAAAGGACTAGTTTATCATCAAGGTCCTTCCCAGCTTTGATAACTCTGTGCTTCTCTGTTAACAAGAAAGAAACAAGTATATGTCTGTAATTATGGACTCGGCAATAGAAGAGATGGTCATATAATAAAGCCCTGAACTTGCCTTCTTCAGAATTCTTTTCCGATTAAGAAACCCAATTAAAGGAGATTAGTTTCTTTGGAGGGGTTGTAGGGGCTTCCTTACCCCTGTAAGACCTTCAAGGAAAGGGCCAAGTGAGTTGCTTGTAAGTGCTCTGTAAGTAACTTTCTCTTTTACTGCTTTTTGAACACTGAGCTGGGCAAGCAGGTAGAAACACAGGTTTTACCCTGAGCAGCCCTATTCCTCCCACTTAACCTGTCATCTGTTGCCCTAGCCATTCACGTAGGTTGAGTCCATTTCATTTTCCCCTGTAACCTGATAGCAATTATGTAGATGTTGATCCACTTCTGTTATTTTAGGCCTGTGGTAGGCACTGAGCATTGGTAAACTCCAAGTATCTGTGATGTAATTTCCCAAGAAGGAATTTGATGGTTAAATTTAACACAATGGAATTATTATTTAAGCCTTGGATAAAGTGGGACCCTCCTAGCTGTGTGATCTTGAGTAAATTACTTGACCTCTCTGGGCTTCTGTTGGCTTGTTTAGAAATTAAGGAAAACAATAAAATTCCCCTCATAAAAAGGCTGTGAATTTTGATGAGACTGCACAAGAAATGTGCTTAGTAGAAGATGATCTGAATCACTCACCCAAAGATACTCTACTTTTGATCTCCTGTCCTCTGAGTGCCTTGCCTGTGTTACTAGCCTGCTCTCTCTGAGTCCTATGTCTCCCCCAGTTTGTTTTCCTCCTGCCTCACTTCCTGGGTTGTCCTCTCTACACCTCCTAACCAGGCTTATGAAGGTAGAACTTCTCCACTAATCCCTAACAGTCAAATCCTCAGTGTTCTGATTTGAACCTGCTTTGCCGCTGTTCTTGCACAGGATTAAGAGAGAGGCAGTTTCCCTATCTATCAAGCTGAACCACACTCAACCGTGAAATTCTCTTGAGCCCTCCTGTCATTGCCCTATAAATGTACTTACTCTTTTCTTACATATATCATCAATATTTAATCTTAGCTTGTCATGCCTCCATTCAGTCATAGTATGCCTTGTGTCAGTTTGCCAGCATCTGTGTTTCCTGCCTTGGATTGAATCTCTCCTCTTGACTCGGAAACTCAACAGTCCCATTTGTAGTGTTTGGTGCCTGGCTCATGGGTAAAAGAACAAAGGGCCTTCAAGATGTTGACAATAGTTGTGATGAGCATTCATGGTAGAAAGTCTGGGCCTGAATCAGGCTTTTGGCTGGGCTTATGTATTAAAAACAAATGGCAGGCAACACATTTCTGATTTAAGAAATAGAACTCATTAGAAATTCTCTAATCCCATCAAGTTGCAAATATGGATGTCAGGGCAGCCACATCACTCCAGCTGTGTCATCTGAATTGTTCTTGTCTTCTCCCATTACATAGTGTTTCTCTATTGACTTTTTAACAACAGTTTTTTTAATTCACTTGCCATGGAATTCCCCCTAAGTGTACAATTCAGTGCTTTTTAGTATATTCACAGAGTTGTAGCACCGTCATCATTCTCTAATTTTAGAAAACTTTCATCACCCCCTGAAAGAAACACTCTACCTTTTAGTTGTCACTCCCATTTCCTCCCCTCCTCAGCCGCCTTCCCCTGATAGCCACCTGTCTACATTGTTATAAATTTGTCTTTTCTGGACATTTTATATAAATGGAATGATATATATGTGGCCTTTTATGTCTAACTTCTTTCACTTAGCATAATGTTTTCAAGATACATCCATGTTATAGACTTTTTATGGCCAAATATTCCATTGTGTGGACATACCACGTTTTGTTTACCCATTCATCAGTTTACAGACATTTGGGTCATTTCCAATTTTTGGTCATTCTGAATAATGCTGCTATGAACATTTGCTTACATGTTTTTAAGAAGATATGTGTTCTTAATTCTCTTTGGTGTAACTTAAGAATGGAATTGCTGGGTTGTATGCTCACTCTATGTTTATCATTTTCGGGAACTGCCAAACTGTTTCCCAAGGTGGCTGAACCATTTTACATTCCTACCAGCAGTGTATGAGTGTTCCAATTTCTCTACATCATTGACATTTGTTATTACTTGTCTTTTTTACTATGCCCATACCAGTGGCTATGAAGTAATATCTCATTGTGATTTTGATTTGCATTTCACTGAAGATGCTGATGTAGAACATCTTTTCATGAGCTTACTGGCCATTTGTATATCCTTGGACAAAGCTCTATTCAAATTCTTTGCCCATTTTAAAATTGGGTTATTTGCCTTACTACTGAGTTTAAGCATTCTTTATGTATTCTGGATACAAGCATCTTATCACATATATGATTTGCACATGTTTTCTCTTATTGGATGGGTTGTTAAGAAGTGTGCTCCACAGAAGAGGCAACTTCTGCACTGGGAACCCCTGGGTCCCCAAACTCTTCCATATTGTTCTCTATGCAGTCTTATATCTAGAGTGATGTGGGACTCTCAGACAAACCCTAAAGCTGCCTTTTCTCCTTGAGTTGGTTTTGAGAAAAGACTGATGCTTTTGAAGCTAAGGGCTGGGAGAAGATTCATGGTGTGCTTGGGTTCCAGGAATTCCTGATTATGGTGAACCAGGGAACATGAAGTTACTTAAACATCCCACCTAGGATGTTTGTCCTCTTGTTGCCGCATCACCCTGCTTTACCAACTTCTGACTCTTCTCTGCATTATCTAAGAGTGTTTCTTATCATCAAATATCCTTTCCTATGTCTTGCCCAGGAGCCCCATCAAAAAAGCAATTAGGCCACTGTGCCTCACTTCCAGATATGAACTTTGCCCATTTTGCTATCTGAACTTTGGCACTTAGCTTTATACATCTTGGCTGAGCACCAGTCCTGCTCGTCCTTCTCTCTCCCTCTATATAACCACTCCCATTTCAGACCCCAAGAACATTTCAAAGAGCATGCATTCATCTCAAACAAAGCTTTGTTAGTGTTTGGAGCTACATGCAGTAAGTAATAATACCAGTAATGATCTACTTCATCATTGTCTAGACTGAACAGTAATTGCACAAACCTGATTAATGAGTACACTCTGAGGGTAAAAAGAACTTACCCAAGCAGTCATGCTTTGTACAAAAATGCACACTCGATTCAAGCTCCAGTGTTTCCAAGGCACTCAAGAAACATCCTCTCTCACACTTCTGGCTTGCTTCAGCTGCACAGTAACTGGTGGCTTGGTGGATGCAGTTTTGTGGCCCTGAACAAGAGGCTGATTTATTTAAATAGGTTCAGATGTGCCAGGCTGCTTTTTTGATGTTTCCTTTGAAGGGCCATGACAAATCGGCTGTTTTCTGCTGCCTTTTATTTTAAGAGCAATTAAGTGGATAGCCACAAATAGCTCTGACCTTGAAAGTCTAAGTGAAGGTGAGATGTGAGAACAGGCTTAGGAAACATATGTTTCGGCACGTTAATGCTCTGCAAGTTACACACACTTAAGGAAAATAAATAGAACAGGACAAGATAGTGTTGTGCTTGGGGAGAAGGAATTAGAATGCCCCGGAAAATAGCTCCACATGCTTCACTAGTGGCTAATCATAAACTGTGCTAAAAATTAATCCAACTCTGTCTCACTTCACCGTGGCTCTGGGAGACCAGCTCCAAGTGAGTGGTATTGCCAGTGACATTCAGTGCATAATCACTTTGGATCAGCATCTTTGCTGCACGCCACTACTGAGCAATGCTTCCTTCCTCTGGGCAGCCTCAATACATGCTTTTAGTTATTTATTTTTAGAAAAACAGTGCTTAGAGTACCATACCACCATTTCAGCTTTTTTTTTTTTTTTTTGGCAAATATGGATCACAGGACGAACCTTCTGTACTTGAATAGTTTGTTTTAAAAATATTATCAGCATGGGGCCTCATTAAAATTTTTAAAGTCCTAGAGTTGGGTTATAGAGTCTTAAAGGGTTTTTTTTTAACCATGGCAAAAAATAATAAGTATTTTGTGATGGGCTCTGAGCTGCTTTTCTCTCTTTTTAACCTCAACCTAACCAGTCCAGAGGGGGAAAAATTGCTTGTCTAAGAATTTTATTGACTCACTGAATGGTAATTCTTAAGTTTTAGTTTCTATATACCTTTTAAAAAACATTTTTATATTCCTACCACCTCATTAAATGCTCCAATATCTTATGAGTTATATATGTGTTAATCTGTCCCCAATTTTCTACATCAAGAAATGGGAACAGATGGCTTTTCCCTCATCCCATGGGATAGTGTGATAATTAATAAGGTGATAAGACTGGATCACTATCTGAGCCCACTTTCACATGAAACTGCAGATGCAAAAAGACAGTGGCAAATGCTGACTGAGAATATTAGGAAATAGGATTAGAATACTTTCACATTTTTATCATAGGGTTTAAATAAATACTCTTTACAGAAAGTATTGCTATAATGTGAATATCCTGAAAATCATTCATGTAGTCATCTTGAGAAATTAATAAATCACTTTCTGAAAATCCATATTTGTATATGATATAATCTCACAAACTTACATTTATCTGGAATTCCTTTATCCAGATGTCCAGAATAGAACCAGGATCCAAAGCCATGAGGATTTTTGAGCAGTCAAGTACATACCAGAAGATTAATGCTCTAAATTTCCGGCACTTAATCATACAACAACTTCTTGAGATTCTCTATAAAATTTTATTTACTTTTACCATATACAAAATTCAAATAAGTTAGATAGCCTGATTTCTAAATCCACAGAAATATTGAAAGCAGCTCACAGGGTCTTATGGAGCTGGAGATGCTAGACTCCTGAGTTGGGGAAGACTCCTACATGCACACTGATAGCCAGATCTGCTACTGGCCTACTCTCTATCTTTAAGCAGATTTTTAAAGGTTCCCTGCTCTGAGCAGACCAACTAGAAGAGGTACATACCTTCCAACTGTAGACAGCCCAATGAATGCAGAACATGATTAGCAGAAGACATCTGTGTGCAAAGAAAAAGGTGCCATCTCCTCTAGGTAGGCAAACGGAGTGCCCACCAGGACCTACAGCTTCATATCTGGACAGTGCAGGTATGAAAGGTATATGCTTCTTTCCTGCAGATTACATCAGTAAGGCAGCCACAGGCAACAAGAATCAGAAGAACTATAAAACCACTCATAAACATATATTTCTGGGGTAATTGTAGGTTCAAAACATAGTACATTGCCTTCTCATGGCACCTGTGGTCATGAAAGTGGTAATTAATATTGCTAATGTCCATAGAAATTATGAGAGATCCTGAAACATATCAATTGTGCCTTGTGCTAGAGCCAGTGGAACTGTTGAGACAGACTACAGGATGGGATAAGAGTGACCTACATGTTCACGTAACTGGTGCCAAGATTCAGGTGTGTGATAATGGAGGCCTGGTCAAGGTGGTAACAACAGAGGCAGTGAGATGTGGTCAAACTCTGGGCTTATTTTGAAAGTACAGTTAACACCATTTGCTGATGCATTAGATTCAGGATGGAATAGAAAAATAGAAATAGAAATCTTGGTATCAAGAAAGATACCAAGATTTTTGACTTAATGGAAGAGTTGAATTGCCATTAGTAGAGATAGGGAAGACTTCAGGAAGAACAGGTTTCCAATGGAAGTTCAATTTGGAGCTTAAGCTTGAGATTTAAGTGGTTAAGTAAAGCATCTAAATGAAGATATTGAGTAGGCAGTTGGAGATGAGTCTGGAATTTAGAGTAGGAATCACGAGATTTGGAAATCATGAGACTCCAGAGAGTATCAGGACTCAAAACCACAGGACTAAGTAAAATCACCCAGGAGTGAGTGCAGATAGAAAAGAGGTTGAAGGCCTGAGTCCCAAGGTTTACAGCATTGAAACAGGAATGCAAATGGGGAAGAGCTGCAAAAGATCCTGAGAAGTGATGCTAAGGAAAGAAAGAAAACCTGAGAATGAGGAAGCCAAGTGAAGAAAATATCTAAAGAAATGAGAGTGATTGTGTCAAGCAGTGACCTAGTAGGATGAGGACAGAGAATTGGACATTAGATATAGCAGTGAGTCCAGGCAGAAGATCAACAAGGCAAGTGTGTCCTTAAGTAACACACTAGATCAGATGGATTTAATTAATATTATCTGAGAATTTCACCACAAAGCAGCAGAATATACATTCTTTTTCAAGAGCACATGGAACATTTTCTAGAATAGACCACTTGTCAGGACACCAAACAAGTCTCAATAAATTTAAGAAAATTTAAATATCAAGCACCTTCTCTCATCATAATGGAATGAAACTAGAACTCAATCACAAGAAAAACTGAAAACACACAAAGACATGATGGCCAAATAACATGTTACTAAACAATGAATGGGTTAACATTCATGAAAAGATGAATGTTAGGAAGAAGTCAAAAAATACCTTGAAATAAATTTAAGTGAGAATACAACAATCCAAAATCTATGGAGCACAGTGAAAGCAGTCCTAAGAAACAAAAAATCTCAAATAAACAATCTAACTTTACACTTAAAGGACTAGCTAGAAAAATAATAACAAGCAAAGCCCAAAATGAGTGGAAGAAAGGACATAATAAAGATCATAGCAGAAATAATGAAATAGAGTCTAAAAAACAATACAAAAGATCAATGAACCAAGAGCTGGTTCTTTGAAAAAATAAACAAGATTGACAAGCCTTTAACCAGACACATCAAGAAAAAAAGAAGATCCAAATAAAATCAGAATTGAAAGAGAAAAAACAACTGACAGCAAAGAAGCTGCAAAGGATTGTAAGAAAACATTATGAACAACTATATGCCAACAAATTGGACAATCTGAACAAAAAGGATAAATTCTCAGAAACATAAAATCTTCCCAACCTGAAACACAAAGAACCAGAGAATCTGAATAGACAGATTAAAACTGGTTAAATTGAAGCAGTAATCAAAAAGCTCCCAACAAACAAAAGTTCTGGACTGGATGGCTTCACAGGTGAATGTTACCAAACATTCAAAGAAAAACTAGTACTTACTCTTCTCCTCAAACTACTCTCAAAAATTCAAAACTCCGAAGTCCATTTAATTTGAAAACCAAATAAAGAGATTACAAAGAAAGAAAATTATGACCAATATCCCTAATGAACAAAGATGCTAAAATCCTCAACAAAATATTAGCAAACTGCATCCAGCAATACATTAAAAAGATCATACACTATGATCAAGTGGGATTTATTCTGGTACAAGTTTGGTACAATATCCACAAAGCAACAAATATGGCACACCACTAAAAAATGAAGAATAAAAATCATGTGATCATATCAGTGGATGCATAAAAAGCATTTGTAAAATCCGGCACACATTTATGATAAAAACTCTCAGCAAAGTGAAAATATAGGGATAATACCTCAATAAAATAAAGGTTATATATGACAAACCTACAGTCATCATCATACTTGATAGGCAAAAACTAAAAATGTTTCACTTAAGATCAGGAGCAAGACAGAGATGTCTGCTTTCATCACTCTTATTTAACATAGTTCTAGAATCACAGTAACAGCAATCCACAAGAAAAAGAAGAAATAAAGGGCATTCAAATTGGAAAGGAAAAAATAAAACTGTTATATTTGCAGATGACATGATACTGTATATAGAAAACCCCAAAGATTATACACACACACACACACACACACACACACAACCATTAGAACTGATAAATGAATTCTGGAAAGTAGTAGAATACAAAATAAATACTCAGAAATCAGTTGTATTTTTATACACAATAATTAACCTTCAGAAAGAGAAACTAAGGAAACAATACAATTGACGACTGCATCCAAAAAAAAAAAAAACAAAAAAAACCTAGGAATAAATTTAACCAAGGATGTAAAAGACCTGTTCTTGGAAATTATAAGATAATGATGAAATTGAAGAAGATACAAATAAGTGAAAGCATATACCATGTTTATGGTTAGAAAGAATTAATGTCATTAATAGGTCCATATTACCTAAAGCAATCTACAGATTCAATGCAATTCCTATCAAGATACCAATGGCATATTTCACAGAACTAGAACATATATTTCAGAAATTTATATGGAACAACAAAAGACCCTGAATAGTGTCAGAAATATTAAGGACGAGGAACAAAGTTGGAGGAATCACACTACCTGATATCAAACTATACTGCAATGCTATTGTATACAAAACAGCATGGTACTGGCATAAAAATAGAGGTCAATGGAACAGAATAGAGTGCCTCAGAATAAATCCGTAAATGCCTCTATGATCAGTTAATATTTGACAAAGGAGAAAAGGACATACAATGGGGTCAAAAGAGTCTATTCAATAAATGACATTGGGAAAATTGGACAGATAGTTGCAAAAACTGAAACTAGACTACCTTCTTACATATGCAAAAATAAGCTGAAAATGGATTAAAGAATTAAATGTTAGACTTGAAACCATAAAAATCTTAGAAGAAAATACAGGCAGTAAAACTCAGATATTTCTTGTAGCATTTTTTTTTCTGATATATCTCCTTGGACAAGGGAAACAAAGGAAAAATAAACAAATAGGACTACATAGAACTAAAAAGTTTTGCATAGCAAAGGAAACTACGAAGAAAGTGAAAGATAACCCACTGAATGGAAGAAAATATTTGTCAATGATACATCAGATAAGGGATTAATATCCAAATTTATAAGGAATTTATACAATTCAATACCAGAAAAACAGACAATCCGATGAAAAAATAGGCAAAGGACCTGAATAAGCACTTCTCCAAAGAGGGCATACAGATGGGCAATAGACATATGAAAAGATGTTCAATGTCACCAATCATCAGAGAAATGCAAAGTAAAACCATAATGAGATGCCATCTCACACCTGAAATAATGGCTATCATCAATAAATCAACAAACAACAAGTGTTGGCAATAATGTGGAGAAAAGGGAACCCTCATCTGCTGTTGGTGGGAATGTACATTGATGAAGCCATTATAAAAAGCAGAATGGAGATACCTAAGAAAATTAAAAATGGGACTGCCGTATGACTCAGCAATTCCATTTCTGCAAATATAGCTGAAGAAACCCAACACAATGATTGAAAAGAATATATGCACTCCTACGTTCATTTAGCATTATTTAGCCAAAGTTGGGAAGCAGCCCAACTGTCTATCAGTAAATGAGTGGATAAAAAATGTGGTACACTTAGACAATGGAATGTTACTTGGCAAAAACAAAAACAAACAAACAAAAACAACAGACAAATAAAAATACATGGAAATCTTACCTATTGCAACAGCATGGATGGACCTGGAGAGTATTATGCTAAATGAAATAAGTCATTCAGAGGAAAACAATTACCATATTATTTCACTTATATGTGGAATGTAATGAACAAAATGAACTGACAAAATAAACAGACTCATATGTGCAAAGAACAGACAGACCTTTGTGGGGGTGACTTTGGGTGAAAAAGGTGAGGGAGTTAAGCAAAAAAAAAAAAAAAGAACTCATTGACACAGACAACAGTATGGCGATTATCAGAAGGAAGGGAGATGGGGGGAGGTAGAAGAGGGTAAAGGGGAGAAAATTATTGACAGAAGAAGACTTGACTTGGGGTGATGAACACACATACAGTATAAAGATGACGTATTAGACTTCTGGCCAAGATGGAAGCATAGGTAGATACACATAGAAACAAAACATAACCAGAAATGCCAGAAAATCAAATAGTATGGAAGTCTGACAACCAAGGAGTTAAAAAAGAAACATTCATCCAGACCAGTAGGAGGGATGGAGACAGCCAGGACAAAGAAGACTCGTGGCAAGGTGACACCTGGAAGACCGGGTAAGGTGGCCGCTGGTGGACCAGGTGAGGTGGTGGCTGGAAGACTGGGCAGTCCCATATTTGTGTATGGATAAACTGGGAGGAACAACTGAGGAGCAAGACAGACCATGCAACTCAGGGTTCCAGTGCATGGAAATGAAGCCTCAAAACCTGTTGCTGAAAAAACCTGTGGGGATTGAGGCAGCAGGAGAAGCTCACAGCCTCACAGGAGAGATTGCTGGATAGACCCACAGTATGCACACAAGCCCACCTTCCTGGGAATCAGCACCAGAAAGGCCCATATTTGCTTGTGGATAGTGAAGGAAGTGACTTAAAGCCCGCCAAGAGCTGAGCAATCAGCATTGTTCCCTGTTGGACCCTCACCCACACTCGGTGCCATGATGTAGCAACATGGGTTGCCTTACACTGGCAAATACCTAAGGTTCCACCCCTTACTACATAACAGGTGCTCCAAGACAAAAAAAAAAAAAAAAATGGCCCAAATGAAAGAACAGGTCAAATCTCCAGAAAAAATGCAACTAAGCAACAAAGAGATAGCCAGACTATCAGATGCACAGTTCAAAACACTGGCAATCAGGTTGCTCAGAGAATTGGTTGAGTATAGTTGCAAAAGAGAGGAGAAAGGGAGGGCTATTAAAAGTGAAATAAAGGAAAACATACAGGGAACCAACAGTGAAAAGGAAACCAGGACTCAAATCAATGGTTTGAACCAAAAGAAAAAAAGAAACATTCAACCAGATCTGAATGAAGAAATAAGAATTCAAAAAAAACGAGGATAGACTTAGGAAACTCCGTGACAACCATAAATATTCCAACAGCCAGAAGGAGAAGAGAAAGAGCAAGAAATTGAAAAGTTATTTGAATACATAATGAAGGAAACCTTCCCTAATCTGGCAAAGGAAACAGACTTCCAAGAAGTCCAGGAAGCTCAGAGTGTCCCACAGAAGTTGAACCCAAGGAAGCACACACCAAGGCACATCATAATTATGTTACCCAAGATGAAAGATAAGAAGAGAATCTTAAAAGCAGCAAGAGAAAAGGAGAGAGATACCTACAAAGGAGTTCCCATGAGACTCTCAGCTGATTTCTCAAAAGAAACCTTGCAGGCAAGAAGGGGCTAGAAAGAAGTATTTGAAGTCATGAAAGGCAAGGACCTACATCCAAGATTACTCTATTCAGCAAAGCTCTCATTTAGAATGGAAGGGCAGATAAAGTGCTTCCCAGATAAGGTCAAGTTCAAGGTGTTCATCATCATCAAGCCCTTATTATATGAAATGTTAAAGGGGCTTATCTAAGAAAAAGAAGATCAAAACTATGAACAGTAAAATGACAACAAACTCACAACTATCAACAACTGAGCCTAAAAAAGACAATTAGAACAGGAATAAAATCACAGAAATGGAGATCATATGGATGGTTATCAGCATGGAAGGAGAGGAGAGGAATGAAGAGAAATGTACAGGGAATAAACAGCATATGTGGTAGGTAGAATATAGACAGGAGGAGGTTAAAATTAAGTATAGGAAACATAGAAACCAAAGAACTTATATGTATGACCCTTGGACATGAACTAAAGGAGGGGGATGCAGGTGGGAGGGGCTGTGCTCGGCGGAGGGGAATAAGGCGGGGGACGGGGACAAGTGTAATAACATAATCAATAAAATATATTTTTAAAAAGTAAATAAAATTAAAAAGTAAAGATGATGTATTAGAATTGTACACCTGAAATCCATATAATTGTATTAACCAATATCACTCCAATTAATTCAATAAAATATAAAGAAAGCAATGAAGAAACCATTGGTGACTTGATGAAAGCTATAATGGTAGAGTAGATAGGGTGAAAACCTGGGTGAAGTGGAATCAGGAAATGGAAAAATGAGAATTAAAGACATATATAAAGGGAATAAACAAATGTGTGCAAGCCAGTGAAAATGCAGAGTCAACAGATCTTTATTTTTTTTAAGATTTTATTTATTTCTTCTTAGAGATAGGGAAAGGAAGGGAGAAAGAGAAGGAGAGAAACATCACTGTGTGGTTGCCTCTTACGTTCCCTCTACTGGGGACCTGGCCTGCAACCTAGGCATGTGCCCTGACTGGGAATCGAACCAGCAACCCTTTGGTTCACAGGCTGGCACTCAGTCACACTAGCCAGGGCAATAGATCTTTATTTAAAGTCAGAAAAAAAAGTCATAGCACTTTCATGTGGTAATGGGAATGACACAGCCAAGTGGGAAGATTTAATGATGTCACTAGGGGAGAATTTCTGGAGCATGTCCTTGAGTAAGTGGTGAAGGGGAGTGAGATTCTGGCACAAATGGTAGTCTTGGCTTGGAAAAGTGCCACTTGGTAAGGTGTGAAGCCAAGTGAATGCCCAGCTGCAGGTAATGGGTGGATTGTTGGAGGGACTTGAGGAAGTTCTTTTTTTGTCTTTGTTTTCTCAGTAAAGTAGAAGCAGCAGGTTTCCAAAACTTGATTGAAAAATGCTTTGATAAGTAATAAGATCATCTGTTGATCACATTGACATTCAACAAAATAAACTTTTGTGGCTCAGATTGAATTTCAAAAATCTGTACTTCTAGGGAAGCCAAAAAGCAGAGTAATAAACATTAACCCATCTTGTTTTAAAAATCTCATTTTTTTTTAACAACAGGATGTTACAGGGTATTTACCTGCAGTCCAATGGGCCTAACAGGCGGCTTTCTCACTCCCGTAGGAGCCCCAGTTATGCCAGCACATGGTTTATGGTAGAAACATAGAAGTCAGTGAAATGTAAGCTACATTAGGGCAGGAATTTATTTTGTTCACACATGAATTCCTAATGCCTAGAAAAGTGCCTGGCAAATAATAGGTACTCAGTAAACAGTTATTGAATGAATGATTGATACCAAACCAAGGGCAATCAGAATATTTTTTTTTACTTAAAAGGATGGTTATCAATAGTTTTAAGTGGTCTGTTTCTACATTTTCCATTTTTCATCATTCAGCTGCAAGTGTCCATATGGCTACATTTCTTCCTTTTTCCTCCAAACACTTTATTCTTCAAAACTGGCTGAAGAATATTGCTTATAGCTCTATTTTTATGGGATAATTACAGAGGCTTTTAATTCATAAATTCACTTTGCAGTTGAAAAGCCAGCAGAATGCGAATCTGCTTCCTGGTCTTATCTGGTCCAATCTCATTATTAAATGTTTATGGAGATCAGAGTTTAATGGGTAAAATGCTGTGCACCATCTGTTGGTGAGCTGGACACCTACAATGAGAAACCAGATATGGTGGAATTTCAAAACAATGTCCTCTGGTATTTAAATTATGCCAACTTGCTACCATATGGCAGGCATAGTAAGAATCAGAAGCTAAAGAGAAGTGTTATGCTTTGTTTTCCTAGTCTAGATGCCTGGTTAGTCGTCTTTTATTTGATCTTTGTAAACAGTAGGATCTCAAAGTAAGCTAATTGTTCTTTGTTTCCCTTCATTTGGCAAGATGAGTGTCTTCACATAAATCAATAGACTACACACTGATTACCGTGCAATCTTGACACAAAAGGGCTGTGCAAGCAGTCTGTCCCAGAAGCCTCAGAGGAAGTTCTGCTGCACTATGGGGTAAGCCACTGAGTCAAGGGGAACAGATAATTTTACCTTAGTATGCAAGAAGATGTATCTTAGCTCCAGCTCATCTCATTCGGTATTATTGACAAACACTAAAGATTAGTAGTGAGTAAAATAACTTTCTTGAGGTATTGGATTGTAGCACCTTTAAAGGAAATCATCTTTTTTTTTTTTGAAATCGTCTTACTTATTAAGAACAAACCAAGCCTGATAAGGGCCCCCCTCCCCCTTGGCCCCCTGACATGCACAGCCCTACTCTATTGAACGATCTTGAAGATGAGCACTACTTCCACGGGACTTCCTAGTTCCATGGTCTGACAGAAGAAACCATGCTCTCTTGTTTCTTTTTAGCAAGGAGAATTTGTATTCCAAATAATGTTGTATTCTCTAACTCTCAGGCTTGTTTGTTTTTAATCAAAGACCTAATGGAAACAAAAGGGGAAAGTCAGTTTCATATTAAATAGTCCCAATTTCAAAGTATAGTACAACTTTATGAACCTGCCAACCAGTTATTTATCATGGTCCTTTCCCTCCCTCTTCCAGAGGAGGGCTCGGGTTGTACTCACATGGACAAGCAAATGGTGATTGGTACTGGGGTTGATGGGTCTTTCTTGTGTCTGTATTCTTCACCAATTTAGTTCAGGCAAAAAACTGTACTTCATGTCTACAACCTATTGTTATAGACACAAAGGTCATAGGTTATTTTCCTTTGTACTCTGTAAATAGTTCTTCCTGTTTGACATGAAATTACCCTAACATAGAGTCTGTGGTGAAATCTCTTGTTTCCCTGTTGGTATGTCTAGATCCTTGTTAAGATCATTTCCAGGTTGTATGTGATTTTAAAAGATGAAGAAATCCCATTGGCTAATTGGGGTATTTGGGATGTTTCTTAATTTAAATCCTTAGCTTTGCATTTTCCTGAAGCTATTTTGAATTATCAAAAGGATATTTCTCTTTTGCATCTATTTGCTAACCAGGAAAAAAAATAACCTTCTAGAATTTTGGGTGAGCATTATTTTAAAGCAAGAAGTAAAGGAAGAAGGAAGAAAAGAAGTTGCATTAGAATTTTTTCATTTTTCTTTGCTAAATTTTGAAGCAGTCAAATTTTCTTTTCTTTTTTTATCCTCACCCAAGGACATGCTTATTGATTTTAGAGAAGAGGGAAGGGAGGGAGAGAGAGAAACATCCATGTGAGGGAGAAACATCAGTCGGTTGCCTCTTGACTTTGCAACCTTGACCAGGGTCCTAATACGCAACCCAGGCATGTGCCTTGACCAGGGATCGAATGCACAACCTTGTGGTTTACGGGATGACATTCCAACCAACTGACCCACACTGACTAGGGCAAATTTTTAAGTATTGATTATTTTTTTAATGCGGCCATGCATGTTGCTACCATCTTTAGTTTCATCAAAAACTCTCAAATTTATCAAACATACAGTGTGTTAAATGCAGGACAGACCTCATGCCCAGCTCTTGGGGTACAGAGATAAATGAGACAGAGCCATGCCTTCAAGGAATTTATAATTTATCATCATTAGACCAGTCAGATGTTTCCATTGTGAGTTGGCAAATTGAATAGGTTGACTCTAGAATTTTGAGGTAAGCGTTTCTGTTTTTAAGGGGCTTCAGTGGAAGCCTGGGGCATGGACTCTAAGCTCTAGTTTTATACATTTCTGGCAAGCATAATTTTAAACAAGAAGAAGAGAAGGAAGAAGAGAGGACATCAAACTGTCCCCAAAGTCTCCACAAAATGAGCATTTTCTGGAAGGACTACAGAAACATGGTCTTTTTCCGAGTGAAGTAAACAGCTGTAAGAGCCTTTCAAAGAGCCTTATCTGAAAAGGAGCCATATAAAATCTGGTTTTCCAGTTCCAGAATAATCTTCAGTGTCTCCCCAAAGTGAACTAGTTGTCCCATAATAACATGTTAACATTGACGTAGACTCATGCTGTGTCCAGACTTTTGACTTACAGAAACTTCTGGGTACTAGATAGTGGTTGTTTTAAGCCTCAAAGTTTGTGGTAATTTGTTAGATAGCAATAGAAAAATAATATGTACAACCGTAATATGAACATTATATAAAACAGTATCAAAAACGTTGGAATATCAGTAGGTAAGCTTTGAGTATTTTCAGTGAATCACCACAGAATATTTAATTCCATGGTTTTCCTCTTCTTGGAGTTTCTATGGAACTGTTTTCTTTTTTCCTTTATTTATGTAGTTTTTAAAAATTCTTCTGTAGAAGGGCATGTCTATTTGTTATAAATTTATAATCAAATATTTATTACTTATCAACTATGTATGTGCCTGGCACTCAATTGGGCACTTGGAAGTAAAATCTGACTAAGGCCTGGTCGTTACATATCAGGAGCCCACAGACATGAAGGCAGATTATTTCATACAGTTTGGACGCTCAAGGTTGAAAGTTATAGCTGGTTACATAGGGCACTGGAAGCAGGTAGCATTTACCCTGGTGAATTTGCCATGAACACAAACCTAGCTCTCAGCCCAGTGGATTCGTAAACCCGATTTTGATGCCCTATTGCAAAGGGATTGTCTCCCAGAGGTGGACTTGAATTACCCAAGCTCACTATGATTGCTGTCCATTAACATAAACCCATTTAGAGCCCACAAAAATATGGTGAGAGCTATATCTCTAAAACTGATTGGAAAGCTAAAATCAACAAAGCAGTGCCTTATTATCCCCCAGTAGGCAAGTACGTGGAAGACAAAACTGTAGTAATCAGGGTGACAATCTATTAATTTACAATGATGAATTAAACTATCAAGTTGACTGGTCTGACCAGCACATTGGCTCTGTATAGATGACAAAATAAGAAACCAGATTATGGCATCCTGATGAACTTGAGAAGTGTCACTTTGCCTAAATGCCTGACAGACTCTTACCATGGCAGGGATGACCTTACACTTGCTCAGCCAAGAGTTCCTCTTCTCTTGAGAGCCCTTGGACAGGCCTGGTGAACTCTGTCTCAATGTGATACTTTCTGCTCTTTGCTACACTTCCATGCCTGATCACCTGTTCGCTCTGCATCTCCATAACAGAGTACGATACAGACAATTCTGTAGTTACAGTCACTTTTAAGTTCTCCTTCTTTGAGGTTACTCCTAAGTCATCTTGATTGGAATTTGGGGTAGTCCTACACTATTTATTCATAGAGAGTAATCAATGCAATATGATAAATACTGGAGTAGAAGTGTATGGAGGGTCCTGTGGGAACTTGGAGCAAAAACTAACATTTATTGAATTTCTACTAGGGATTAGGTAGTATGGCAGGCTTTCTACATGAATTACTCGTAGAATTCACAAAAATCTCATCGTGTAGGAACTGGAGATTAAGGAATTTGTCATTATTGCAAAGCGAGTAAGAGGCAGGACTAGGGTTTAAGCCCAGGCCCTCTGAGCCTAAGGTTTATGTTCTTAACTGTTGTGCTCAGCTGCCTTCCCTTAGTCTTTTAGTCCTCATACCCACTCTGAAGGGTGGAGAGGTGTATCAGTCTGGGCTTAGTTGCAGAAAATAGAAATCACTCTATTATTTTAAATAGAGAAAGGGTTTCAATATAAAAACTGGGTGCTTACAAACTCATTGGCAGGGCTGCAGAAACAGGCTGTGTCTCTAGGAAAGACTCCCAGACCTGTGTAGTAACACTGGCCTGCCAGAAATGCTGCTGCTTCTACCTCAGTCAAGAAGGTGAGGAATCAAGAAGCTGACACTGGACTGTTGCATTCTGGAATAAGCACCCAGTGTCCTGCCTCTAAGCACTATGATCCTAGTCACTAAGTACTACAGTTTAATTTTTTTTAAAATCCTCCTGTGACTACCAGGAGAAAAAGCAGAAATATTAGAAGCATAGCCTCCACTTCACTTTCACCTTCTAAATCTAGTTTGAGAGTTGCTGATTGGCTAACCCTAAATGATGCCCTATGCCATAACCAAAAAGGAGGCTGGAAAATGTCACTGTTAGGTTTTCAACCTCTGCAGTTCAGGGGGGCTTGCTAGAAGGAAGATGGAACAGATGCCAAGGCCCAGCCACTTGTCACTTGGGAGGAGCCCCAGACTGAGGTCACACAATGTACCTGAGGGTCACACTATGAGAGTTAGGCTTGCTAGGCTCTAATGAATTTGTCACAGTCTAAGCTCTGTGTTCATGGCCCTGGCCATCACCTATCACTGCCTCACTCAGCCTAGTTGGCGAAGGAGTGTTTACAGGAACAGCTTTATAGAGAAACTGGATCTTGAAGGAAGAGTGCACTGTGGTCCTGGGAAGGCAGTGAGTGTGGCAGGGCCTGTGATGGCAGGTGGGTCCTTTCTCTTACTCTGCCACTGAGAGTGTGACCCCTTTTGCAGGATCTCTGAGGAATCAGTGCAGTGGCTTATCTTGATGAAATCTACATAGAGAGATTTCTCACTTCCAGAGTGTAGTTTAAATTGTTAATGTCGTGGAAAAGGTCAGGTTCGTTTTTCCCTTATTTTGTTTTTAAAGTCTCTTCTTCTTGTGTGCATGTTCAAGTATATGATTTAATTAATCATTTACACACCTTTGCTGCTAGAGACTATTGGTTCTCTCAGAGAAGCTTGGTGGTTGATGTGGATGGGAGACACTGGTAGACGCTGATTGTTGGAGTCAGAGCAGGATCACGGGGAACATCTTTTGCCCCTTCAGTGACAGAGAGACATCTGGGGAGACTGATTCATTCTTCCCATCTAATCCACAGTCAGATGCTATAGGATGCCAGCCCTCAGCTTCATTTTCTCACTGTTATGTACCTTTGGTGGGATAGTAGTTTTGAAGCAGTGTCATCCTAAAGAGGTGACTGGTAGGTAAATACTGTGCTTAGTGATAAAAAAAAATGAGAAACTTCTAAAGCAAGAAAGTGTAAAGGATACTTGAAACGTGGAGGTTCAGACATCATTGTTCACAGTAATGTAACTTAATTCATTCCTAAAAACAGAGGTAAACACATTATAAGAAGATGGTTGTCTACAAACAGATTGGTTTTGTGCCAGTGTGACTAAAGCACCTAACTGCATAGGATATGGACAAACTGGGGGTGTTCATAGTTTAGGGACATAATTTTTCCCCGTGTTTTTAGCTCTGCTCACCAGCACTTAGCGTTCTCCGGAATAAAAGTAACTCTATTCTTAAAAGCCTTATTGATTGACAAACCAGATTAAATTCAGGGTTTCAGAAATGCTGGGGCTTGGGAATCTGAGAACTCAGGTGAGCTGCCCTTGGGGAGCACCAGTTGAGTGGAGAGGCCTGGTGATATGAGAAATGACACAGCAGCGTGCTCCTGTCCTGTTTGCCTGCAGAGTCAGGGGAGCACTCATGGTCTAGGGACATCGAATGGGTTTTTTGCATCTTCATACAAGGCTCTTCTCCATCTAACCAGAGTATGCAAAGAAAAGGTGAGGATGTGATTAAAAGTGAGTCTAAGTCAAATCCCACTCCTGGCAGCTGACGGATCAGGGTTTCCTCCTTTGAAAGGTATGACTTAGGGATTCTGGCATTTCCATTTGTCTTGCATCTGATGTTTGTCTTCATTGTATGATAATCCATATAGAGAATTTTGAGTATAGTAAAGCAGTTGGGAAATTAGACTCTGGTGCCAGATTGTCGTGGTTCAAAATCTGACTTGACAACTTATTATCTTTATGACTTTGAAGAAGGCATTTAATTTCTTTGCTCCTCAGTTTCCTCACCTATAAAATGGACATGATAATAGTACCTACTTATGAGGGTTTTTGTGAGGATTAAATGGATAGATTACTTACACACACAGCCTCTAGAAGTGTTAGCTACTATTAATGTGGGTTATTTCTTCCTCCCCACAACCATATGAGGTAGGTCTTTATTAAAACTATTTTACATATGAGAAATGGCAACTCAGTGAGTTTGAGTTTGCCCAAATTGACAGGGCTTATCAGGGGCTGAGCCAGGGTCCAACATCCCAGGATTGCATGACCACATAGCTTATGCTAATGGCATTTTCATTCACCATGATGACCACCTTGACAGACTTAACTCTCGAAGAGACAAGCATGTTTTTTATTCAGCTACAGGGAATCCTTGTCTTTTCTCTTTGGGATCCAGAGGTAACTCCTCATTTTCTGGGTCAGACTTGATCTCTCCCTCACTTTATTAACCCCCATCATTGCCCTACATTTGGTTCCTGCTAATACACAATGACTCACCTTTCCAGGTTTTCATACCTGCCAAGAAACCCCCCCTGTATTCCTATCCCTGTATTGGATCAAGTCCTTATTCTTTCTCCGCCTAATTTTTCTGGTTTCTGTTCTTTCTTATTTCTTCCCTGGTGAGTAGCTAGCACTGATGTCACATAGCCAAATACCTGTCAGGCATTTGTCAAACGAGCACTTTTAAGGTCAAATTCTGCCTTTCGACAACTTTTTAACTACAAAGTAAGTGCTTGCTGCACTGCACACTCTAATTTTGGCAAGGGAATGATTTTTTTGCAGAGAAGCAGCTGGTGCACAGAAAGGAACAGGACCAGTTCTGTCTTTGGAGGAGATTAGGTGGAATCATAATGCATGTGCTCAGAAATGCCCAATTAAGCCAGGGCCCCCCTCTTACTGCCTGGCAAAGTGCATTCCCAGGTTGGCAAGGAGCTGACTCCACCACTCTTCTCCTGGCCTGAAGCCATATATGTGCTAAGGAAACAACCAAGGTCCTATCTGCAATGCTGGGAGGGTGGGCTTGACCCTCCACTCACATGCATAAGTCTAGTGTTTGAGGCAAAGCTAAGGGGTGTAGGTGTAGAGTTACAGAACTCTCAGCTGCTGGTGTCTGGGGTTCCTTTTTCTCCCCAAATTCTCTGGCTCCTCTCCTCTCCCACTAATATTTAGTTGAAATATCTTAGGATGAAGCATATAGTCAATGATTCTCAAAACTGGCTGCATGTTAGAATTATATTGGAAGTTTTACTAAGAACCTCCAGCCCACCAAAATTCTGATTCAGTGGTTCTTGAGTGGGTCTGAGCATCAGTATTCTTAGACTGCGACAGCCCTAGGTTGGCATCCTCCCAGCATCTCCAAAACGCTTTTCCTTCCATCAGTCATATGCCACCTCCTTGTGAGGCCCACCCTCAAGTCCCATCCCCTGCCTCTTCCTTAGTTCAACATGTCATCATAAGCCATTCCCTCCTCACAACCAGCCATTTTCTTTTTGTCTCTTCTCATTGCTATATGAGACGGCTTTTGAAATTGCAATTTTGATGACACACCTCCATTTCTTAAAAACCTAAGCAGTTTTCCTAGAGCATAGGAAAATGCCTAAAGGATAAAGTCTAAATTGCCTCCAGGGAGGCACACAGGTCCTTTAAGGTTTGGCTTTGGTCATTGTTGCCAGCCTCTCAACTGACCACCACTTCCCCAACAACAGATGGTGCCAAACTGCTGGCTGGCTGGTGGCCATCTGCTGCTCTTTTCCATGAAGATGGCTTCACACAGACTATTCCTTTACTTGGAATGTCTTCTGTCAATCCTGCTTCAATTTGGCAAGTTTGTCCTTCTAGACCCTGCTCAAGTGGTGGGCCTGCTTCTGGTAAACGGCTTCCTTCTCCATCACAGATTTAGCTGTTCCCTAGCCCAGGGGAGTCAAACTCATTTTCACCGGGGGCCCCATCAGCCTCACGGTTGCCTTTGAAGGGCCAAATATAATTTTAACTCCTTAACAGTTAAGGAGTAGTTACATTTCTACAGTCTTAAAATTATTTCAGCTCTTTGAAGACAACCATGAGGTTGATGTGGCCCCTGGTGAAAATGAGTTTGACACCCCTGCTCTAGCCTGTCCACCCAGGGAGTTTTGTACCTGCCTTCACTGTGGGGTTTTGTACCGAGTGTAGCAGTGACACCATTGTCTTCTCCAGAAAACTATGAGCTTGGGGGCAAGGACTTACTTTACTCATCTTTGAATTTTTGAGACTTTGCACAAGCAGTTAGCAAAAGGGAATGGATTAAGGTTTAAGCATGTTGCCCATGCTTTCCTGGGTATCCAGGTGGATGACATTTAGACTCAGTGCTCTTTACGCTCCTGGGGAGAAAGAGAGGAACTGCTGTGCCCCTGGGCCTTTCCCATCTTTCCAGTCAATCCTCCTATATTCTGGACCTTTGTGAAAACCTTGTCCTCCAACCAGCTTCACAAACTAGAAATCAGAGACATCTCCAAAGACTCTTTTTCCTTGATCCACCTTCCCAACACCAGTCTACACCAGCAGCATCCAACAACAGATTCTCCTTGGCACAGGTAACTTATTCCTCTTGGCTTGACTTCCTACAGAGTCTAGCAGCCTCATGCCTTATTTCCCAACTTGTAATATTACATTGGGCTTGATCACAAAGCTGTTTCCAGATGGAAGAATTTGGTTCCTGGTCCCCACAGCAAAATGTGGACTTCACACTGTTGAAGAAAAATGTGCCTAAGTCTAAATGTGGTGGGCATGTGAACTCACAGCCTACCTAATGACGATTAGTAGATAAAAATATAGGATGGCTGGTTAAGTTTGAATTTGTGGTAAATAAGGAATAATTTCCTAGTATAAGTATGTCCCAAATATTGCATGGGATAAAATTAACTAAAAATGATTTTTTGTTTATCTGCAATACAAATTTAACTGGGCGCCTTGGGTTTTTATTTGTTATATCTGGCTACCCTAAACCCAGCCTACCTTGGACATTTCTTGTAATGCATAGAATCTCTAATAACAAACAAATGGCCTTTTTTGCCTTTAGCACAGGGCGAGACCAGCTGAACTAGATTCTTGAGAGACCTGGCTCTGGTTCTCTCTCATTCCACATGCAGTAAACAGCTTTGTTTCTTTTTTTGTTTTGTTTTGCTTTGTTTTTGAATCTCTGGTGATCTTTGTTTTATCCTATGAACACACGCATCTTAAAAAGATAGACACCTAACCAAGTGTGAAAATAGAGTAAAAAAGGATTATGGTTGCTTTTATAGAATTTAAACTGGAAGACAGGCCAAAAGAAATATATTATGTGCTGTTTCTCTATCTCCTCTAAAGAGAATTCGTGAATACCTGTGTTTTTCTGAGGATTCGGGGGGTCTGGATCATGTACCTTTTTACTATTTATTTCAACCTTTTTCTCCTAAGAGGTGACTTTGGTCAGTATCCAAAATGCACACATTGGTCTTGCTGATTCATGACACTCTCAGGGCCTCATTGGTGGCATCTAGAAATAACTCTGGGAGCTCATTGTGCCAATCCTATGTGTCTCATCCTGTACCGAAATGTGTCTAGGGGAGGGAGATTGCACAATCTGGTGCAGCAACCTGTTCAAGATAGGAGGAGGTTCGTCTTGTTCCTAATTTGACGTAAATACGCTTCCTCTTGCACTCTCTCCACTTGAAACAACGAAAGGTATTTGTCATCCTCCCTGTGATTGAACTTAATCTTGTGATTCTTTCTTCCACATCTAGGAGTACTTTATCCCTTTCTGGTTAGGCCAGTGCTATAAGGAAGCTGAGACGATGTTTTCTAACTGTGTTTTTGAAAACAACAACAACAAAATACAACTGGGTCTAGCCTACCTAGATAAAAGGCTGATGAATATTGCTGAAAACTTCAGGTTAAATTACAAAGACCATACTCTATATGAGTATTAATCCTATGAGTACATACTAAACTAGTAAATGTCTCACACAACATTGTGAGAGAAATGTACTTACAATAAAAGATTACAAAGATCATAATTTTGACACTAACCAGCCACATCTGGTATCTATCCTGCCAATTCCTTTCTCCTCATCTGTGCCTACACAGAAGTTTAATTAAACATTCTCACAAAGAAGTCTCAATGATTTTTTTCCACCACTTACACCACTACACCAATGGAAAGCCAGTGTTAAAAATTCTTGTCATTTATTGACATAATTTCCAAGAGAAGAAAATAATGCTTTGTTATTTTGTTGAGCATAAAGAAACCAGTGTCTGATGGTAAACAGGAAAATCTGTCTGCTTGTTTGTGAGCTCCGGTGGAAGCCAGGGAACCACAGCCTCGGATCTGCTTTCCAACACACCGTGTTTAGACATGCTTCTGCTGAGCTGAGTGTGAGCTGCTGTCAAATGCTAATGACTTTGAATTTTTTTTAGTAAATAATTCAGTAAATACCCTGGGATGCACACATGACATCCACTGTTGCATGTCTCTTTTGTGAACGTGTAGCTTTTGCAAAACCAGAAAACAGAGAAATCTGTATAGGCTAAAAGGTCGAGTATCAGCCCAAAGCACAGGCTCCTGAGCAAGACTGCCTGCATTTAGCATCCTGCTGTGGCTCCACTCGCTAGCTTTGGGTTCTCTGGCAATTTATTAACCTCTTTGTGCCTCAGTTTCCTCACAGAGTCATGTGGGTAAACTAGGTTAACACAGAACAGCTGCGTCAGTCCCTAGCACATGGCCTTCCCGAATATGGTATGTGCACACGTGCGTGTGTGTGCCCCCACGAGTGTGCTCTAGCAGTCTGTGGTGCTCTGCTCATTTGGCCTGCACTTGGGTCATGTGAAGCAGGTAGAAATATCTGAGTATATAGAAGACATTCATAGGAAAAGTTAATTTTCAGATAAGGCGGGAAGAATTTGCTTTGGCTAATCTCATGAAAGGCAGCATGGTATATCAGATAACGATATTTTTATAATGAACTTCTATCAAATTCCTATTACATGTCAGACACTGTGCTAAATACAGTGAAACCTCAGTTCTTGAACTCAATTTGTTCTGGGAGACTGTTTGAGAAGCAATTTGTTCAAAAACCAAATCTCCTTTGTCACCTGAAAGACATGTGACTGATCATACAGGTATCAGCATGAAAGAGCTGTCTGGTAGAGAATTGAGACCTGAAGTTTTGTTAAACCGAGACATTTTTTCTGTGAACCAAATTGTTTGAGAACCGTGGTGTGACTGTACTATACCAGCATCACTTAGTCCTCTTGTAGGTAGGGTTATTGTCCCTGTTCGGCAGATGAGGGAATTGAAACTTAAAGAGGGTATTTGTGTATCACATCCATAACATAAGGCACAAAAAAGCAAGTTGCAGATGTGTATTATGAAATATTTTATGGAAATATACTAGAGATTTTATACATGCATATAATGAGAGAGGTAGAACGTAAAGGTACAAAAAGTGCATGGGGATGATAAATAGCAAGTTTGGGAGTGAGGAAAGGGAGAGAGGAGAATGGGAGAGGGAGGGGGTACAGAGGGGCTTCAACTTTACCTGTAATATTTTCTTTCAAGTAAGTGTCAATATGGCAAAATTTTAAAATCTGAAGGTCAGGCAGTGGATTCACAGGTGATTAGTATATTCTATACCTTGTTGAATGTTCAAAATGTTTCATAGTTTTATGGAGATAAAACTATGGAGATCTGGAGAATGCCCTCTCGGTACTGGCATATAGCAGAGAATTAACAAATGGGATTGCTCTTGGTAACAGGCTTTGTTACCCTATAAACACTGATATCGAATAAAACTGTTGATTTCATTGTTGGAATTGCATTCTGAAGCAAAGATCCAGCAGGTTAGGGGTTCATACAAAAAACCCCAAAAGGAACTCCCAGCATCTTTGCAAATGTTCTTGCTAGTGGTCAAGTGTGACTAAAAATAAATACCCACAGGTGTACTAAAAAATGTTCTGTGTCAGAAATAGCACTTAGCCTGCCCTCTCCATGAATCTTCTGTAGGCTTTTGGCCTTCACTTTTTAAATATATGAGTTAAAGAACTGAGGCAGGAAACATCGGATTTTAGAGTGATACTAGAATCAGGGAAAAATAATTTTCTGGATCAATAAAAAATTAAAAACTTCCCATTGTATGCTCTTGGGTACAGTTTATAATTTTTGGCTTATTGCAGGAGTAGCATCAATTTTATTGACACACTAGACTGTTATAATGGAGTTTTTTATTATTGAATTCCAGTATAGTTAGTGTGAGCCTACAAACCTTATCAGCAGTTGGAGTTGCCTGAGGCACGCCTAATAGAACAAAGATATTGAATATTTCCTCATCTGTTATGGCTACTGGGAAAATCAGCAATGCTAATTTTTTTCATTTAGGATTTACATCTACTTTCAGAGTTACTTATAACTTTGATGAACAAAAAATAAATTAAACATTTAATTTATTCAGTGATGATCCCACCGGCGAGTTGCCATGGGTTCTGAAAACAAGGGAGCTGCTCATCCCCTGACAATACCGGGTGCTGTTGCAGAGGCTTGTCCTGGCACAAGCAGGCACATAGGCATTTGAAAAAGACAAAAGCAGTGCACAACAATGGGCAGTGGACCTCTGGTGACGTTTTTTCTGCAACTAATATTGCTGACTCTTACAAGTAGGAAAAATGCTATTTCTAAAACACAGAAAGAAAGAAAAGGCTGAGATTTGTGTTAGGAAACAAGATAAAAATCCTTACCTCTGAGAGTTTATTAACTATGATTTAAGAAAGTCACTTAACTTTTTATTGCTAGTTTTCACTTTTATAAGATGGCTGAAGGGGGATAATAAGCTCGTTTGGCTTGCTTTGCCTAATATGTAGGCAAAACCATTTAATAAAAAGTGCTACGTTGATGCAAAGGCTTTCCCTGACAAGTAAAAGAGGGATTGAAGTTGGAAGGTGAGATACAGTGAGGTAAATGAATTCCCTTCAGGTAGGTATTTGTCAGGGCAGTGGTTCTCAAACCTGCAGGTCTCACAGTCACCAGGAGAGCCATCAATGCATAGATACTGGATCCACCCCCAGAGTTTCTGAGATAACAGGTCTTGGGATTCTACACTTCAAGAAAGCTTCCAGTTGCTTCTGATACTGCTTCTACTAGGATCACTTTGAGAACCCGTGTTTCAGGATATATGAAGGTATATACATGCACACAAATAGTCCAGACTGTTCAGTGACTAGAATTTTCCTGGTGACTTCCAAGAGTATACTTCCTGGTGACCTGCAAAGTGAGATTATGTTGAAGTTGGCTGAGGAGACAGTCATGTTAAGGGAAGAAGTCAACAGAAACTAGATGTTTGGGGAATTTGAGAGTGACATAACATATAAATGGGAAGCAGAGTCAAATGAATATTTAAACAGGAGGTGGAACTTACGGTTGGGGCCCGTGAGGTACTTGGTTGACCAGCTCACAGTGTTGCTCACTGTTGTAAACTAGTGGCAAATATGTAAAAGTTACCACATTTCAGTTGGAAATCCAGACTTCTGCCTGCTTTTGAAAATCGGATGTGGCAACTTGGGTTGGCAGTCTCGTATGACAACTGAGGCTGGAGCCAAGAGACAGCTGTTCCCTTGACCCGAGGCTAGGCAGTTAAACCATTTACCCAGAACAGTTTTGTGCTGTGTACACAAGAACAGATTATGGAGTGTAAATCCTTCTATCTTTGTTGGTTATGACACCGCTTTCAAGGAAACTGCTTCAGAGCAGCTGCTCTGGGCCAAGTGCCTCTGTCCACCCCTCCCCCGGCCCACCCCGTCCTCTGCTCTGGGGCAATGGCAAAGTCTGAGAAATACCGCTACAGGAAAACACTTTCCTCCTCCAAGTTACACTTATAGTAGTATAGTAAGTATCACTGTTTTAAAAATGTAGAAAATCAGTGTAAATCAGTGTCACCTATATTTCAGGCACTGTTTCCCTAAAAAGCAGCTGATTAAAATTCTGTAAAATTTATAAGGTAAATTACATATTAATGCATGATCAACTTCCCATGAACAGAAGTGATAAACTGATTGACCCTATGCCATAACCTGAGGAGTAATTATCTAACTCAGCTCTAACTGCTTTCTTAGTCCAATACTGGTTTTGACTTTCTAATTTCTACATGCTGTTGTTTTGTGAGAGATATTAAATGCAGACTTTCTTTATTTTTCAAAATAACAAGTTTTCTTAGACTTATGAAAAACTCAGACACATTTAAATTTTCTTAAGTCTTTTATTGAAACATGAAAGTGTTCTTTGATTTTAATTGGAAATACACATGTCCTTTGGGATTTCTATCTGTCAATAAAGAGTCTTAGTTGTTCTACTCCAAATGCTGTAAGATGGTTCCATGAAGCTGTCATCCATTCCAAAGGTAGTGCTGCTTTCTCACCATGAGAAGGACATTTGTGGCCCGTAGAAACCAACCTACTCAATGTCCTGTGAGTCTTCCCTAAGGATAGGTATGTGTGTTAAAGGGCATGGAAGGTTAAGTTCATTGATTCGTTTCTCAGGTCACTTCTTAGTTTGCCTTGTTCCTACAAGGAGAAATGCTCTAATGCTCTTTAGAGTGCCTTTATGAAAGGAGGACCAGGCTAGGAATCAGAAGGCCAGAGTCTAGTTCCTCTTTGGCCACTTGTCATGCACTTGAACTAAAGAAAGGTGCCAACTTCCCTCTACTTAAAAAAAAAAATAGAGAGTGGGTCTGGGGAGAAGGAGCACAGAACAGAGTAACAATAAGGCCTGCTCTTTTCAATAAGACTAATGTGAGAATTCAATGAGGTCATACTAGTGAAAATGCTTTTTGGGGAATGATCATGCTATATATGAATATCGAATGTTAAATAGAATACCAAAGGTGGCTGTGTTGAGGGTATGTCTCAGAGACATTCAGAGAAGATTTCTTTACACAAGAATATTGATTGCACACAGCTACTTGTGTTCTAACAAAAATAGAAAATGTAAAAAGTTTCTAACTTAGGGATATATCAATGCATTGATTTAAGAAGGCTCTGAGATAATTTCTGTACTATTGAGGGATTTATTTTCTGTTTTCACACTGTCTGAAAAGATAAGCAAATAAAGAACAGACAATAATATGAAATAGATGAGCTGCCAATTTCTTGCCTTTCATTCTTAGTCTAGTCCAGGTGAATTCATTACCATTTACTGGATTTGTTTCCTTAGGATAATGCTTTTTCATCTTTTCACTGCACATTTTGACTAAATTCCCAGTAAGTTGCCCTTTGTTTTTGGCAATACCCATTCATATAATATGCAACTTCCTTTTCATCTGATTTTAAATTAAGCATTTACCTTATAGCTTTTATATGCTTATGACATCAACACTTTGATGACACTTGCTTTTGAGATGGAATTTGGCTTTTTTTTGCCACTGACTTTCAATATTGCCATATCAATTTCATCCACAATGTGAGGCTCTAAGAGAAATAATATAAATATATTAAAGACGTGTGGCTTATAACTCCACCACACATTGTTCAAAATTATCCCATTACACATTGTGTTAATCACGGTATTGTTAAGACAAAACTCAATTTCTTTTAAATTTTCAGGAGTCATTTTTTTAAAAATAGGAATTTATGTAGCTGAATATTCAAGTGGAGAGAAACTCCTGAATACAGAGAACAGATTGACAACTGTCAGAGGAGAAGGAGTTGGGGGGCTGGGTAAGAAGGGTTAAGCAAAGCAAAAAAATAAATAAATAAAGACTTTTATGATTGCCATAGGGAAACAGGGTTAGGGGAAGGTAGAAGAAGATAAAGGGGAGATAAATGATGATGGAAGGAGGCTTTACTTGGGGTAGTGAATACATAATACGACACACATAATGTATTATAGAACTGTACACCTGAAACCTATATAATTTTATTAACCACTGTCATCCCAATATAGTCAATTAAAAAAATAGTTGAAATTTTTGGTGCTCTGTGTATCTAGGATGAGAGTGGGAAGGAGAAGAGGTTGTTGATTATTTTTGCACAAATGTATGCTAAATAAAAGAAAGTAATCAATATATTTATGTCAAACACAGAGTCAGCAAGGGCAGAGTCACCCTTGAAACTTGTGTCAATCAGGATCCAGTCAGAGACAGAAATCTTACCTGTTATTTAAATAGAGCAAGTTTAACATAAAGAATGGGTAACTAGGTAGAAATTTGTTACTCACCCGAAGTGTAAGAGAACTTTAAGGTACCTGGCAGGAAGAACTGCAAGAAGCAGCTGCCACTGCTAGGACTGCGGGAATAAGGAAGAGGCTAGATTTATTAAAACTTAGAAACTTGAAACAGGGGAATTCTCAGCTGATGCACACTCTCTCAGCAAAGGACCATGAGCCTGGTTCTGCAAGAAATTACGACATTATGGATTCAGCAATTGAAAAGGAAAGGAACTACCACCCTTGGGGTGAAACTCAAAGGATCAGGAAAAAGACAGGAAGTGCACAGGAAGTAAAAATGAAGGAGCAATTCCCTTCTTTCTTCTTCCTCCTACAGGCTTCTGGTCTCCCTCTAGCTCCTCTTTCTGGAAGAACCATAAGGTCAGCTGGCAATTTAGAAACCTAGTTTGCTGAACAAACAAAACAGAAACAAATTCACAGATATAGAGAACAGATTGATAGTCTCTAGATGGGGGAATGGGTGAAGAAGTTGAAAGGGATGAAGTACAAATAGCCAGTTACAAAAGTAGTCATGGGGATTAAAGTACAGCACAGGGAATATAGCCAATAATATTATAATAACTATGAAGAATGTCAGATAGGTACTAGACTTAACTGGGTGATCACTTCATAAGGTATATAGTGGTAAATGTCTAATCACTGTGTTGTACACCTGAAACTAATATAACATTGTATGTCAACTGTAATTGAAAAATAAATTTGAAAAAAAAAGAAACCTAGTTTTCAGAGCCCCACTACCAGCTTCAGAAAGCCAGAATATAGAAGGGTGGGATTGGAGCTGAGAGGTGGTAGCTTCACTGGCACAAAAGTTTTCAGACAAGAACGTTGGCTGATGTCAGCAGGAGAAACTGAACCTGTAGCTCTCTTTTTTTTTTTTTAAATCATTTTTATTGTTATTCTGTTACAATTGCCCCAATTTCCCCCCCTTTGCCCTCTTCCACCCATCCCACCCCCTGGTCCTGCAGTCAATTCCCACAATGTTGCCCATGTCTGTGGGTCATTCATACATGTTCTTTGACTAGTCCCTTCCCCTTCTTTCCACCATTATTCCCCTCCCTTTTGGTCACTGTCAGTCTGTTCCATCTTTCCATTCCTGTGGTTCTATCTTGTTCACGAGTTTATTTTGTTCATTAGATTCCTCTTACAGGTGAATCTCATACGGTACTTGTCTTTCATCGACTGGCTTATTTCACTTAGCATAATGCTCTGCAGTTCCATCCATGCTGTTGCAAAAGATAGGAGTTCTTTCTTTCTGCTGCATACTATTCTATTGTGTAAATGTTGGGAATATACCCTAAGAATCCCAAGTTACCAATTCGAAAGAACGTATGCACCTCTATGTTCACAGCAGTGCTGAATACAATAGCCAAGTACTGGAAACAGCTTAAGTGCCCACCAGTAGATCAGAGTTGCTCAACTGGGGCTATAGCCACTAATTCTGAGGAATGAGGAAAGCAGGAGTCCATATAGCACAGGAAATCTGCTGCAAACCACAAATCAGAGAATTTTTATGTCAAGAAAACTTGGGAGGGATACTAGGATCACTCCAGAAACAGCTAAGTGGATGGATTTTCTCTATTCATGTTTCTCATTCATTCAACATTTCCTGAACACCTGTCCTAATGTGGTCACCAAGGTAGGTGCTGAGTACTGTGCTAGACTCCATGCTGTGTGTGGTAAGTGGCATTCTCCATATAGTTCCTTTCCAGGTCATTGCTAGAAACAAGACCTGCCTAAAAGATGAAAGGGAGTAATGGACTGCATAGCTGAAGAGACTGTTGTAACAAAAAGGAATAGTGATTCTACTGCTTCTGAGGCATTCTTGGGCTAAAGTAAAGCAGGAGCTTTGATCCTGATACCCTTAGATCAGAAATGTTAAGACATGGGAGTTCTGGCCAAGATGGAGGAGTAGGTAGAAACCCTTCACTTCCTTGCTGTCTTTCTCCAAAAGGAGAAAAACAACCTATCTAAAATCAATAACAACCAGAAGTGTTAGAAAATCGAACTGCATGGAACTCCGACAACCACGGAATTAAAGAAACAGTCACCTAGACCAACCAGATCAGTAAGGCAGCAGAGAGAAACTACAGTGAGGTGGCAAACTGTGGGGGTGGGGCTGGCAGCAGTGGGGCCCCAGGGTGTGTGGGAGGGCCTGACTTAAGAGGAAACTGAGACTGAGAGGTGGCTGTGGACTTCAGCAGTTGCCTCAGTGGGAAAAACTCCCAGTTTCACACAAGAGTTCATTGAAAAATGTGCTAGAGATGAGCAGGTGAGCTGCATTGTTCCCTTTCTGGCCCCTCGCCCACGGGCAGCACCACAGTGCAGCAAGGAGGTTTGCTCTGCCCTGGGTATTCACCCATGCCCCACCCCTTACAATTGATCAGGTATACTAAGACAAAGAAATATGGCCCAAATGAAAAAAACAGAGCAAAGCCTGAGAAAGAGAGCTAAGTGAGGAGGATCTAGCCAAACTATCTGATGGAGAATTTAAAGCCCTGGTAATGAGATGCTCACAGAACTGATTGAGCTTGGTCAAAAAAAAAAGGAAAAAACAAATGAAAGATACCCAAAATAAAATAAAGTGAAATATTCAGGGAACAAACAGTGACAGGAAGGAAACCAGGATTCAAAGCAACAATTTGGAAAAAAAGGAAGAAATAAACATCCAACCAAAACAGAATAAAGAAACAAGAATCCAAAAAAATGAAGACAGGCTGAGGAATCTTTGGGACAACCTGAAACATTCTAATATCCAAATTATAGGGGTGCCAGAAGGAGAACAACAGCAAGAAATTGAAAATTTATTTGAACAAGTAATGAAGGAAAAATTCCCCAATCTGGTGAAGGAACTAGACTTTCAGGAAGTCCAGGAAACCCAGAGAGTCCTAAAGATGTTGGACCCAAAGAGGAACACACCAAGGCACATCATCATCAAGTTACCCAAGATTAAAGCAAAGAGATAATCTGAAAAGCAGTAAGAGGGAAGGAAAGAGTTACCTACAAAGGAGTGCCCATAAGGCTATCAGCTGATTTCTCAAAAGAAACCTTGCAGGCAAGAAGGGGCTGGAAAGAAGTATTTGAAGTCATGAAAGGCAAGGACCTATATCCAAGAGTACTCTATCCAGCAAAGCTCTCATTTAGAATGGAAGGTCAGATAAAGTGCTTCCCAGATAAGGTCAAGTTATAGGTGTTCATCATCACCAAGCCATTATTATTATTTTTTATTGTTGTTCAAGTACAGTCTTCTGCCTTTTCCCTTCACTCCAGCCCAATACCCCAGCCCTCCCACCTCTCTCCCATTTCCACCCCACCCTGTTATTGTCCATGTGTCCTTTATAATTGTTCCTGCAAACCCTTCACCCATTTCCCCTGAAGTTCCCTCCCCTCTTCTCTCTGGTCACTGTCAGCCTGTTCTCAATTTCAGTGTCTTATCACCAAGCCATTATTATATCAAATGTTCAAGGGACTTATCCAAGAAAAGGAAGATAAAAAATATGAACAGTAAAATGACAAAAAAACTCACAACCATCAACAAATGAACCTAAAAAATAAAAGAAATAAAAACAACAAAAACTAAAACTAAACAAATAACTAGAACAGGGACAGAATCAGAGAAATGACATCATAGGGAGGGTTTTCAGTGGGGAGGGGAAGGGGAGGAATAGGGGGGGAAGATAGAGGGAGGAAACATAATTAGTAGGCATAAGTAGATGGAGAGAGGCCAAAAATGGTGTCGGAAACAGAGAACTCAAAGAACTTATATGTACAACCCATGGATATGAACTAAGCTAGGGATGCTGGAGGGTTGGGGGGTGCAGGGTGGAGAAGGGATAAAGGGGGAAAATTTGGGAAAACTGTAATAGCATAATCAATAAAATATAATTTTAAAAAAGAAATGTTAAGACGTAATGTAAAAGGGCATTTACATATACATGTACTGAGAAGTGGTCTAAGAGAATTCTAAATCCAGAGCCCCTGGATTTATAGTGCCCTGATTTCCTCACTGCTGAGACTCAAGAACCAAAGGCCACCACTCCTGGAAACTTGGACTAGAGCACTATCCAGACAGCAGATCAGACAGATGCTCTATGTTTGCTTGGATCCATGTTAGCCTTTTTTTATTTTTATTTTTGAAGCACCAGACATATCTTAAGATTTCTAGAATGTTCCATTGTTGTGTGACTTTACAGTCACTATTTTCTTCCTCTGGAGTAGTTGGGCCTGAGATGGTGAAAGGGATACTTCCCTCTGGCTCTTGCCCATTTCTGAAATTTAAAAAAAAGTCACAGGTTAATTCCTAGGTTTTACTCACAGTATAGCAATTGAATTAAAAAAAAAAACAAACATTTTTCCGTTTGAGTCAGGGCTGTATTATTTTCACGTGTTCTACTCTCAGCCTTTTCTCCAACCTGACAGGCCAATAGGAGGGCAGCTGCACCTGCAATAAAACGTGATCCAGCAGCCAGTCCCTCTGTGAATGGTCAGCCCTGAAATACAGCAGACCTGGGTTCTACATAGGAACAGCAATTGGCGCTTGCAGGCAGAGTAACCGCGTGGGAAAAGGCTGCCTGGCTGTGGGGGAAGAGGTAGATCTCGGGCTGTGATGTTAGGATGACATCCTAATGCATGCCCAGCAATGCTGAAGCCTCCTTACGAGAGTGCCAGCCCTGAAGGAGTCACATGGATGCATGCGCTCATGCCTTTTAACAGCCAATACTTCTAGTATTTCTGCAAGTGCTGGTGTCAAGGTGCCCTCTCAAGCTACTAATAAGAGTATCTTCTGAAAGCCAATTGAACTATGTGGAGACTAATCCCATGCCCATTCAATGCCAGCCAGGGGAGCTAAGCCACTTGGAATGTTTGTTGGGGCAGCAGGCATAACCGGGTGCTTACTGTGGGTGAGGCACTGGGCTGAATATAACTGGACAGGTATCTGCACCTGCCCTTTTTTTGACATTTCCAAATATTCGTTAGGAAAAGAACTTTTTTCAACTTAGCAAGCAACTCTTTAAAGTTTTTATTGAACATCCGCAAAAACATAGCAATCAGTATCTTTTTGACCACCTGCAATGTGCCAACATTATCTCAATGGTTTCTTCCATGTCCTCAAACTCTCACAACCCTGCCAAGTAAATATGGTTGTACCCACTTCACAGATCAGGAAGATATGCTCAAGTATTTAAAGAAATTGACTCACAAGGAGCAGGTTGCCAAGCTATGATTCATATGTAGGTCAATTTGATAACACTATATGCCTTTAGAAACTGTGTTGGTGACAATTCATACCACAGTTTAGTTCCCTTAACTATCAATTTATGGGTGTTTTAAACTGCTCTTTTTCTCCACAAGCAGTTGTACAGTCAGTGCTTCCATCTGTTTAGTCCAGCTGAGCTTGCAACCTGTGCAAAGGGATCACACCTCAATGAGAAGTTTATCGTTTTTGTAAGTTATCACTTGGGAAATGTTAAGGTGCAGTTCATTTTCTTCTCTGTAGTCTTCCCCTTCTCTTCGAGGCAAGAAGTATAAAACCCTAAAGTAATTCAGCTAAGGGGTTAATTTTCAGTTCCTTAATTCCTCATTTTGAATATGCACAGTGGCCAGGGATTGTGGTACCCCCTACATCAAGCCGAAAGCAATTTCATTTGAAAGAACTGATGACAACCATCTGTATCTTTTTTTTTGATGATTTATCATCATCATCATTGTTTGATAACAATTTTGTTGTTACTAACAATATAATTGCATATACTTTTATAAATATATTTTAAATACATACATGTAATTGTAATAATTGATTATTATAATAAATGTATTAATTATAAGTAGACAGCAATCCTTATTCTCCACATTTCTGGCGTAGCTGCCATGCAAAGTGAGAACAGTTACAATATGCACGAGTCGTGTGCAGCTAACTAGGGGTCCACTAACGGGTTGTGTGCAAAGGGAGAACTACCTGTCGTCACTGTTTATTCAGTGTCAGCTATGCGCCTGATACTGTATTGGATGTTTTGCCCATGCTGTGTATATTGGTCAGCTGTAGCTGCCACCACAAAATGCCACAAACTGGGTGGCTTAAACAACAAAAACTTATTTTCTTACAATTCTGGAGACTAGAAGTCCAAGATCAAGATTTCAGCTCATTCAGTTTCCAGTGAGAGCTCTCTTCTGGCTTTCGGACTGCAGCATTTTGACGGTGTCCTCACATGGCCAAAAGAGAAAAAGCAAGCTTTGGTGTCTCCTCTATAAGGTCATCAGTCCTCCCGGATCAGAGCTCTGCCTTTATCGCTTCACTTAACCTTACTAACTTCCTATAGGCCCTGTCTCCAAATACATCAGGTCCTTGGATGACATTGTTTCATTATAACATCGATGAGATGCTGTAAGAACTCAGCTCTTATTGATATCAATCAGCCTATGGTAAAATTGGTTTCTTTATATTTTGTTTCACTTACAAGTTGTAGAACCAATAGATGATATTAAGTGAGAACTTACTCCACAGTCACGTTGGGACTTAGGGCTTCAACATATTATGGGAGGGGGTGTACAAGTATTTAGTCCATAATACTATGTATAAAATACAAGAAACAATTTTACAGATGGAGAAACTGAGGCACAAAGAAAGTAAGTCAGAGTGGCAGCTCATGGGAGAGAGAGTATTCAGACTGAGGCCTGGTTGTAAACCCTTCAGACCTTTTCCAACAGCTGGATAATTTCCTAAACTTTGTTCAGTTGCTTGATATTAAGACAATATATAAATAAGAATAGCTAAACTTGATTTATCAGGTAACTTGTGTACTATGCTAGTTCATTTTGGGTTGCCTTGTTTTAAAAGATGTATTTCAAGACAAATCAATATTATTGAGCATTTAAGCAAAAAGATTATAAAACAAAATGAACAGAAAAGTATTGGCAGTTTTTAAATACAGTCAACTGCTTGAAACCTGAGTATCTTTTTTCTCATTGCCAGAAACTTTTATGGGTAAAAAATAACCCAAGAGCTATAGGATTTAAGTGTAGAAAGGAGTGAGTGATGGTTTATAACACTATTAAATGTGAATTTAAATGCACTCATATATGCTTAGCAAAGATATACAACAAATAATAGTTTAGATGTGTATAAAACTTTATGCAAAAGTAATATATCTATATTTTAAGCAATTCAGGCTACAGAAAAAATGTATAAAACCCATATAAATATACATGTATTTTAAACAAAACTGACTCACACACTAGACATCACATTATATAACTTGCTTTTTTCATCTAATGTTTAAATTAGATATGTTTTCATGTTGCTACATATTGATTTACCTTATTCTATGTAACAGTGACCTAGCATTCCATAGTAAGTTTGTAACATCATTTGTTAAACTATTCCCCTATCAGTGGACTTTTAGGTTGTTTTCTACAATCACAAATACGTGGCATTGAACATTTTAGCACTTCTATCTTTATACATGGGGCAGATACATTATGTAATTTATCTGTAGGATAAATGTAATTACTATGTCCAAAGCATTTATATTAAAGATGTTGATAAATGCTGTCAGATTAACTTCAAGATAAATTTTCACATTTAACATTTTCCAAAGACTCATTTTCTATCGAGTGTAATGAAGCATTGTCAATGTTCTGAGTGTACTGCTTACCTTTTCTTTTGGTGATATTTGATCAGAGATTTGAAGAAAGTGAGGGAGAGAGCCATGCCACTATGGAATATGCTAGAAAAAACAACCTGAGCATCCACTACATTTACCTGCATGGACTTGTGTGAGATGTACTGACATTCATTGACTGAAATGCTAGCTTCTTTCTCCTCATGTTCCCAGCTCATTCAGCAAACACTTGCTGAGTGTCACTGTGTGGAAGGCAAGATG
This sequence comes from Tonatia bakeri, assembly GCA_004024845.1. Classification (NCBI taxonomy): domain Eukaryota; kingdom Metazoa; phylum Chordata; class Mammalia; order Chiroptera; family Phyllostomidae; genus Tonatia; species Tonatia bakeri. The sequence continues at coordinate 225,800 of PVIA01001140.1, read as the reverse complement.
ATGGGCACTAAGGTTGTTGCAGTGATGTGTAAGGTAAATATGGTCAACTCTAAACTCATGTGTTTTATTTTTTTCTTTTCAATTATTTTATTTTATAAATTTACATACAGCAAAACTTATTCCTTTTGGAGTATTGCTTTGTTTTTAATCCAAACCTCAATTCAGATAAATAAAAGCAACAAATATCTTGCTATTGAATATGCCCTTTGATATGGCTTGAATGTTTGTGTCCTCCTAAAATCCATATGTTGAAAACTGTATTTACGTCACAGGGGTGGAGTCCTCAGGAATATTGGTGCATTTACTGAAGAGATGCCAAAAAGCTCTCTAGTCCTTTCTGCCATGGAAGGATTCAAAGAGAAACCTGTGACGGGGGAGAGGGCCCCCACCTGACCATGCTGGCACCCTGAGCATGGACTTCCAACCTCCAGAACCGTAGGAAATAAACATGTGTTGTGTATAAGCTGCCCAGTCCATGGTATTTTGTTATAGCAGCTCGAACAAACTAACACAACTTTTACCCTATTCGTGAATAAAATTAACTAGCTTAGAGCTCTTTGAGCTCTGTACAAAAATTAGGAAGCCTTCTAATATCTGGAGTTTCCTAAATCAACAGGATATGCTATTAAACTCACTTTTTGGTGTAAAATGTTGGTTACAGTTGTTTTCATTTGGGTTTGGTTTGGTTCAGTTTGGTTTGGAGGTAAGCAGTCTGTAGCCTTTGAAATCATCCCTGCCTTTTCTGAGTCTCTCTCCCCCAAGAGCTGAGAACCTTCCATAATCATTATATATGACAGTGTAGGACTCTTTTCATTATAACACAGCAGAATGAATAAGCGTTTTAATGAAAGGCATAGTCTCCTGAGCTAAAACTGCATTGCCAACCTAGAGCCTTGGAAAATGCTAATACTCAGTATATTAAAAGGGCAGCCAGCTTAGCCCCCTTAATGCCCATTTGCCTGAATTTATGAGATATCATTCTTTTCAGTTGGCATTTTTTAAATTATCCAGCTGGGAGTGAGTCAAAAAGATTTTGCTGTCACTAATTCATTAAAAATGCCAGTCATACAGAACAACTCAAGTGAGACCATCTGCCTTTCAAAAACCCTTAAATACCCAAAGAGCAGCAGGAACTGTCCTCTGGTCCTGAGCGAGGACTCATGCACCTAGAGTGGGCACCGTCCCCAGGCCCAGTGCCCCTGACCCTGCTCCAACTCCCCATGTTTTTGTCTGAGGAGCAGCTGAACCTATCTGAGCATCTGCCAATTCACTTGAAAGTGGCTAATGACGTTGATCTCCTATGGCAATTTAGGCCCTTCAGGTTAACCTACTTTTTTTCTCTTTGGTGAACTTTTGGAAGTGTGCCATGAAAGAAGCCCTTTTACCCACTGATGAAGAGTTGGGAGTGATCTCAATTTAAAAATTCTAATCTTTAATAGTAAATGACCATGTTTTCAAATAAAGGTAAAACTGATCTGGTCTTTGCTTAGAAGGATGTAATATAAGTTATAATAGGGTTGTTTTTCATATAGAGCCTTTTTTTCAATACTTAAATGAATTTTTAAAAATGATTTCTCCTAGAAAAAGCAAAACTACATGAAAACTAAAAAATTTGTTGGAGAAAGAGAAATATGTAATGTTTATCCTTCTGGCAAATAGATACAAGCTGTAAGTGCTTAGGTTTCTGCAGGGGATGAAACTGGCCCAAACCCCTGCCGTCTTGGAGTTTACCTTCTTATAGGGTACCAAATAAGTAAATGATGTAGTGTTGGGATGATGCAAAGTGCTGTAGACAAAAAAAATTAGGGAAGAAGGTTAGGAAATTATAAAGTCAGACTCTAATGCAAAAAAGAAATGCTGATTATGAGCTGAGCATATAAAGCAAGTTATTTAAGGCCACCTTTCAAAATCTGGATTGTATCTGAAGCATTTTTTCTTGCTTCCTGAGGGAATGACAAAAATATCACTGTATAAAGATCCCAGTCTTCTTTGCTTTTATCCACATAAAAATGTCTGGTATTTATGTCAACTTAAGCTAGGACTATATAGCACTAAATCAAAGTACATTCACTTGATAAGAAGTTAGATGCCGTAGCTCCTGCAAATACAGAATTGCTGTTTTTATTTTCCATATAAATAAGGCAACACAATCTTTGCTTCCTTTCATTCACTGCCTAGATGAAATGGGAACAAGTAATACATATGGGACTGACTACAGAGGCATCTGGCAGGATAATGATCTGCCGTGTACTACCAAGCAATAAATATAATATGATCTTTCTGACACAAAGAAAAAAACCTAAGATGTACCCAGAGCATTCAGTATAATTTTAAAGCTGCTCAGAAAAAACTTTCCTTGGTTTAAAAGAAAGGCCAGGGGTGGGGTGGGGGGAGCATGGGGGTGGAAGGAATCTTCACTTTGGGCCATGGACGCACAATGCAGTGTGGAGATGAGGTTTTATTGAGTTATACACGGAAACCTGTACGGTTTTGCAAACCAATGTCATCCTAATAAATTCAATAAAAAGATGAGAATATGAAAAGTAAAAAACAAAAAGAAGGCTCTATAGATTAGGTTGAATTTGCCTTGGGTAAATAGATCAGTTCTATAGGGTGCAAAAATATTCTATAGAACAATTAGTTGATAAACCACAGGTGAATTGAAGTAAGAGGAAGTTAACCATATGTGGATCACTGTATCTTGTAATGATGTAAGTGAGTTATCTGCATGACAACTAGAGGAGATTTAGTGCCAAATGGTCGTATTTGCCAACAGGAATTTGGTAATCGTGAAGAGAGCACAATCACGGTTCCCACTATTCTGTCCGGAGAAGCTTACTGAGATCTCCAGGCTCTGATCACAGCTTCCTTTTCTGTCTCTCTTCCTGTTTTAAGGGAAGTGCTGTGGCACCTTCTGATTGCTGCTTGGAAGCAACAATGCTACTGCGAGTCTGTTTGCTTTCATACTAAAACAAAGCAAAAGGAACAAACAGAATAGAATGATTTGGACTCAGACTAACGTACAAATGATGGTCTTTTTGTTTGTGGAACAAGATTTTGCCTTCCCATTTTACCTTTTGCGGTTGAATATAAGATATTCTTAAAGTTGTATTCCCTTCCAGGCAATTAGAATGTCGTTATCGCAGCAAGGAGACTGCCTGTTGAGAGGAAGTATAATCCTTTGCCATGTTTAGTGTGAAATGCCTGTCTGCATGGTGTCTTGCCAAGAAGTGACTCCAGAGATAATGGGTTTTGAGATGTTATAAAGGTGAGGAAGAAATCTTGATGATCAGTGTGCATAGACCTTAACTCTACTTCTTCTCCTCAGTGAAGATCTGGATTCCCAAGAGTTGGATTTGCTTCAAGAATCAAGAGATCACAGTGTTTGTAAATATTCCTTGTTATGCAAAAGTTCATACTCTAAGGAAATAACAGGTTTTTTACCCCAATACTATGTAAGTTTGGGTATAAAAGGGCCAGGACATAGCATGAATTGGTTTTCTTTCAAACCTGATACACCCCTATCCCAAAGGAGAATTGTGGTAGTGGTTGCGCACCTTAGGAGTAAGGGAAAAATTGCCTGCTCTAAGTATGCTACATCTAATTCTGACCTTTGGACCCACATCCTTCAGTGTCTTCAGGAACATGGAGAAGGAGTATATGTAAGCTATTCCTCTCAAACTCTCACCTCAAATATTACACTAACAGGTATCTTCATATATATATTTTTAAAAGTTTTATTATTAAATTACAGTTGTACCAATTTTTCCTCCTTTGCCCTCCTCCGCCAAGCTCATCCCCCATTCCACAATCAATCCCCACACCATTCATTGTCCATGTCCTTGGGTCATTCATACATATTGTTTGACTAGTCCCTTTCCCTTCTTTCCACCATTATCCCCCTCCCCTCTGGTCACTGTTAGTCTGTTCCATGTTTCCAGGTCTCTGGTTCTATTTTTCTCATTAGTTTATTTTGTTTTGTTCATTAGATTTCTCTTATAGATGAGATCATACAGTGCTTGTCTCTCACCAATTCAACATCACTAGCAGAGAGATGCAAATTAAAACTACAATGAGATACCACCTCACATCAGTCAGAATGGCCATCATTAATAAATCAATAAACAACAAGTGTTGGAGAGGATATGGAGAAAAGGGAACCCCAGCACACTGTTGGTGGAAATGTGGACTGCTATAGACACTATGGAAAACAGTACGAAGTTTCCTCAAAAAAATTAAAAATGGAACTGTGTTTTGATCCAGTGATTCCACTGCCTGGAAGATACCGTAAGAATCCCAAATCACCAACTCAAAAGAACTTAAGCACCCTTATGTTCATAGCAGCACTGTTTACATATATATTTTTTTAATGTTGCAATCTTTATTCGTACACCATCTTACCATATTCTTGTGTATATTTCCTTTAAAATGGCAAAAGTAAATGAACACACAAAATAAAGTGCTGCAGTATATACAAATGAAGCCCTGAGAAAGGCAGCTTATATTGTAGATAATTTACCTCCAAATCTGAGAGCTTTTATCAAAACACTTAACAGAATTTCTACACATTCCATTTTAAGCTAACATAGAGTAAGAATAAAATGTTGAGCCAAATTCTTTTACCTAAACTACTTGCTATTCTGAAGTAGGCATGTTTAGATTGGCATTAACTCCTTAACTACTAAAAAACAACTGATGGAATTGTATATAATTACAGTATACAATATGAAACTAATCATTTATCAGATGTACATTATGCAAGGTATACTCCAGGCAGTTGACATTTTGGGCTGGATACTTCTTTGCTGTGGGGTGCTGTCCTGGGCACTGCAGGATGTTCAGCAGCATCCCTGGTCTCTGCTGTGGGGTGCTGTCCTGGGCACTGCAGGATGTTCAGCAGCATCCCTGGTCTCTGCCCTCTAGGTACCAATAGCCCCCACCCCTCCAGTTGAGACAATCAAATATGCCTCCAGGCATTGCATTTTTCATTTTTAAACTGAGACTGAATTCTTCCTGCACTTAATAATGTGGCTCTTTTGGAATTAGAGCAAATGGAGGTAACTAGATTGGATGTAAATTCTCTGTTCTCCATTTATAAATGCCAAAAAAGACACTTGGCATTGTTTTATTGAAGTGGAAGGAATATATCAGACCTTGTATTAATAATATTATCTTTTGGCTAGACCTTCTCCCAAATCCCCTCTCCAAAAAAAGAAAAGTGCATGTTAAGTCATTTAGAAATTTTATCATATTCCCAACTCATCTTTTTCAGATCAAAATTGTGCATAGTTTTAAAAAATATATTTGTTGAATCTTTAATGTAGTTTTACCTTTGAAAACATCACCTTTCTCAAAGGAAATGAGTTGTTCAAATTATGTCATGATTGAAAAACAGATGTTATCATTTGCTGCTGTCAGAGTGTCATTCTTTTCCTCCTTGCTTTCCTCATTAAATCTGATTGAGCAGCAATCAGGCATGCACTTAACCAAGTCTATGAAATTCACCAAACTTTGTGGCTCTGCGTTATTCAAAAAAGAAGTCTTTTATGAGGACTTGCCCTTAAATTCTTGTTCAAATGAATTACTATTCTCTCCCAGTTATAATAATTGTATCAGTAGCAATATCACTGCATAGCAAATTGTATTATAAGATTATGGCAGAAGTAGAAGTTGTATTTGGATGTTAATCTGATATAGATGTGCTACAAATCATATTATACCATGAGTTAGATTACTTTATAAATTAAAGGCATCTAAATAGTTCAATCCATCCAACCAGCATAACTTTATGAATGCAAATATTCAATATGGCAGAATACTCATATCATCAGAGATGTATATATTGTACAGGACCCAGTACCTAATAAGTTCTCAATAGACATTGTTGAATTAAGCTCTTTATGATAATTTCTGTACAAAAGTATGATGTATAGAGGACTTTTTCAACTGTGAATTTTGCTTTAATTGTTTGTTCTCACTTTGAGTCTGGCCCTGGACTTCTTTTATCAATCATTAACAGAAATTCTCTTAAAATTAGCTTTCAAGTAGAATTTTGTTCACAAATATGATAGTAAATGATCTGTCTCTATCTGATGCAGCTATACTGGAAGGTAAGTTAATAGCCCTAATATGTCTTAGGGTCCCATCTACCTCTATAATCAATCCTACTGTCTTACAGCAAAAATTATTATTTCCAAGAGATTATATTAAAATTACTATAAGAAAATGAAAATTCAGTGTATGACTTTGGACAGAGTTTAAAGGGAAAAAACTTTGACTAAAAATTAAATGAAAAGTGATAGAATGAAATGTGAACACTTACATTACATAACATTTTTAAAGTGGGGAAGGAGTGCCAGATGTTCTGTGGGGTCATTCTTTTCTGTGTGCTTTATTTTTCTTTGTTGTTACCAAAAATATGAAATAAAATAAAACTCCTTCACATGTATACAACCAAAATAGAAAAAGAGAGTAACTGACATTACTGTTAGATAAAGCAGCACCCAAAATAATTTTCATACACTATTTGGAGATTTATAATGAACTAGATTGTAGGAATGTGCATGATAAAAGTGGCATCTGTCATTTAAAAACAATATAATTTATTTAAAAATGGATATGTGTGCACTGCTTAGATTGACAGGTCTTTGAATTTTGAGGACAATTTTATCATTACCACCCCCAAGCTCCAGTATTTTATGTGCCGTTTGCTTTGGGATTTTCCTTGAATTAAAAATTGAACGATCTTATTGTGGTGCAGAGAGGATTTTATTACTTTCAGAGGTGACCTTCCAGATTCTATTAGAACAAGAAAATAGCCTTTAATAATGTCACTTAAAACCTATCTTGCCAAACTGACTTCACTTCATTCTAGTGCCTTCAGATAATCTAGAAACTCTTTCTTTGACACTTCTCCTTCACTCTGCCCTTCTCACCTGAAGTCAGTAATAGATGTATGTGTGTTACGGTTGTTTGGTGGTCTTCTGTTTTGTTTGTTTGACTCTGCCACTTGTGTTTTTTGTGTCCCTGCTCTTGTTGAGAGTATCTTGAAGATAGGGATTGAATACCCTATTCCTTTATAACTTTGCAGAGCCTGAGTCAGATCTTGTACCTAATGGGCATCTGGTAATGTTATTAACTGGTTCTTTCTGATAAAATTCCCCAAGAATCTTTTAGAGATTGTCTTGATTTATAATGCATTTTTAGCTATTTAATAAAAAGTACCAATTGAATAGTAATTAATTATTTTCAGCTTTCCTGTTGAAGATGTAATAGTGTCAAAGGAGACAGGGACTTTTACTAATGTTACTGTTAACAAGTCATATTTTTTTTATTTTAAAGTGGTACCAAAATATATGTCCAACCGAACATTCTCAGCTCAGCCCAAGTAACTCCTATAAGGGCTCATATTTTTTATTTCAATAGAAATCCTAATCTCATAACCTTTCCCAGATAACATTCTTGAAGGGGGTGTATGATTTCACCTACTTCAGGATGCCTTAATTCATGTTTTTTCACCTAAATAAATCTATTTACACTCACCTCCTACTATACATGAGACTACTTAAATACTATTCTAATTTTCATTTAAATACAAATAAGGTCATGTAAATAGCACATACAAAAATATACCAACAGTTGGTAGGTAGTTTCTGGAATGCTTTCTCCACTGGCAGGGATTGTATACACAGTCGGATATGAAGAATTTGGTAAAGTGTCATAGAAAATAACCTTATATCAAGAAATGAAGGGAAAAGGTGTATGAAGTGAAGTTAAAGAAATGAGGTCTATTTATCAGAAAAAGAGCCAAAAACCTCATTAATTCAGTGACTATTTTCAGTTGTGTGAAGAATAATGGCCAATGTTTTCTCCATGAATATATGGAAAGGAAGACTTAAAAAAAGGAAATAAGCTTTAGATGGCAACAATTAAGTTTAAGTAGGATGAAGCTATACCCCAAATTAAGTCTGTTGTATGTTAGAATGACTTATTTAGAAGAACTGTAGAACTGTTTCACTAGGAAGTCATAAGAATGAGAAAGACACATAAGTGTCTAAAATGATGGGGACAACATGACATTTTAAAGACCCTCCTATTTTAATAGTTTTTAAGATTCCTTTGCATTTGTTATTTAATTTCTTTATTAACTTCCATGATTTTGTCAGATTTATCATCGTCTCATGATTAAAACTTTTTAAACCTTCATTGTGAAAGAAGACTTTAATGTTTGCTTATTTCATAAGAACACTTATTTTTGTCCCCTTTCCTCTGTGTTTTTATTCTTTTATTGTTGTCACTCCAATCCACAAAAATCACTAGCTCCAAAAGGAAAAGTAGTTTGAGACTTGCACAAAAATTCCTCTAGCCAGTATCAACAGAGGATCAGCATTTTAGAATATTGGTAATAGAAAAGGGTGACTATCACTGAAATTTAGCCAAGATAATTTTGCTCTGGGTCTTCTTGAACATAAGGAATTGATGTTTTCTAAAGAATCAGAGACATGGAAATAAAGAACAAAATGACGGTAACCAGAGGGAAGAGGGGAGGGGATAACAGGGAAAGAAGAGAAGGGTCAAGTCAAGGAACATGTATAAAGCACCCACAGTCAAGGAAAATGGGGTGAGGATTGTCTTTGGGAGCAGGGGTTGGATGGGGCAGGGGAGAGGAATGAGGGGTGAATGAGGGCAATTGTAACTGGACAACAATTTAAAAAGATAAAAGAAGAACTATAAAATAAAAAAGGGCAAAAAAATAATTGATGTTCTGATTTCAAAATAAACCAGGTGAATTGTATTTTAAAAGTGAACTTCTCAGAGTACAAAGAATTTCTGAATTAGATGATGGGATGCTGTTTTCCAACTATGTGTGTGTGTGTGTGTGTGTGTGTGTGTTATGTTGTAAAGAATTTTTAATTCTCATCACATTGATACAACAGTGACTTTTCTTAAATTTGTAAAAGGAAATAGTCACCATGAACTGAAACTCACAAGAAATTGGCATTCTTATAACTCAAAATTACACACTCTAGAGCACAATTCTTGGGACTTAAATGGTCTTTTGTATCAGACAGTATGCTTTGGAAACTTAGAGAATCGAGTCAGGATAATGTTAACTTCAGGGAAATAGGTGGTGCTGGTTGAATCTTTCAAAAGTATAACACACACACATACACACACACCCTACACACAAATCGTTTTGGAACTACAGAAAGGAAATTAAGGACATGAGTTTCTATTTGTTTGCTATTCAGTTGAGTCAAGAATACATTGGATCCTCATGGCCTACACCAAGATGATTTGGTTTTATTTCATTTAATTTATTGGGTGACATTTGTTAATAAAATCATAAAGGTTTCAGGTATACAAATCTACAATACATCATCTGTATATTGTATTGTGTGTTCACCACGCCAAGTCAAGTATCTTTCCATCACCATTTATTCCTCCTCTATCCTCTTCTGTGTCTTTTACAATGAAAGCATTTTGTTTTTTAATATTTTTGATGTAAAATATCATTATTCTTCAGACTCTGAAAAGTTTCATTCAGCTTTATGGAGAATTATTAAGCACCATGGACAGCTTCCAGTTTCTTTCTGCAGTTCTGTAGTTTAGCACCATTAGGGAACCAGATAAGGCCAAATTAAGGGCTCATATAATTTACTAGTTCACTGTGACATTCCGCCCTCACATATTCTCACAAGGCTGCCTTGGGTGAGCATCTTCAAAGGGACCCTTCCCACTTCATTGTTGAATAGTTATGTACTATCTTGTACAGGTCCTTTTACAAAATATGATTAATTATTGTAGATTCTCAGAAAGAGTCAAATTAATGGTACAAAAGCCTAAAGCAACCTCACTCAGTTTTTGTTGGCACACACAGAGGTTTTTAAGACATAATATAGCAAGGCGGGATGCTTGTATTGGTTCATCATGATACTAGTAACATAGCATCTATAGATTTATCTCAAGCCAGCTTCACCCACTTGTGTTACCTCCCTGGCCACTGTAAGAAAGTGTGTCAACCATATCATAGAGCTCCAAAAAGAATTTGGAGGGACTTTAGAGTTTTGTCAAAGAAAGACTGAGCCCCTGAAAGACAATGTGGTTTGCTTAAAGTTACATGATACTATATGTAACTTCTATACTATATGTTTTTGCTAAACATAACTTTTAGGTATGATCAACTTTATTATAAGCACTAACATAAACCCAAAGGAAGCATAATCCAGAAAGGAGGATAGCAACATGAGACAAAACATTCTGAGTCTTTGAGGTGGTTATATGAAGTTTGTTTAGGTTTGAAATGCATTTTGCTTCATCAGTGAACTTGATGATATTCTTGTAAGAACTCAATTTTGATCTTAACCAGAAATGAAATCTTTCATAAATACCTAAACTTCAATCCAGACTGCTTTCTGTCTTTCTTTACTCTGCTTCTCACCTTAATGGACCTTTTTTCTTCTGCCATTAGTGGGGGATTAAGTGCAAATCCTCAAGCAGTCCACTTCCTTTCATTTATCAGTCTCAGCTCTTACCCTGTACACCAAAAGTCTGGGAACCAGGATGGTAAAGACATCGTGAGAGCATTGGGCATCATCTGAGATTATTGTAATAACTCAGATGAAACAAAAATGGTGTGAAATAGTGTAGGTTAGATGTGAAATAGAATGAGAGTGCCAAAGAAATTAGTACTGAGTAATGAATCCTCCACAAGCTTTTCAGATGTTAGCTGCATTTCCTCTCACACTGATTTGGTGACAGGAATGCTGTGATAGGTCTCTTGAGGAATAGTCAGACTCTCTGACCTGAAGCTCAGTGCTGGTCACCAAGGAAAAGAATGTCTTGTGACTGTGAGCACTAAGATAACAAACTATGTGCCTCAGAAAAAAAATCCTTCAAGCAATATAATCTGAGTAGTACATGCCCAGAAGGGAAATTCATCAGGAACTTTGGCATTTGGAATAATATATGAAGTGAGGTGGAAAGGAGTTGGTGACACTCACTTTGCCGAAGACTTGGTTGCTTTCTGCCAATATTCCATTTGACAGTTTGTTGCAGATGGGTTTCCCATTCTCATACAGCTTGAAATGTGTCAAGGAGAATGTGTCCCATTTTCCTCCAATGAGCTCAAAAATTTCGAAAGTCAAGACACTGGTATAAATTCAGGGAGTCATGAGGGAAATAAGTTGATACCACACTTTAAAGTTGCAGAAGTCAAAGAGGAATGAAAATGGGTCATATTTTAATGACCTAATAGCAAGGCATTTTCAGTGGGAGCTGGTGATCCAAGTATTTGAACATGCATAAAATTTATCTCAGTTCTTGGCATTCGGTGCATCTGACACAGTGACCATAAGCCTGGCTGGTCATAAAGGACACAGGTGCCAATCTAAGTAAGAGTGATGCTGTCATAGCATTGTCATCCAGTTGTCATCATTGTCTTCATATATCCCAACCCAGTTAGCTCTTCACACATGTACACATTGTCTTTTTGTAACTACAATTTTGAGTAACATTTCCATATAGTTGAGTCATTGAAAAACTAATTGCTTGACTCTTTCAGAGAAAACCTTATCCAGTACAATCACTGCAAGAGGCTTCAAATTATATTAGTTATAGAAAAGAAGAAAATCTGTTGAGAATAACTAAGAAAACAATTTAAAAGCCAGATAAAAAAATTCAGACTCTCAAGCATTATACTGGGTCCAGATCAAGTGAACAGGTATTATATGGCTTTATTGTTCATTAGTTTAACTTTTAAATTTAGATGACTTCATACAGACCAATTTTTCTAAAATTCTAAAAAAAAATAAGTAGTGTTGTTGTTGTTGTTGTTGTTGTTACAGTGTTCTTAATATGACCTTTGAGGCAAATATTTTTGCAGCATCTTTTTACTGACAGATGCATTTCATCCTTATTCTTTGAAAATTAAGAATCCATATATATTGCTTATGCCAATTCTTAGTTAATCAAATTATTAAGTCTGCCCAACCATTTCATCCTACTATCATTTCCAAATAAACTGGAATGTACTGTGCTGTTTATGAAGCACCTTTCTCCCATGGGATCTAGTGTGGTCTCTTTCTGATCTAACATCCCTATTTTCTTTTCTGAAAACCTGAGAACCAGTGAGTCAGCACAGTATGTTCAACGTTCCATGGAAATACACTGCACAGCTTAGAGCCTTTTGACCCATTTTCCAGGGTGCTATTTGTTACCTCTCACCTTCTGATTCTGCCACTATATTTTGTCAAGTGATGTGACTGTACTTGACATCTCAGGAGAGGCTCTCTCAGTCTTTGGCAAAGTGAGCGGCAGTAATTCATTGATTATCCAGAAATCAGATGTCAGATTACAAACAACTTTGAGCTGGAAACATCTAGAATGGCAGCAAACCAGGTTAATGGGAGAGAGGGGAAGTATTGGGTACATATAAATATGTGCATTAAAGATTTTTTTGGTCTGGACTTTGAGCAAACAAAAGTAATAATAGTATCTCCAGGTCCTAACCCTAACACCCTGAGACTTTTCTTGCTTGTGTTTATGCTCAGCTTCACAAAACAACTCTTGTTCATATATCTTCAAAATACACACACACACACATACACACATTCAATGTTACAGATATTCTATTGTAAAAGAGAGGGAAGAATTGTGTGTTTTGAAAGATTTTAATCAGTGACAACATGGACAATGTTAAAGTAAAATTACTTAATTTTGAAAAGTTCTACTTAATGTTTTCACAAGTTGTTCCCTAAAGATTCTTGGGAGCTGAGGTTTTGTAGCCCATCATTTAATAGGTGGCTAGATTCAGGTTTTATGACACTATTCTGACCATTCACAGAGATCTACCAGCAGTCAGGAGATATCTGTACCTCCTCTCCAGAATATCCAATTTTCTTGGCACTTGTAATTTCTCTTAAATACTTGCAGTTCTTTCAAAAAAAAGTCAACATCTTAGAAATTATCTACTATGTCTTAAGGAATTAGGAAAGAATACAACAAATTTTCAGGGCAAAAAAATGTAATCTTATAGCTAAGTAAAGACTTCAATACATGAATAAATGTACTGGTGCTGGAGTTAGGGTAATAGTGAATTGATAGCCCTATACAGTAATGCTAATAAAAGCCTCTTAGAAACACATCTGGTTTGTGGAGGACAAATGCAGGTCTTTTTCAAGTGCTTTTCCAATTATGAGAATGTTTTTTGTTCAATAGCAAGAAAATATCAATGTTTATAATGGTTGAGAACATTGTTTCTTGATGATATGAAATGACTGCAATTTTATGTCTCAAAAGTGCATACTGTTCATAAATGTGGCTGACAAACACATTCCAAATGTTTTACTTCTGAATTCAAAGCATTCTTTTGGTGATGGTGAGTAAAAATGTGTCCATTATTAGAAAAATTTCTAACAATTTGTCATTGTTATATATAACAACCAATACAAATTTTAATTACTAAATATGGCTGAAGACTTTCTGTTGGTGACATGTCTCCATTGCCCTTAAATGAGATTATTCTATCTCTCTTCAGCTTTCCAGTGGGTACCTACTTCCTTCCTTCATTTATTTATAAACCATCTACCAACTATCTAGGTACTAGGTGTCAGGATTATAGCAATGAACAAAACAGGTAAAGACAGAAAAGAAACAAAGAACTATCTGATATAATATTAACCAGCTGTAAATACTATGAGGAAAAATAAAACTAGGAAAGGGAACAGACAAAGACAGGTGTCTGTTTTAGCCTGGGTTTTGAAAAAGTTCCCTAGAGATGGTTTTTCAGTACAGACCTAAATTAAGTGAGGAACTGATTGAATCATGCTATTATCTAGGGCAGTGATTCTTAAGTCAGGGGTGATTTTTCCTCTCAAGGGACTTTTGGCTCCTGGAGACCTTTCCGTTTGTCACAACCTGGTCAGTATGGGAGGGGAGGTGCGAGTAAGGGTTGCTGTTTGCATCTAGTGGGTAGAGGCCACAGGTGCTGCTAAACATCCTACAATGCACAGGGAACCCCCCGTAAGAAAGAATTATGCAGGCCAAAATGTTAATAGCGCTGAGGTTAAAGAAACATGATCTAGGGAAACAAGATGGAACTAGAAACACAACAGGCTCTGAGATGGGAACCTGCTTGGCACATCTGAGGAAGACCTTGTAACTGGAGCACAGTGGCAGGGATACTTAACCAGGAAAAGAACTTAAAGAATAGCTTAGGGCCAGGTCTTGTGGGATAACAGTCAGGACCTCTACTTCTCCATTCTTCACTGCTGCCACCCATTCTAAAACTCTCCTGTTCCACAAGTCTCCTAGGACAGCTGGCTGGCTTTGCCAGCAGATGTCCATAGAAGCTGACTCTGGGTTTTTATAGGAGAAAAGTATTTCACATACGTGTTTATCTAAAGAGTAAGTTTTCTACACCCATCTTGCCCACTGGTGTAAATGGGGGATCTTAGAATTGTTTCTCCAAAGATCAGGAAGATGACTTCACTAAAGTTCTAGAATGGAGCCCTTCTAAATGCTAGTCACTAATCTCGTGTAGCTATTTGAATTTAAATTAATGGAAATGAAATAAATTTTAAAATTCCCTTCTTCAGATGTGCTAGCCACATTTCAAGTTCTCAATAGCCATCTGCCTGCCATTTGGAACAGCTCTGATATGGAGCATTTTCACATTGTTTTATTTGGAAATACTGTTGTCAAATAATTAATTATCTAAGGAAACTTAGAATTGAGCAATTATTCCCTTTTATGAGAGATAAGGAAAGTAGAAGCAAGAAAGATCACCTGATATGTCCCACATAACTGGATCAGTTTTTGCCCCATAAGAAAAAAAAAAAAAAACACTCTGAAACTTAGTAGCTCAAAACAGAAATCACTTGGCTTGCATTTCTGTGGGTCACCAGTTGGGTTGGACTCAGCATGGCAGTGCTTCTGGTTTCAGCTGGGTTAATACATGTGACTGCTGGGTCAACTGCTAAGTTAGTTGGGAGTAGTTGGCCTACGATAGCCTCACCCTTGATGACTCATTCTGTATTCTTATGTCTGTTATCTCTAGAAGACCACTAAGGGCTAGTTCACGTGGTGGTAGTGTCAGGGATGACAAGAATAGGAGCCAAAGCCCAGGTTTGGGACACCCACATCATTTCTAATTCATTGCATTGGAGAAAGAAAATCATACCACAAGTCTAGATTCGAAAGTTATAGAAATTGACTCTTGCTGGGAGGAGCTGCAAACAATTGCGACCATTTCTAAATTTACTACCATCCCATAGCTAATAAAGTTGAAAGTTAGACCTCAAACTCATGAGTCTAGTAGTGTTACTCTAAAATTCTCAAGAGTTTTTTCTGTCCTCTTTCTCTGATGCCTCGGAGGCCCCTTCCATTAAAACTCATGTGTTTGATTTCCAGGTCATTTAGAATTTTTAAAAAACAAAACAGAAACCTTGGATTCTAACAAACGGTGTATACTCAGTATTCAGCTCATTCTCTCATATTATCCTTCCCAGGAAAAATGACAGATACTTTAATGTAAACAATTAAAGAACAAACTTTATTTTATAAAATATATAGGAAGAATTTTGAGAAAATATTTCAAAACTTTGATGCAGATGATAACTCCCAAAAATGATCATATAAAGCACAAACTTAATTTTGGAAATGGAGACACTGAGAGAAATCAGGCTAAGAAGCTGGGGCACAGGGGAGTCTCAGAGTAGGGACAGAATATGAACTTAGGGTCAGTGATTCTATAGCAGGTGGAAGAAGACTGAAAAGGTTATGGTCCCAGGTAAACAACACAAGTGTTAAGTAGAGTCATTCAACATGGCTTCAGTTGATGTTTTCTTGTGTAAATCTCTTTAAAATTATACCCAAAATTCTGCTATGAAAATTTGAACAGCCTTTCTTAAAAATAGAGTGGCAGAATGCATTAAAGGACTTAAATGTTGTTATAATTTTCTCAGAATTTCAATTTCAAGAAGTTTATCTAAATAAATGCTCAGATACACAGTCTGCAAGAAGTTGCCATGAATATTAATTGTAATGATGGTTATTACTGTAAAAAAATGGGTAACAATCTAATTGAGCAATAATAATGCAATCAGTAAATCAATGATGCTAATCATTAAATTTGAAGTTTTTATCTCCCAGTGATTTACTTTTTCATTACATTTTATTGATTATGCTATTATAATTGTTCTAATTTTCCTCCTTTGCCTCCATCCACCTAGCAACCCCCTCTCCCTCAGGCAATTCCCATACCATTGATCATGTCAATGGGTCATGTATATGAGTTCTTTGGCTACTCCATTTCCTATACTGTACTTTGCATCCCATGGCTATTTTGTAACTACCTGTTTGTACTTCTTAATCCCCTCACTTCTTCACCCATTCCCCCAAACCATCCTCCCATCTGGCAACCATCAAAATGCTCTCCATATTCATGATTCTATCTCTGTTCTCTTGTTAGTGTAGTTTTTTAGATTCAGTTATTGCAGATATGTATTTTTTGCCATTTTATTATTCACAGTTTTGATCTTCTTCTTCTTAAATAAATCCCTTTAACATTTCATGTAATAATGTTTTGGTGATGATGAACTCCTTTACTCTTTTCTTGTCTGGGAAGCGCTTTATCTGCCCTTCCATTCTAAATGATAGCTTTCCTGGGTAGAGTAATCTTGGTTGCAAGTCCTTGCTTTTCATCACTTTATTCTTGGGCAATTCCTTCTAGCCAGCAAAGTTTCTTTTGAGAAATCAGCTGACAGTCTTATGGGAACTTTTCTGTAATTAACTAACTGCTTTTCTCTTGCTGTTTTTTAGATTCTCTTTTTAACTTTAAACTTTGGCATTTTAATTATGATGTGTCTTGGAATGGGCTCTTTACATCCATCTTGTTTGGGACTCTCTGTGTTTCCTGGACTTGCGTGTCTATTTCCTTCACCAAATTAGGGACCTTTTCTTTCATTATTTTTTTCAAATAGATTTCCAATTTCTTGCTCTTTCTCTTTTCCTTCTGGTGCCCCTATGGTGTGAATGTTGCAATGCTTTAAGTTGTCTCACAGGCTGCTTATACTATTCTCTGTTTTTTGGCTTGTTTTTTCTTCTTATTATTCTATTTGGTTGTTTTTTTCCTTCTTCATGTTCCAAATCATTGATTTGATTCTTAGGTTTGTCTACTGTACTGTTGTTTCCCCATAAATTGTTCTTTATTTCAATTAGTGTATTCTTCATTGCTGACTGGCTCTTTTTTATGCTGCTGAGGTCCTCACTAAGTTCCTTGAGCATCCTTATAACCAGTGTTTTGAACTCTGCTTCTGATAGATTTCTTATCTCCATTTTGTTTAGCTCTTTTTCTGGATTTTTGATCTGTTCTTGCATTTGGGTGATGTTTCTTTGTCTCTTCATTTTGGCAGCCTCACTGTGTTTGTTTCTATGTATTAAGTAGAGCTGCTATGACTCCCTGTCTTGGTAGCATGGCCTGATGTAGTAGGTGCCCTATAGACTCCAGTGGCACAGCCTTCCCTGTCACCTAAGCTGAGCATTCTAGGTGTGTCTGTAATGTGGGCTGAGTATACCTCCCTCTTGTAGTTGGGCCTCAGTTGCTATTAGCAGGTCAGTGGGAGGGATTTACCCAGGCCCATCAGCTGCAAGGATTTGCTATGACCACTGTCCACCAATCCCTGCCCTCTGTGGAGGATCAGCTGTCTAAGGGAAGTGTCATGGTGCTGCAACATGGTCTTTAGCTGTCCACTGAGTGTGCAGGCCCTGGAGTTTCCTGACTGGTGCTGGCAAAGGTCAACCCCCACCCATATTTTGCCTGGGGCCACCCTGCCTGAGGTAAAAAGCTATCTGGGATAGCTGCTACTTGTGCTGGGTTTGGAGATACTCAGGTGAAGCCAAGCTGTGAATCTAGGCTGGCTGCTGCTAGTGCCATGCCTGGGGCCACTTAGCAAGAGGCTTGGAGGCTGGGGGCTGGCTGAGGCTGGCTGTTGCTAGTTTGAGAGGATTTAGTTTGGGAAGTCTGAGCCAGGGCCAGTCATTCATAAGGAAAAGCCACTGTTAACAGCTGTAAGTGGGGTGGGGCAGAGCCTCAAGAGGTATCCAGGGTGTAGTAAACAGTGTTATCCATGTTGATAAAGTCTCAGATATGACACCAGCTTGCAGGCTTTGTGATTTTTGTGGTGGGGAGTGTTCAAAAAAGGCACAATGGCCTCTTCCCGCCTTTGTGTCTGGGAGAAAGCTGTCTCCCAGCTCTTGCCTTGATGCTGGGAACTTCAGTTCCTCCCTGTATGCCACTGGTGCCTTTCCAGCTTCTCCCCTGGTGCTGAAGACCAGAGTGAATGACTCTGTATATGTCCATGTGTGGTTCTTCAAGGGAAACTGCTTGGGAATTCAGAAGTTTCTTCTACTTACTCAATCCCCACTGAGTTTTGCAGCCAGAAGGTATGGCAACTTATCTTCCTGGCACTGGAGCCCTGGGCTGGGGGGCCTGGTGTGGGGCTGGGACTCCTCACTTCTGAGATATCCCTCTGGAATTTTTATCCACCACATGGATGTGGGACTAGCCATTCCACATATCCACCCTTCCTACCAGTCTGGGTAGATGGTGTTTCTTTAATTCCATATACTTATCAGACTTCCATTCAACTTGATTTCTGATGGTTCTGAGTGATGGTTTTATAATTCAGTTGTAATTTTGATGTGGTTGTACAAGGAGGCGAGTGTTTATGTATGCCAACATCTTCTCACATCTCAAACAAATAAAGTGTTTTTATAAACAGCATAATCTTTAGGCTATAAGCTTAGTGGGATAAAATGATCAAAGCTGTATATGTATTTTAATTTTATTTTGAAATATCAATTTTTGTATTTTCTACAATAAAACATGAATTATTTTTACAATCAGAAAAAATGGTTTTAAATTTTATTTTACATATTATCTTCTGAGGAGGGTTAGATTCAAATGCTGTTGCTTTTAGAAAAAAAGCAAAAAAATGTGCAGTGGTATAAATATATCCAAAGTAATTCATGAATTTATCTAATTCCTTCCCAATGCAGGCTTTAAGGGTGGTAAGTTGATGGGATGTTTACTTACTAATTATAGTTCTATTTAACTTTTTAAAAAAGCCTGAGGTAAAAAGCTATCTGAGATGGCTGCTACTTATGCTGGGCTTGGAGATACTCAGGTGAAGCCAAGCTGTGAGTCTAGGCTGGCTGCTGCTAGTGCCATGCCTGGGACCACTTAGCAAGAGGCTTGGAGGCTGGGCACTAGCTGAGGCTGGCTGTTGAATCTTGAATCAACCTTTTTCAGAAACTTCAGGGAGAGGTCTCAGTTTTTAATGGGGGTTTCCCGTATTTCAGTTGTGAGTATTCTTAGTCTTCTTAGATTTACCCACTATGAATCCTATTTTTTTGCATTCATATTTTTCATTTTCATTGTAACTCTTTCTTACTTAAAAAACTCTATGTGGTGAAAAATTCAAACAGTATAAAAATGGTCACAGTGAAAAATAAGTCTCCCTATCCCAGATCCTCAGTCCCCCAATGTCCCTTCCCATGAGGACACTGTCAGATGTAATCTTCCATCCATAGTCTGTGACACGACTGTACAAGTATTTTTAAATGTATAGACTCCCACTCCTTTTTTTCACCAATAAGACCGTATCATACACCCTGTTCTCTACCTTTTTTTTCCTGTACTTTATTTATCTGAGAGATGATTTCATATTAACACTTAGATATTGCTCAGTCTTCCCAAGAACCATATGGAATCCTGGTCTTCAATCTTGAGCTTTAACTTCCCTCAGTCTCCTGGATGATTTTCATTATTTAAAGGATTAGTCCATGTGGGACCCTAAAGTTCTTTCAGAGGTGGAAACTTGATTTTGGAGCTTCTGGTTCTGAGTCCAGCTGGTACTTTTTCTCCTCACTGTGTAATTTTCCACTTGCCCACACTGCAGCTTCTGTTTTGCTTTCCTGCCCACACACCAGAGATCTTGTTCTAAGCTCTCAGTATTACTCAAGGACTCTGATTTCTAACTTTAAAAACAAATTTGAAGGACAAACTATCTCCAGAATCACAGATATAGTTTTCATATTTCTACTTAGCACACTATATGTTATGTGCTTTGGTTTCTTTAGTTAGATGCCATCCTTAAATCCAGGCATTACCCTTATATTGTACAGGCAACAGCTCTGATTTAAAACAATGAAAACTCAGATGCAAACTGGGCTCTGCAGTTAGCAGAGTTTACCCTTACTCATAAATTTGCTGAGATCTGGGTAGTGGATGACTTTAAAATCTTCTTTACCAGCTTAAGGCAGTAGCTCTCAAATTTTGTGGTCTCAGGTTGCCTTTATACTCTTAGAAATTATTGAACTTTTGTTTATGTGGGCTGTATTTTTCTATATTTACAATATTTTAAATTAAAAGTGAGAAAAAATTAAAGCCCAAGAAACATGCCTGCACACAGAACATTTACCATCAGAGCAGTTGCATCATTACAAACAGGCAGTCTCTGGAAAACGCCACTGTATGCTCTGAGGCAATGAGAGCAGAAAGGGTAAACACTGCCTTAGTGTTATTGTGAGAATAATTTTAACCTCACAGACCCCCTCCATGGAAATGCAGTGACCCTCAAGGCTCCCTAGACTTCACTTTGAGAACTGCTAGCCTATTGTATAAGTTTGAAGCAATGGCTTTTTAAGGAAAGCCAAGTATTTTATGTCCAGAAATATTTTTTCCACTGCCACTGAGTGAATCATCCCTTGGTCTGAAGTGACCTTAGATCTCCATGGGGAGGACAGGAAGGAAATAAGCATTTATTAAGTATATTCTCACTGCTTCTTCCATCATCCCCCACTCTCAGTTAATCACCAATCAGTCATCCCCTTCCGCTGACATTGGCCTCATTCAGACCAAGATATCTCTTACCTGCATTAATGCAGGCGCCACCCACTCCCCCGCCCACCGCCATCCCCAGTTGACTTCCAGTCCTCCAGTCTTACCTCCACTCCTTCCTCCACAATGTGGCCAGGACATTCTTCCTAAAACCCCAAACAGACTACATCTGAGTCTGACAATTCACAATGCTCTTTGGATAAGTTAGACTTCCTTTTCATGACTTTCAGGGCCCATTCATGACTGGGCTCTCTGACCCCTCCAGTGTCACTTCTGTTCTTTCCACTGTCCCCACCTTCTAGCCCAAATTCATATCCCACTATTTTAGTTTGCCAATCACCTGAATATGCATACTCTTTAAATGAAGTATTCCCACTATCTGAAAACTTATTACACGGGTTAAATCCCTGTGGATCATTTTCTTTCAACTCAGCCTGTTGGTTCATGTTTACTTTTTTCCAGGAAGAACTCAGTGAAAACATACAAGGAATTAAAAATGTGTTTTTATTGCTTTTATTTTTTATAAGTTTTTTAAAAGATTTTATTTATTTATTTTTTTAGAGAGGAAAAGGGAGGGAGAAAGAGAGAGAATGAAACATCAATGTGTGGTTGCCTCTCACATGGCCCCCACTGGGGACCTGGCCCACAACCCAGGCATGTGCGCTGACTGGGAATTGAACCTGTGATGCTTTGGTTCGCAGCCAGAGCTCAATCCATTGAGCTACGCCAGCCAGGGCTTTATTGCTTTTATTTTTTAAAGAGTCATGTTCATAGTAGAAAATACAGATAAGCAAACAGAAAAGAAAGCTTAAATCTTTTAATTCCACACTGTGGGGATTTTGGTGTATGTTATCTGTCTTGCTGTTTTGTCCTCTCTCTCTCTCATTCTTTCATATGTATAAACTTATACATTTTTTTTAATTTACCCATGTAATATCATACAGAACTAATTTTTGTGAAATCAACCTGTTTAATTGCCATTTAATTGCAAATATCTTTCCATGCCACTAATCATCTGCATTGGTGTTTCTCCAAATTTAATGCACTGTGAATCAACCGAGGAGGGGGAACTTGTTAGAAATGCAGAATCTCAGACCTGGCTCAAGACCTACTGAATCAGAAACTGCATTTTATTAAACTGATAAGAGCAGATACTACACACATGACCCTACTTATAACTGGAATCTAATGAACAGAATAAACTAATGAGAAAAATAGAAACAGACACATAGAAACATGAAACAAACAGTTGTGGGAGGGGAGGAGGGAGAGGAGGAATGGAGAAATAGCATATATGAATGACTTATGGACTATTGAGAGTGGATTGAATGTGTAAGAGAGGGATGGGCTGGGTAGAGGGAGGCAAAAGCAGAGAAAAAATAGGACAACTGTAATAGAACAAACAATAAAAAAAGAGAAATAGAAAATACCTGGCATGTTAACAAGTTTCAGGTGAAGGTGATGCTGTTGTTCCCAGGACCACATTGCAGTAGCTGAGGCTGATGTATATGCTTTCCTGGCTGTACCCCCAGTGTCAATGCATCAACATTTATGTAACCAAGCCCCCTGTTGTCACACAGCAGTGTTATTCCCACTTTCCCTATCAGCTTGAGGCATATCCGAATAAATATTAGTACACATCCATTGTTCCTTCCTTGGGGGAATAAAAAACCCTATAAATAGTAAAGATCATACATCTTCTTAAGGGAAATAATTTATTTTTAAAGAGTCCAAAACAGTAGTTAATTCCACTTCCAAAAACATAAGACTAAAATGTAGTGATGGCACTTCCTGTCATGCCTGCCTTCCCCTTATCTGCAGTGAACCAAGGCAGAGCTTTCCTTGATATCTCTGGTAATTGTGATCAGTGTTGTTATTATTTGAAATGCCCTCCCCCTGTTTTCTCTTCAATTCAACTACTTTTATCCACCCTTAATAAGCAGTCTCCACCTCACTCCAAAAAGCCTTCCATAATGTCCAACTTATAGTGACATTTCTTGTTATTTTCACTGTTATTCTCTGGGCCAAATATCTCAAAGCATATGTATTTACTTTCTCTTGATGCCATTTAAATGTATTACTCGGCATCTCTCCTCTCCGTGACTGGATTGTGAACCACTTGAAGGACTGGGTCTTCCTCACACTTCACCTGGAGCCTCTGCAACACCTCTCATGGGAATGTATGCCAGAAAGGGTTTTGGAGTGGTAGAAGGAACACACAATTTGGAATAATACCTGTGTGTGAAGCCCAGGTCTGTCATTTACCATCTGTCTAATCAGAGAGCAAGTCATGGAACCTCTCTGAGGCCCAGTCTTGTCATCTGTAAAATGGGAGTATCTGTGGTGCTCACCTACCAAATCTCTTAACCAGGTTGTTGTGCAAATTAAGATTATAAACTATTATACTGTTTCCCAAAATCTAAGTAAGTAGTAAAAAGTCTCCATTTAGAGCTTATTTGTCTACAAAGTCTGTCTCATATATGCAGCTCACATTCTTTCTTCCCCACTGTAGCTCTCACACTAAAGAGTGTATCTTGAGCTCAGGGACCTTTACCCAACAGCAGTATCTAAGAGGAACTAAGCAGTATTATTTTTGTTTTCATTGCGTTTATTCTTTTTACATTTTATTTCAAGCAATGAATATTGGTTCTCTAGTTATAGTATTGATATGAGATTCACTTTTTAAATAACATTTAAGATTTTTTTTAAAGACAAGTCAACTTAAGAGTGAAATGGTTGGTAAATAATAGAACATAACTTATGCAAACATGGCAAAATATCATACTGATGTTTTATAAAAATGACTGAAGGTTGAGAAACTTCTAACTATGGGAAACCACCTTCCAACTGTAAAGCAATATATGGATATCTTGTTATTTTAGCTATTGTTATATAAAACACTGGAAGGCCAGTTCTGTGGGTTGTTCTCCAACAGAGCCCTAGACATGATAGATTCTCAAGAAACATTACACAACTGTGATTTGAAACTGACCAAAAAGTCAAAGTTCTGTTATTTCAGACAAATGACTGTCCATTGTTTCAGCTTGCATACACATCCAAACAGCATAGAAAAGAGAGTTTGTTTCTGATAAAGAAGTTAGATATAAATGTAGTAAGGGAATTGATCAAACTAACTTCGATGGTGCAACATGCACCAATTACAATTGGGAGCAAGTGGAGAGTATGTTACTTAGCAATAAGACCTTTCTGTTTACTATCAAAAACAGTATTTGAGGGGCACCTATTGTAGAGAGGACACTTTGCTTAGAAACATTTGACAAAATCCTGCATTCATGGAAAAAACAAAAGGTTTACTATGGGACTTCCAGCCAAGGGGGAGGTAGACACATTATGCCTCCTTCACAACCAAAATAAGGACAACAATTTAGAAACAAAATAACAACCAGAACTGATAGCAAATTGAACTGTATGGAAGTCTGACAACCAAGGAGTTAAAATAGACACATTCATCCAGACCAGTAGGCAAGGTGGAGTCAGGCTGATGGGCAGAGAGTGGTCGAGGCACAAAAAGCGGTGGCACCAGGCATGCAAGACAGCAGCGGGTAGACCCTGGGCATGCAGGCAGCAGCTGGCAGACCCCAGGTGTGGGGTGGCAATGGGCAGACCCAGCAAGGTGACGATTGTGAAACAAGGCACAGTGTGCAAAGTGGCTGGATGACCGGGCAGCCCCACATAGGCATGCAGATAAACCAGATGAGGCTGGGGAGCGAGACAGACCACGCAACCCAGGGTCCCAGCATGGGGAAATAAAGCCTCAAGGCACTGATTAGGGACACCTGTGGGGATGGAGGTGCAGGGAGAGACTCACAGCCTCATAGGAAAGTTCACTGGAGAAACCCTCAGGGTCCTAGAGTGTACGTAAGCCCACCCACATGGAATTCAGCACCAGAAAGGCCCAGCTTGCTCAGGGAAAGCAGTGGAAGGGACTGAAATCCGACAGAGAGTGGAGCAAGTGCCATTGTTCCCTCTCAGACCCTGCCCTCACATACAGCGTCACAACCCAGCAACTGGGTTGCCCCGCCCTGGTGAACACCTAAGGCTCTGCCCCTCACATGTAACAGGTGCGACCAGACCAAAAAAAATGGCTGAAAGGGAAGAACAGATCAAAGCTCTAGAACCAATACAACTGAGCGACCAAGAGATAGCCAACCTATCAGATGCACAGTTCAAAGCCCTGCTGATCAGGATGCTCACAGAATTGGTTGAATTTGGTCATAAATTAGATGAAAAAATGAAGGCTATGTTAAGTAAAATGAAGGAAAATGCACAGGGAACCAATAGTGATGGGAAGAAAATTGGGACTCAAATCAATGGAATGGACCAGAAGGAAGAAAGAAATAACCAAACAAAAGAATGAAGAAACAAGAATTCAAAAAAATGAGGAGAAGCTTAGGAACCTCCAGGACATCTTTAAACATTCCAATATCTGAATTATAGGGGTACCAGATGGAGAAGAGGAAGAGCAACAAGTGGAAAAGTTATTTGAACAAATAATAAAGGAGAACTTCCCCAATATGGCAAAGGAAATAGAGTTCCAGGAAGTCCAGGAAGCTCAGAGAGTCCCAAAGAAGTTGGA
Source organism: Tonatia bakeri (assembly GCA_004024845.1). Classification (NCBI taxonomy): domain Eukaryota; kingdom Metazoa; phylum Chordata; class Mammalia; order Chiroptera; family Phyllostomidae; genus Tonatia; species Tonatia bakeri. Next base: position 200,301 of record PVIA01001140.1, on the reverse strand, counting down.
CCTAAGGAGGAACACACCAAGGCACATCATAATTACATTAGTCAAGATAAAAAATGAAGGAGGGAATCCTAGAAGCAGCAAGAGATAAGGAGATAGTTACTTACAAAGGAGTTCCCATCAGGCTGTCAGCTGATTTCTCAAAAGAGACCTTGCAGGCAAGAAGAGGTTGGAAAGAAGTACTCCACTCGTGAAAGGCAAGGACCTACATCCCAGATTGCTCTATCCAGCAAAGCTTTCATTTAGAATGGAAGGACAGATTAAGTGCTTCCCAGCTAAGGTCAAGTTAAAGGAGTTCATCATCACCAAGCCCTTATTTTATGAAATGTTAAAGGGATTTATCTAAGAAAAAAAAGATAAAGAACATATACAGTAAAATGACAGCAAACTCACAATTATTAACAACCACACCTAAAACAAAAACAAAGGGAACAACTAGAACAGGAACAGAACCACAGAAATGGAGATCACATGGAGGGTTAGCAACAGGGGAGTGGGAGGAGGACAGAAGGGGAAAAGGTACAGAGGATAAGTAGCATAGATGGTAGGTAGATAATAGACAGGGGGAGGGTAAGAATAGTATGGGAAATGTAGAAGCTAAAGAATTTATGACACATGGACATGAACTAAAGGGGGCAATGTGGGTGGGAGAGGGTGTGCAGGGTGGAGGAGAATGAAGGGGGAAAAATGGAACAATTGTAATAGCATAATCAATAAAATATATCTTAAAAAATAAATAAAAAATTTTAAAAAGGTTTACTATATTCTGAATTAACATTATTACTACTATTGTATTAGAACTCACAAGTTCACATAGAATTTTTCAATTAACTATATGACATGTCTCAAAGAGGGGGCAAGTCTTATCTTATTAATTCTACCTGCATATAAAGAAATGAAATCAGTCAGAGATTAATGATTAGACTAAGATCATATGGTTATTCACAGGATGAAAAACAAAAGATTCTAATACTGTAGACCTCTTGTAATTTCATCTTTGATATCCATCCAGGGCAGGCCTCTGGGACTCTAGATCTTGCTAATCTGAGGTATTAAATGGTTTGACTCCATGGTCCAAGGTTTGGATTATGCCATAATGGGATTAAATTAGATAAAATGAAATTAAATAGTGGGATTATATTAAATTAGATAGGATTAAGATGAGGCCTCACATATTTGGTTCAAGAGATTGGAGAGGAATGAATATTTGAAGGATGCTAATTCATTTGTTTTCTTTTTTAAGCATTTCAATTTTTAATGAACAGAATACATATCTTAGTGACTCCTTACAAGTCATAACGTATTTACATATTTGGTTTCTGTTTACTATTAGTTTCAGAATTGCTTAGGGACTAAAAGCCTGATAAAATACAAATGAAATAGTTTTATACAGTGTTTTGGTTTTCCCCCTCTATTTGCATCTCTTCCCTACTATACTCAATACTCTTCTCTGTATCTGAGGATTTTGAACCCTGTAAAGTAAGTAACCAGGGTTCCAGTTGAATTGGGCCTGTGACAGAAGACAGGAGGAGGGGAGGAAAGAGTTTAGGACATGTGTACAGCTCCTGGTGAGTAGTCCCTCTCGCATGGGCACAGCGCCTATTAGACTAGTGACAGGATTTTCTCCCCTTCCTCTTCCACCGTTCCAAGCTTCTGGGGGCCCACTCCTCTATAAATCATTTCTTGAATTCCTCTTCTCTTTATAATCAAAATGAAAGCAGGAGAATGTGGTGATTAAAATCTAAGGCCCTGGAGTTGAACCAACTTAGTTCCAAATCCTGATTCTAACATTATCCCTAGGATCTTGGGCAGTCACTTAATGTCTCTGATCCTCAGTCCAGTTATAAAATGGGAAGAATAATAGTCCTTATCTTATATGCTTATAACAAGGATTTAATGTGTTGTTTTTTAAAAAATGTATTTAGAACAGTGCCTGCCTATGGTATAAAAAGTACTAACAAGATGAAAAAATATTTCTGAAAGGAAAAGTGTGAGCAAATGTTTAGACATTTCAGACTCCTCTGGGGATTACCATACAATCTCTGCAGTGAAGTAATTCTCTTACTTCAAATGATGGCAATACCCTTTAAATCTCTTATTTTTTTCAGGAATGAATTCTTATTATCAAAAAGGTTCCTAAGTATGACCTTTCCTATTATGTCTCAAAGCCTTTTCATAGGAGACACTTCATTCCTCTAACTAATATTTCCACTTTGTTGTCCTAATGGCACCTCAACTAAAATAGAACTCAGTCTATAGAGCTTATTCCTCAGAATTCTGGAAGATGGTATAAAACACACATACAGTAACCTGAATAAGAGCACCCCCAAAATACCCATGTCCTATTCCACAGGACCTGTGAACATGTTATCTTATACTTATATGGTGAAATTTGACTTTGCAGATACAACTAAACTAAGGACCTAGGGATGGGAAGATATCCTGAGCTATCCAAGGGACCAAAATAATCTCAAGAGGGAGGCAGCAGGGTCAGAGTCAGAGAGCAATTTGAGGGAGCTAAACTGCTGGCTTAAAAATGGAGGAAGGAACCGAGAGCCAAGGATGCGAACAGTACCTAGAAGATGGAAAGGCGAGGAGATAGATGTCTTCTAGAGGCTCCAGAAGGACCATGGTTCTGATGACACTGATTTAAGCTCCATGAGACCCATTTTAGAGTTCTGACTTCCAGAACTGTTAAATAAATGTGTTGCTTTAATCTTCTAAGCTTTTTATACAGCAGCCATAGGAAATGAATGTAACACACCTCCTAGTTCTTCCACCCAAAGGGCACATGAGCTGGAGTGTTTATGTATTGACTCTTATGAGTCATTGGCTAAGGACTGCTGGGTGTGGGAGTGTCAACTCTTCCGTTGTCAGGTAAAGGGAGGTAGACACTAGCAGTCAGAAGTCAGCTAGAGCATGCTGAAGTGCTAAGATACCAGGGAATGGGTGGGGCTCCAACAGAATCTGGCACAATGTGTCCTTCATCTGCTCTTCCTGTCTAATCTGCTGCCACATTCATATCCCCTGTGGATCAACCTTTCCATTCAACCTCCCAGCACCTTACAGAGTAATCTTCCCAGAACAGGGAGGGCCTTAAGTGGGTTGCTCCCTTTCTCAAACATCTTCAATGTATCCATAAGGGAAAATCTTACAAAAGATTTTTTTCTTTCTTACAAAAGAAAGCTCAGAGGTCAAATAATTAAACATAATGCTGAATCCCCTGATACTTTAACCTTGATCCTTGAACTTCTAAATTTGTGCTTGCAGAAGAGATAGTGGATATGCTCAGGTATCTATTTGTGTACAGAGTTCCAGGCTTGGCATATGAACCTTTGGAACCTTGAAATGTGGATCCCTTAGGTCTGCATTCCTTAGAATAGCAGTAACACCATGAGGAAGTGAGAACATTGATTTGAAAATGGAGAAGTTTAATTAAAGAAAACATTTAAGATGTGCGGTTGTCAATTGACACTAACAAAACTGAGCCTGAGAAACTCTTGAGTTCTGCACATTTATGGAAGTCGCACATATATTTAGATAAACCCGAATCTAAGGAGACCTAGTAGCTGAAATAACTTCAGTGCACTGAAGCAAGGACATTCACCTTTCCTGCTCTGCCTTCCCCCAGTGGGGGGTGCTTGAAGCTTCAGAGCCTTTGTATGGCAGACTTCAGGCTCAAGTGACTCCCTTAAAATTTGTCCACAGTCCTCACATTGATTTTCCCAACCTGTGCTGACTTTGTGCTAGCTGTTGGTCCAAACCATAAACAGTAGAGAACTGAAAAAGAGACTTTATACCTTTTAAGAATATCAAAAATAAATAGGCTTTAAAATGAGAACAGAAAGTGCTGATGCTGGAGTTTTTATACTTGTTTCACAGTAAGGGTGGGGAGGTAAAAGGTGGGGCCTAGGAAAGGAAGGAAACCAACCGTTACTGAACATTGCACAAGGTGGTTAGCTCACAGTGATGCTCTGAAGAAGGTGTTAATCTCTGCACATTGCAGGTGGTGTGGCTAAGGTTCAAAGCGGTTATGTAATTTGACTGATGTCATAAAACTAAGAAGCATTCATTTGGGATTTGAGCCTCAGTCTAATTCTAGCATCAGTAATCTATCTTATCTATCTCTTATGTAAGACATAAGTTGCATTTATATAGTACTTTTCAAAGCATGTTTCTTACATTCTCTTCAAACTTCATCTGTGAGGCAAATATCAATTGCCACATTTAGGGATGAAATTACAAAGGCTCAGAACTGTTTTTCTCAAGAAGATTCAGCCAGTAAGCAGTGACATTGGTCTGGATCGTGAGGCTGCAGTCTCGTGGCCTTTCCAGTCTGTTGTGGTGTACAGACTCGGGGGCGGGGGGGTACAGGGGCTGAGTCATGGTTGCCTGAAACCAGCTGGTAGCAGACAGTTCATTTTAGGGAATCAATCTAGTCAGAAAAAAATAAGACTTACTGTGTTCTTTTCCTTAATTATTAAAGTAATAGAATTACCATACAGAAAATTTGGGCAACACAGAAAAGAAAATTTGCCTGTAATATCACCACCCAGAAATAATAAGAAGTATTGTTCTGATATATGTAATGCAGATATGTAAGTCTGTTGTATTTTGGAAAACTAGGATCATGCTATATGTAGTTTAATATCCTGGTTTTCTCATATTTGATGAGGACTTCCCCAGGTCATTTAGTAGTCTTTAAGAACTGCCTTGTATCATATAATATTGCATAAATATAACATTAACTTAGTTACACATTCACTTACTGTTGAATATAGATATCGTTTCTGGTTGTAAACTATTACACATCATGCTGCAATTTGGGTATCTAAACAGAAAATTTACATTTCCAAAAACAGTAGATGAAAGGGCCAATTTTTCTACCTGGAGTGTTATTTAAAACCTTTTGCAAGATTGATGGGTGAAAAAAATTTTATTCAATTTGCATTTTACAGATGGCATCCAAGTTGAACTTGCTTCCCCATGTGTACTTCACCAGGTGTTCTGATCCACACACAGTACCAGGTTTATTTCTGTTCTGCCACAATCCTCAGAGACCCAGCAGTAGGTACCAAGATGACCAAAGTGTAAAATAATTCCCAGAACACCTACATCAAGCCAGTGCCAGCGTGAGAGTGTAAGCACCTCTGGGCAGGAATGGAGTGTTATTCATCTTTCTTGTCCCCAAATCTTGGCTCTGAGCCAAATTCCTGACAGGTTTTCAATGCATTAATTAAAAGCATTTCAATAGAACATGTTCTAATTCTGGATTTCTAACTTGCTCTGTGACTTGCAACAAATTATGTCACCTCTCTGTGCCTTCATGTCTTCAACTATAAATGACTGGAAGCATGTTGTGACTCGCTGTGTGAACTAAGTGCTACAGAAATGCTGCAGCTTTCACACGAAAGGTCTGTGTGTGTGTGCACGTCACCTAGGCAAGATCCCTTTTCTGCTCCACAGAAGGTGGCACATTCCATGTGTATTAGAGACTTGGGCTTATAGTTCCTCCCCACCTTTCATGCTGATGGGCTATGGCTGGAGCCCATTTCAGTTTGTTTCTCTGCCTACTCTCAGAGTCTAGCGGAGTCTAGCCAAGTGCGTGGCCCTTAGGAAGTATCCGTAAGAAATGAAGGAAGAAAGGAAATCATTAATGATGAAAATAACGATGATGAGCAGATGAAAAATTACAACTGGAGATCATCTGAGAAGTCCTCTTCTTGGTTACTTGTTTTATTTTTGCAAACATGCATATCTATGTTAGAATCCTCACCTTAGACGCACTTGCTAAAATCAATCTAAACATTTAATATGATAAAAATTCACATTGTTATTTTAGCTTTCTTGTGCTTTGCTTTGTTCTAATACTGGTCATGGTCTTTGTGTGCATTTACTAATCAAGAAGGACAGAGTTTTCATTTTTAGAAGAAGTATACCAAGTATGAACAATGATTACATTATATTTTTTCCCAGATGAAGTTTGTAATAATATAAAAAAATAGTTATCATTTCCATTTCCATTTCCAAAGCTAATTTATTTTTTAATTTTTTTAATTTAAGTATAGTTGGTATACAATATTTTATTAGTTGTATTAGTTTTACAATGTACAATGGTATATGATAAGTGATTTGATGTTTTTATACTTTACAATGTAGTAAGTATAAAACCAATGAAAACTAGAAAGCATAAATTATCTTTTTTGAATAACTTTTTTCCTAGATAATGAACACATTTATTTTAACCTACTAAATATAAATATTTTTTAAAGTTTCACTATTTGGTGTACAATATTTCAAACATATAGTGTTTCTAAAATTTAAGAAAATTAAAGTAAGCCACTCATAGCTTTTCTTGTATCATTTATTTATGCAATCACAACATCAGATGTTTTATGCTTTTCTCAATTTCCAAGTGATTTATTTGTCTACTTAGAAGAAATTAGTGTCAAATGAAAAAAAGGCATTTGTTATCTTGTAGAAGTTATTACAATTTTAAAAGCCTTTGATAAAACCACTTATCTGAGTGACTTAATTCACTTAGGAGATCTTAAAACATTGATAAACATGTTTTTTACTTTCATAGGATTCCTATTTTGGACTATAACTACTAAATGCCTAAAATATAATTGGTTTTTCATCTTTCGCAATTAATAACTTTCCCTAATACTTAGCATACACAGCATTTAGAAGAAAATAGCTGGACATGGCTTATAACCTATTGGGACCTATCTATAAAACTTTCCAAACAAGTACATGACTTTATTATCTCATATACTCTGTTATTAGAAAAGAAAGACTTAATTCAATGTAGAATGGTGCCATTAAGGTTAAATTTAAATTAGATATTTGAAATTAAATAACTGATATTTTAAAAGCCTACATATTTCAATTTTATATTTTAAAACATGCACTTTTTTTACTATACTTTAAATTTTCTTAGAACAACTGTATTTTAGAATTTAATTCCTAATTCATGAATGATATTCATTACTTTATACTGGATGCAATATTTTCTTTTAATGTTTCTGAAGATATTAAAAATAGTTTTATGTAATGTAATTTAAAACAGACCAGACATAAAAGAACAATGTAATAAGCAACTGCAAATCTAAAATACAACTTAAGAGATAAAACACTACAAAGTTGAAATTCTCCGTATGCCACTCCCATCACCTTTTTTTCCTGGCCACCTTCTAGAGGGAAATTCCTCCTGGAATCTGGTAGATACAAAAATGTATTGCTTTACAGATTTAATAGACAGGTACAAATCCCTAAAGGATGTATAGTGAAATTTTACATGTTTCTGAAATACTATATAAGTAGTATCTTAACGAATGGGGTCTTCTTCAATTTGCATTTTAAGTCAACATTGTATTTATAAGATTTATCTATATTATTGAATTACAGCTCTGTCTCATTCATTTAGGCAATTCAGTTATATGAATAAACTGCAATTAATGTATCCATTCTCTTTTTAGTGAACAATTAGACTGTCTCCAGCTTTTTTGCTAATGAATAATGCTACTATGAGTAAAATTTGCACCTCTCCTGGTGACACCTGCAAGAATTTCTCTGCAGTGAATTCCTACAAGTAGAACTGCTGGGTCACAGTTTGTTCAGCTTTGTTTGCTGGGTATTTCCAAATTGCATTTCAGGGTTGGTTGTACCACTGATACCTTTTCTTTTTAAGTTTTTTCCAATATCTCTGTTTCCTCTCATCCTTTTTTCTTATTAGGTTGTTTTTAATATTAGGTTGATGTTTGTTTGTTTTGTCTCTGACTTTCATTGTGGGGCTCTTCTCAAATGTGTGGTAAAGGGTCAGCCATTTGTATTTAACTTCAAAAGAGCCCATTGAAGTCCTGTATCAGTTATGAGTACAGGGGACAGGTATTAACTTCATTCTAAGACAGGGTTCTTTAATAGCAATACTATCAGCATTTGGGGCTGGATAATTGTTGTAGGGAATATTACGTGCATTGCAAGATGTCTAGTAATTTTCCTAGCCTCTACCACTAGAAGCCAGTAGCACAATTGCCTCTAGTCATGAAAATCAAAAATGTCTCCAAATGGCCCCTGGAGACAAGCCCCTCGAAACCCAAGGTTAAGAACCAACCACTGTTCTAATATGAATAAGCAGTTGATTGACCTTTTTATTCACCCCAAATTTAAGTCTCTAGAAGCCTTTCCTCTGGAATCACTCACTTTCTTCAGAAAGACTCCTCCAGTTTTCTGTCCTTGATGAAAGGGGAGCAGGGAAGTCAACTTGATGTAGGGTGTGGTACAGTCTTATTCCGTCCTTCATTTTCACCCTGTACTCCATGCCAGCCCTTGGCTGTATTGGTGGTGCCTAAGTCCAAAGCCTCTTAGATTCAATTTCCTCTGACACTCAGCCTCCTGTCTCCATAGGGTAATCTCCCTTGCCTGACTGGTGTAGGAAATAAGGATTTGCAATTTTTTAGTTCTGTAATCGACATTGGCTTTATATAGTATATCTTTGTGCACATCTGAATGCTTTGTGATCATCTTCTAAAAAGGGTATTAGAAATACATGCAATTTAAAATGCATTTCTCAGTATATGCATTTTTCACCTTTGATACATGTTATGCATATTTATGTAATCACAGTTCTCTTTTTTCCTTTGGTCAGCATTAACATTTAAATTGGTCTTTAGCTTCTTAGTTTCCCTATAGCATTTTCTTTTCCAGAGAATAAAAGGAAAATAAATTGAAAATCCTCAGTCAAACAAGTATTAGAAAAAATATTTTTGTCCCTCCCAACCCCTCAGATAACAACTCAGGGTTTTTTTTTTCTGAAGATTTTATTTATTTTTAGAGAGGGGAAGGGAGGGAGAAAGAGAGGAAGAGAAGTATCAATTCATGGTTGCCTCTCAAACGCTTCCTACTAGGGGCCTGGTGGGCAACCCAGTCATGTGCCCCAACTGGAAATCAAACCAGCAACCCTTTGTTTCAGAGTTGAGCACTCAATCCACTGAGCCACACGAGCCAGAGCAACAAACCAGTTCTTAAACAAGTTAATAAAGTGGAGGGAAACTTTTTCATTGGTAGGAAGAACAAATACTTATGAAAATATCTGTAAAAATCTTGATGTAACCCTTCCCTCATATAAAATACCTCTTACTGAGGAATTTAAACTGAGTGGGAAGCAATTGTTAAAATAATACTCTGTATAAATACTTCAAACCCATCAATTAAAATTTTAGCATTTATTATTTTCCTGTACAAATAAGAAATGCCATTATTTTCCTAATGTTTTTAAAACATATGTATTTGGAATGAACATTATATATGATTCAGGGATTTGTTTTTTACAGAATCTTGGTTAACCATGTTTTAATGGGCAACTCTGTCACAGTTCAACCAGTTCTTTTTGCCTTAGTGATAAAAATTCTAATTTGAAGAGAATTTAGTGTACATTAGTCTTCTAAGAAAGCTTCTATGACTGTATTTTTTCTCTCACACCTATTTTGGGGAAGGAGATATTTGTCTTATGTGAAGAAGGCAATCAAAAACTTCATTTAATTCTAAGTAATAAACAAAGACATTTAGAGAGTAAGAAAGGAGGGAAAGGGGGAAGGAAGGCAGCGAGGAAGACAGGCCAAGAGGCAGTCTGGCTTGAAAGAAAGGAAGGGAGGGAGGGAGAAAGAGAACCTTAGAAATTATCTTTTTAAAACTCAATTCCCTCTTTTTCTAACACTTTTATGTATGTGAGAAACCTCTAAAAACAAAACTAACTTTTTAGGAGGAAGACAACTTTAGTGCTTATCCATCTTGTTAATGTCCTGGTCTATTTTTGTCCTCTAAATGTACTCTACTGAGGAGAACATCATGTTTTTAAACCTCTTCTTATTGTAGATATATAAAGGGTAAGAGTTAAGATATTTGAAGACAATGCTTTCATCTAGTGTCCTTAGTTTGGATAGAACTACCGATGACTAGATAGGAAATAGTTACATTCTGTAGTAAAATTGGTAAATAAAAATGAATAAGCCAATAAATAGTTATGGTTCACTTACTGTGAGTCAGATCCTGTACCAAAGGGTTTATTTTTGTGCATTTCTCCTTTCTATATTTTTTTTTACTTAAATTATATTTTATTGTTTATGCTATTATGTATTACAATTGTCGCAATTTTTCCTTTTTTGCCCCACTACCCAACCTTCTTACTCCCTCAGGCAATCCCCACACCATTGTTCATGTCCATGGGTCATGCATATATATTCTTTGACTACTGTATTCCCTATGCTGTACTTTACATCCCATGACTACTCTGTAACAACCAATGTGTACTTCTTAATCCCTTCACCCATCCCCCAAACAAGCCTCCCATATGGCAACCATCAAAATATTCTGTGATTCTGCTTTTGTTTTGCTTGTTTGTTTGGGGTTTTTGTTTGTTTTTTTTTTTAGCATCAATTGTTGATAGGTGTATACTTATTGCCATTGTATTGTTCATATTTTTGATCATCTTCTTAAAGAAGACCCTTTAACATTTTATATAATACTGTTTTGGTGGTGTTGAACTCCTTTAGCTTTCTCTTGTCTGGGAAGCTTTTCATCTGTGCTTCGATTCTAAATGATAGCTTTGCTGGGTAGAATAATCTTCATTGTAGGTCCTTGCTTTCTTCACTTTGAATAGTTTTTGCCAGTACCTTCTCACCTACAAAGTATTTTTTTTTTGAGAAGTCAGCTGACAGTCTTATGGGGACAACCTTGTATGTAACTAACTGCTTTTCTCTTGCTGCTTTTAGGATTCTCTTTAACCTTTAGCATTTTAATTATGATGTGACTTAGTATGGACCTCATTGTATCCATCTTGTCTGGTACTTTCTGTGCTTCCTGGACTTGCATATCTATTTCCTTCACCAAATTTGAGAAGTGTTCTGTTTTTTCAAATAGGTTCTCAATTTCTTGCTCTCTCTCTTCTTCCAGCACCACCATGACTGAAATATTGGTACATTTGAAGTTGTCACAGAGGCTCCTTACACTGTTCCCATTGAGGAGGAATGGTTCCCTTCTTATTCTAATTGGTTGGGGTTTTTTACTTCCTTATATTCCAAGTCATTGATTTGATTCTTGTCTTCCCGTGTTCTGTTGATTCCCTAGAAATTGTTTTTCATTTCAGTTAGTGTAGCCTTCATTTCTGACTGGTTATTTTTTATGGTTTCCATGTTCTTCATTATGATATTAAGGTCCTCTCTGAGTTCATCTACTCTTCCCTTCAATAACTGGGCATCTTTATAACCAGTGTTTTGAATTCCACATCTAGTAGACTGCTTCTCTCCATTTTGTTTAGCTCTTTTTCTGGATTTTTGATCTGTTCTTTATTTGGGACACGTTTTTTTGTCTCCTCAATTTGACAGCCTACCTGTGTTTGTTTCTATTTATTAGATAGGGCTGCTACATCTGCCTGGTTTGGTAGAGTGGCCTAACATAGTAGGTGTCCTGTAGGGTTCAGTGTCACAGCCTCTTCTATCATCCAAGCTGGGTACTTAAGCAGTGCCCACCCTGTGGACTGTGTACACCCTCCTATTGTAGTTGATCCTTGATTGCCATTGGCAGGTCAATGGGAGAGGTTTACTCAAGTCAATCAGCTGCAAATATTGGCTGTGACAACTGATCACCAACCTCTGACCACCATGGAGGCTCAGCTATGCAGTTTACTTCAGCAGGGCTCTCGTGCTCACTGAGTCCACCCCTTGAGTGTGTTGCTTGTGGGGGTGCTCCTACATAGTTTGTAACTGTCCACTGGTTGCTCAGATTCTGAGGCCTCCCTGGAGGTGCAAACTAAGGTCAGCCAATGACTGTATTCTGTGCAGGGCCACCTGGCTTAAGGCAAAAGTGATCTGTACATAGCTACTACTTGTGGTGGGCTTGGAGGTGCCCAAGTGAGGCCAAGCTGTGAACCAAGCCTAGCTGCTTAAAGTGCTAGGCCTGGGGTCACTTAGTGAAAGGTACAGGGAACACTAAGACCAGATGCTGCTTGTTTGAGAGATTTTAGGAAAATCTGAAGTATGAGCCAAGATAAGCCACTCATATGGAAAAGCCATTCATATGGAAAAACCACTGGAAACAGCTTGGGTGAGCCTGTAGGTTGGGTGGGGCAGAGCCTCAGTAATCAGCAGGGTGAGGCAACATAGTGTGAACCAAGTTGATGACATCTCAGATATGTCACCCAACTGCCAGGTTTGTTGAGGGAGAGCTCAGGAAAGGAACATTTGCCTCTGTCGGCACTTCTGTCTGAAAGAAAGCTTCCCCCCAGCACTCACCCTGATGCCAGACACTTCAGTTCCTCCCCTTATGTCTCTGTTGCCTTTCAACCTGCTGCTCCAGTGCTGGAACTCGGAGGAAGTGACTCTGAATAAGTCTGTGAGGGGGTCCTTTAAGAGGAGCTTCCTGCGACTCTAGCACTTTGTCTTCCACAACCTCAATCCCCTTTGGTTTTTATAGCCAAGAGTAATGGGGACTTAAACTCCTGGCACTGGAACCCTGGGCTGGGGGACCTGGTGTCAAGCTAGGACCCCTCACTCATGAGATATCCTTCCTGAGTTTTATCAAGCACACGTGGATGTGGGATCAGCCCATTCCGTGTCTTTCCCCGCCCTCCTACCAGTTTCAATGTGGTTTCTTTTTTAATTTTGTAGCTGTCAAACTTCCATTCAGGTAGATTTCTGACTCTTCTGAATAATGGTTGTCCTGTAGTTTAGTTATAATTTTGATGTGGTTGTGCAAGGAGGTGAGTGGTGTTTACCTATGCTGCCATCTCCCCAAGGGATTAATTCATATGTAGATAGACACGTGGATAGATACACAGATGCTTACAGAGAGAGATCGACACTTCCGTGAACGTTACCTCACTTTATTTTCATGAATGCCGTGTGAGTTGATGGTGTCTCCATTTTGTAGACAGAAACATAAACCATGAGAGCTTGTGTGGTTACATGAACTTGCCAAAAGTGAAATCACTAACAAGTATGTATTTTTCAGATCTGATAACTGAGGGGTAGAGCATGAAAAATGAGAGGATTTGGTAACTGTAAAGTTTAGTCACTAATCAACTTTGATTCATTTAACAATGTTTTATTGTGTACCTTCTATATGCTAGGCTTTTGCCAGGTGCTTAGGAGACTACGTGAAGAACACAAAGTCCCTGCCACATACACCTTAGAATCTAGTGAAGGCAAGTGACAATAAATATAGCAAGTACGATAGTGACAGGTGCTAGGAAGAAAAATAAAGCAGTTTGAGCCAATAGATAATGACCATTAGAAGGACGAAAAGCCATTACTCCATCTGAAGTCACAAAATCCATATGGCATATTTTCCCTCACAATTCAGAAAGGAAAGCATGTTTTGTATTTTACTACTGGCATATTTTATCCATAGAGAAACTAAAACATGTAATTAAAAGAATAAAAAGGAAAAGTCAATAAAGGTGACTTCAGTTTCATCATGCTTTATTGCAGTCCACCATCAAATAGCATCTAAATTACAACCCAACTTTCTGAAGCATGACCCAAAGAAAATCTAATCAGGTCATTGTTAGTGTCTGTAAAATTCAGATGGGAAAAACATTTTTGAAATCTGTTTTTGAAAGTCTACTTTCAAAGTTCAGGTGGCAATTCTTTTATGACTTTTTAGAGATAAATGACTTGTTTCTGGTTTATATGGTTTTCTATGAAGCCTAGAAAGAATTTTAAAATTATTCCTTTAATTATGTGTACATAAGTAGCATTCATTTATGACAGAAGTTTGCTCTAGAGATGGGAAAATACAGTGAATTCCTTGGTCATTTTTCATTTCTTTCTGGGGACAAGAGGTAATAATATTATAAGTACCTTTTCCAAAAGGCCCCACACTTAACTGTTTCACTCAGCTTTCTAATTCCAGTATTTGCCTGCATACCCATCTTCCCTTGGAGTATAAAGCTAAGATTTTGGAGTGGTCTGAGCAGAGGGGAGGAGAAAAGGAGGGGCCCATGAAACATTGAAATTCAGGCTCCCTAGGTAACACTCAGGGGAGAACATTTTATCCTCAAACTTGGGGTTTCTGATTTGAAGTCCAGTACATGTTCTGTATACTAGTATTTTGCAATGAGTGGCCCAAACACCACTGTGATACTTGAAAAGATTTTAGATGGTATGACAAATATTTTTAATGATTATATGCTTCTTTTGACATATACTATAAAAATATATAACTTATATACTAAACCTATGATTTCTCTAAGTTTTTTTTACCTAGAATCATCAAAGCAGTATTTAAGTAAAAGAAAAGTGAGTCCACTTTTAAAATTATTAGGTTAATAATAACATAGGTAGTCTGTAGATATAGCAAAACCATGATGGCAGGACTTGAGGACCAGGGCTGAGTGAACACAGCCTTCACCATAATCTCTGCTCACCATGAGCTCTGTGAAGACTGGTTCCCTGTGGTTCTTAGTTTTCTGATAAACTCCTCTGCTCACATCTCTTTGCACCCACAAAATGTTCTTCTCTTCCCCTGCAGTAGATTTGACAGTCTGGGCTGCCCTGGGGAAGCCCCATGAATGTGCCAGTAGCTACACTGAGCATTATCCTGTCCTAGAACCTCTGGCCTTGAATTTCCCTTTTGTTCATGTGAGTAGAAGACTCTTCCAAAGTTTCTCTTACATGCAGGTGCACCCTACATTTGTGTAGTACCTCTCATTCTCTCTCGGTTACATCCTCAAAAAGGGAGAGTGTTCCAGTGTTGCCAGTGGACTAAAGTTGAATAAAAACATCTTGAATCAGGCATGTGGTGTCTGAAATGATCTTGGGCGGCTTCAAAGGTATTCATTATCTAAGATTTGTCATGTGACCGAGCTGATTGAAAGTGACACTTCTGCCAGGGCACATTTACTCAAACACACACACTCTCTCACACACAAAGAAAGGGCATAGACCTCCGCTGGTGGTGGCTGTACAGAGTTGATCCACATTTTCAGTTCTACCAAGGTCCACTATGCACTGTGCACATCCATTATTTAGCACTAGGCATTGTGTTATCCAGTGAATCACAGAGGAAAGGGATTTGGAAGCAGACTGAATTCCTGGTTTGCCACTTACCAGAGTTTCAAAGCGACCTTGTCGAAATGATTGGTCTTTATTGGGCTTTAATTTTCTTAAAAATGGGAGAAATTATACTTACCTTATAAGGTTAGTATAAGGATTAAATAAGAATGTATAAAAGCCCAATATATTAATCAAAAATGTCTGTATGTGTTTAAACAACAATTAGAAAAAAGAGAACACAGTGGCTTAGGAAACTGAATTGTCCAGTAGCTGCAGGCATGGCTGGATCTAAGGAGGCTCCAAGCAGCGCCTTCGGGCTTTGCTGCTCTGTGTGTGTCTCTGGCACTCATCGTCTTCATTCTCAGGTTTTTTGTATAGCAAACAAGAAACAGCTGCTTTGTATAGCAGCTCTTAGCTTTCATTGCATTAGCCTAACACCTGTCTTAGTCCATTCAGGCTGTTATAACAAAATGCCAGAGACTAGATAACTTTTATACATTCATTTCTCATAGTTCTGGAGGCTGGGAAGTCAAAGATCAACATCCTGGCAGATTTGGTGTCTAATGAAAGTCCACTTCCTGGTTCACTGATGGCAACTTCTCACTATGAGCTCACAAGGTAGAAAGAGTTAAGGAGCTCTGAGGGGGTGGTCTCTTTTTATTACACAACACTAATCCCATTCTCCATCCTAATGGTTCAATCACCTCCTGAAGGCCCCATCTACCAATTCCACCCCACAGGGCATTAGGATTTCAACATATGAATTTGGTGGGGGGGGGGGGACACACAAACATTCAGAACATAGAAATCCCCCAAAGAAAGTCAACTCCTCATTGTCCAACAAACCCAGCATTTAACCAGCTTGAGTCAAATGCCCAACCTTCTGCCAGTCCCTGTGGCCAGAAGGTGGATATACTCACTAAGCAGGCCTATGTTGCCCATTCCCATGATCCTGAGGGTGGGGTCCATCTCCTCCCAAATCAAATGGGTTCACAATGGAAAAGAGCAGTGTCCTCCAAGACACCTGAGGTGCTGTTTCCAAGATGAGGAGCAGTGAATGCTAGCAGGAGAAAATATCAGATCTAGTACAAGAATTTACACAGAGAAGGTAGCCAGAAGTAAAGCCTTTGTTTATGATGATTACGTTAGATGAGCCACATCTGACGTAAGCCCTTCCCCCTCTGTGTCAACTGCCCTGTGGCATTAACTCCTTAAAAACTATAATGAACATGATGTCATATATCACATTACCATTCTCTGAAATACTGAGTATTGGTCAGATATGTTGAAAGAAGTACCCAATAATTCCTTAATATCCAAATCTCTTTCACTAGATCCCCTTACTAATGAAAATATCAAGTCATCAGAGTTGAATCAATCTTATTGCAACTAAATTGGGGAAAGTTTAGATCTGACCTTTAGAGAGACGCTCAAACCTTTAAAACAAATTGTAAGGTAAGTGGCTAATTTAGTTGTTATTTTTCCCTCTTCCGAGAGTTCTGGTATAACCACAGCACTTCCTCCTCTGGAGAAAAAAGCACTATCTAGAGAGCCAGCAAAGCTGGGCCATTTCTGGCTTAGCCCACTTACTGAGTAATTAGCTATGCTAAGCCTCAGTTACCTGATCGGTAAAATGGCAATGGTGGTATTTGTTTTGTTAGGTTGTGTTGAAAATGAAGTGAAGTAATAAGTAAAAAGAACAAGAAAATAATTGATATCAATGCCTTGCCTAATATATGTTCTTTCTCTTCTGTCTCAATAAAGAGCTCTTTTATTATAAATTTATAGTCTTAATAAATTTACATTAATTTACTTCACAGAATTTAAAGTCTCAAATTTATGTAAGATGTGAACCAAAGTAATGTATATTATATACTCATAGGTAGCACTAACAATTTGCTGCAGCTGAACCTTCTGAGACACTCACTCTATTTATTCAAATGAACAACTTAGAAAATTTAAATTCTGGGAGTTCTGAGTATGGCATCAGGGGACACGCAAAATAAGAGAAATTCCTCTAGCTTAGAGAAAGATGTGAATGTTGGGGACAGATAAGAAATTCAGAATCAGTGAAATGATAAAGAAAATAATTTACAAATGCACTCTGAGTATACTTCCTCAGTGAAAGTTATCCACCAGGAACACATTCTGATTTGTCTTTAAAGTGAAGATAATAGACAAAACTCACTCCAAGGAAATTTGCTTTCTACTCAGCTTAACTGAAGTGCAACTCTTTTTTGAAACAACGACAACAAAAATCCCCAGTAATTTCCTGCAGACCTCAGTCACTATTTGCGATCACTTTTAGATTTAGCTTTCACGTTCAGATTTAACAGAAATGTATCAGCCTGCCAAAGGGTACTCGGGATCTTATCAGCAACACTTTGATGCGTTACCTCATTTTGGTTCTGCCACAATACAACCAAAGAGAGAGTGATTCTCTCATCAAGCAGTCAAAGAAACGAAGGTTCTGGAGAAGTTAAGTGGCATGCCTGGAGCCACACAGGCAGTGCCAGAAAGCCAGGGTGGTCGAACCCGTGTTTGCCCTACTCTAACTCCACAGCCATTTTCAGAGAATTAGTGCCATACTCTAGACTCAGATGGAGTTTTTCACTTCTCACATTTCACAGCACCTTTCTTCATTAAAATTTCTACAAGCTGAACAAATTGATTTGCAAGTTATTTATAGAAATAATTTCACCCATCACTGAAAGCTGCCTTTGCAGAGCTTTTCAAACACACACAAAAATATCATGTGGTAGTTTAATAAATGGAAAAAAGAGAAAGAAATTATTAGAAACTGCCAAATGTTTATGCATAAACACTGGAAGACACACATGGAAGCACAGGGATGACTTCCCACTCAACTGCAACAACTACCATTTAAGTAGCACGGGCTGTGTGTGTGTGTGTGTGTGTGTGTGTGTGTGTGCGTGATTTTCCGGATCCTCTCAAGGTCAGGCATCCAGCCTGGTGTCATAGGCATTAGATCACCGACAGCTTTCTTAAATGCTCCCCAAAATGTTTTCAAATGTCCCCATTTAACCCCAGGAAGTCTTCTCTGTCTGTATAAAACTTCCATTCTGTTTGCTCTTACCTAGATTTCCATCACCCAGTGTAGTGATCTTTGCTACTTCAGAGGCTCTAACTGGAAGCTTCCAATTAATAGAAATGGGGAAATGAACTAAACGTTGCTTAATTAATGAACTTTGGTTGGCCACTTCTTTCATGAAAAAATAAAAAGATATTTCTTGGAGATTTAAAACACAAAGTTCAGAGCACAGTTCACAAGCAGGACACTGGCTGCTGAACGTGTGATGCAGGTCACTTGACCAGCGTGGCTGCGTGTGACCAGACCAAATGGCCCTCACCTTCTGTGGACCTTTCCATTTCCAAAAGAACAGTGAACCTCCCTGCACCCTTTGAAATACAACTCAGCATTCATGTCTCCTTCCTGAAACCTTCTCAATCTCCATGCTGAGGCAGTCTCTCCGTGGCTCTTGATCCAGTCGCACTCTATGAGTGAAAACCTGTATTTCTCACTTTCTGGTTTTGCTACGGTCCATGTCCATCCATCTCCCACTAAACCGTAAACTCGTTGCCCACAGTATTTTCACTTTCAGTGTTTTCACCACACTGCCTATTATAGTGTCTGGCATACAGTAAACAGTAGTCGTTCATTGTTCTTTAAAGCGATTTACTCTCCTCCTTTTGGCAAATGTCCTGCACTCATATTTTATATCAGCATTACCCTCAAAAAAGAGGTTTGTGAAGCTGAATATTCATTGTGATTTCCTTGCTTTACTGTAACCTTAGTTAATCTGCATTTTTTTAAAGAAACAGCTGCTTTCAGTTTTATTGTGTGTTTTAACCCATCTCACTTCAAGAGAGTACAGGCAATCAATATGCATACGAAGTAAAAAGAATGGAAAATGGATGTAAGCCATTACTTTTTCTGGGGTTTTCCTTTGGACCCTGTCTTCAGAAATCTTCCATGTCTTCCATTACCTGCTTAGAATAAGTACAAATTAGTTTCAACAATTACATGTTTTAAGGTCAACTACAAATGTATCTCTTTGATCCTCATTAAAGATGCCAGGCTAACTCTTACGGTGCATTTGTGTTTACTTATGCGGTGTTTGTCCTGCACCGCTGCTGCGTCACAACACGTAGTGTGCTGGTTATACTCTGCCATGGAAACAGGCCTTTCCTTTGGGGTACTCTGCACCCTGTGGCCACAGGGTTGAGGTTGCTCCACTTGTGGGGTTTGGTACTGAAGTGTTTTCCCCCTTTGGCATTTTAGTTAAAATGAATAGGAAGGAAAAAAAACAACTATAAAATAGAAGATTGCTATTGGAGGAAACTGATACCTTTATTCCTTCCGGTATTCATTCACAATTTAGTTTAAGGAAGTGTTTCTCCCACTTGCGTTTACAGAATGGCTCAGGATTTTGCCCTCAGATAGCTAAATTTTGTGTGCCACTATCTGCTACCAGTACCAAGAAGAAAACTAAATGCAATTTTATGTGTGCTGCTTTACACATCGGGAATCTTACTTCAGGCCCAGCAAACATTTCTGGGTATCTATCAATGCAAGTCAGCATTGTTAAAATTAGAACCTCACCTCCAGTAAATGTTCACATAAAGTACATTCATGATGCAGGATAATGAGTTTCAGAGGCCCCTATCTCAGGTCCCAGTTCCAATTAATGTGTGGCAGAGAGAATTACATGAGAAATGTCAACAGGAAAATAAAGCTGGTTGATTTGGGCAGAAGAAATGTTGATAAATCACTCTGGTGGAACCCATCAATCAGTGCCTATTTCTGTTGTGTGAAGGAGTTGTTTTTGCAAACTAATATTTGTCATATCCCTCTCAAAAATTCTGCAAACATAATGAACTATTTCCCAGAAAAGGCTGACTGAATGAATCTCCAGAAAATAAAACTAAATAATCTCCCCATTCATTAATCTGTAGATCCTTAGTATGTGTTTGTGATGTTCATGTTAACTGTGAACAAAGGTAATAGCCAAACCTGCTGCTGTTATATTACCAGGCTGTTACCACCCACCACTTTTTTTTATGGTTGTGCTACATAGAGGGTGTCTTGCCTCAAAAACTCCTTTTTATTTTTTAGCTGAGTAATATGTACTGGGGATGAAGCAAAATGGAGACACCAAAATCCCAGCGAGGCCCAGTTTCTCCTCTGGACCACAGATAGTTCCTTTCTGCACTGTACCTCAGGCCCCACCCGGGTTGAGCTGGGGATATAACAGTGAACAAAAGAGACAATAATAATTCCTGCCCTCTTGGAGATTACCTTCTAGAGGAAGATGTCAGAAAATAAACAATATAAAATGAGTAAAGTACATTGGATGTTAGCAGGTGAGAAGGGCTATAGACACACATGAAGCAGAGAAGAGAGGTAGGGAATGCTGGAGGACGGGAGGCTGAAATTTAAACTAAGGCGGTCAGGGAAGGCCTCCTTGGAAAAAGTGACATTTGAGCAAAGACTTGAAGGAAGTACTTCTCAGTACTCAGAAATCTGTTGGGTATCTGGGTAATAAGCATTCTAGAGAGGACAATCAAGGTCAAGATGTGTGAGTATAGCTGGAGAAACAGGAGCAAGGACAGATGAAGTCAGAGAGGTGAGGAAGGGAGAGGGCCCTTGTGAATCTGGAGGGTCTCTGTAAGGGATTTGGTTTCTGCTCTGAGATGGGGTGTCCTCTGGAAGGTTTTCAGCAGAGGAGAGACATAGTCTGATGCTTTGTACAGGAACACTCTGGCTGCTCCTCTGAGAATAAGCTAAGTGGAGCAGGGACAGGGAGACCAATAAATAATTTGGAGGCTACTGCCCGTACAGGTAGAAAGTGATGTAGCAGGTGGCAGCAGTAGGGGCCTCAAGAAGCAGTCAGAATCTGGATACATTGTGAAAGAAACATGCTCTCCCCTGCCATGTATTTGGATTCTTTCAAGGTAGCTGGAATTTCTGAGCATTTATTATGTCAGCTCTTGATGGAAAAGAAAGAAGTTTGCTGCTACTTGTAGCAGTGAGCTTTTCTCAACATTGTGAAATTGAGGCATTTTCAAATGTTTTGAAGCCATGAATCTTTCCCTTCAAATAATTAAACATGAGTCATGAGAAAGATTATAGAGGCAAGGGACCCCCAAAATGAAAGTTACGCTTTCATAATTTTAGCTATAAAAGTATAAAGAGAGAACTACCTGCATTTCCCATGTTTAGGAGAGTGAAATTAAAACATTAGTGAAACTCAGTCACTTTCATGAAAAAAAAGTTATGTGAAGAAACTTTGAGTTTCAGTAGAACCTTAACAACCATGAAGAAGTAGCTGCTGCAGCATCAGAACTTCTATGTGGTCTGCTTTCTTCATTTTCATCCTTGTCTTCAGTCTTTGAGCAGTGGGTGTGTCTGGTAGTGGGCCAGCTGAGCCACAGTCTTCTCTGTCCTGACACTTTCTGCATCCATGCTTTTGCATGTCTGACTTCCATCTGGAGAGCCCAGATCTCCACTGCTGACAGCCTTCAAAACTCAGTCCACGTGTCACCTCCTCTTGTGGGATTAGTTGCTCCCCCTATTGCTTCCATCACACCAGCCCCACCCCACCTCCATTAGAGTACTTCTCTGAGTCACTAGGTTTCTGCATCTACCTTTCCCTCTAGACTGGAAACTCCCTGAGGGCAGGTACTCTGTCATATTCTTTGTTCATAGCTCCAGGGCAGGAATGACAGTGCTGTGGCACACAGGAAGTACTTAGTGTGTGTTGTGATTTTCTTGAAAGAGCCCATAGAAGCTGATCATTTTATTGTTAGATACTCACATCTGCAGGAACCAGTAAAGGTTCCTTCCTATGTTAATAAGAATGATAATCATTTATTATGAACATGCCATGTCCCCAATACTGAGCTCGGCACGTACAAAGTTCAGTCAGTCCTCTAGCAACACTTTGAGGAAGATACCTTTATTTTTATTTTACAGATAAGGCTATTATGGAAGTTCCAGAGCATTTGGTCCAAGAGACAGACTTGAAGGTGGAGAGAAGGAAAGAAGTTAAGCAATGAACAGGAAGATGAAATCACCCGAATTCAGTGACTAGTCAGACCTGGCAATGAGCGTGAAGGCTCAGGACGGCTCCAGACCTCTGGCTGGATGATGGAATCATTAACTAAAGACAGGAAATGTGGGAGGAGGAGTGGGTCTGGACAGAGGGGCAGAAAGGGCAGATCACAGTGCATTCAGTTTTGAATATTTTTATTTTGAGACACCTGAGGAAAATACAGAGGGAAATAAACAGGTTGGATAAGGAATAGCTTTTGTAAGATCTCTGCCTTTCTTTTTTAGCATTCTCTTCCTATCATTATGAGTCTGAAGTATTTTATTTTCTCTTTTATATGATAACTCATTTAGGTTGTTTTTAAATAGCAAGGACATTGAGCTACTTCTCATTAGTACAGGCATCTGGATTTATCACTATCTCAGTGGAAAGAACAGATCCCAATTCCACAAGTGTAAAAATGCCTGCTTTTTATTAATTTCTACTGAGTGTTTTATTTTATACATTTTAAGAAATTGTTTGTGTAGGTCTGAGAATGTGCACATAAACAGCACCTGTCCTTGTGGACACACGGTGCTTTTTAACAGATAAAATGTCCTGGATAAAGAACAGAGCCCCACTTAGGGAACCGTTTACTGTCTGAAACCATGAAAGACACCGAGCAATGTAACCTCAGGGGAAAGGACAAGATGTCCTGTATTGAACAAAACGGAATGGCCTTAGCAGCCCTTCGGAGGGAAAAATCTGTTAAGGAAGGGAAAGTGCTATTTTATTACTGGTACATGCTGTTCCCATGAATTGTTGGAAATAAATATATACTCTCTACACTGCTGGGCTTTAATTCATTTATATTACCTATTTACTCAAAGTTTTTACATCACTGCACTAAAATGATGGATACTTTATAGTTGCATGAACACAGCTAGAAAATAATTTCTATTTTTTTGAGACATCGGAGCAACTTGCATGGGTCCTTAACTGCCATAGACCACACAGCTTCCCCACATTTTTCTTACATTTAATCTAGGAAACAAAACGAGGTTTCCTCTACCTGATTTGGAAATAATGAGAATTAATAAGATCTGTCATTGAAAGGTTTCAGGAAGAAAGCGTTCTATTAATTATAAAATATTTTACAAAAACAAACCGCCCCTCATTTGCTTACCATTGCTCTGTGTATATATTGAGTCATATAATCACTCTCACATTTTGTGGATGAGGAAGCTGAAGCCCAGTGAAGTTAAATGATTTGCCCAACACCTCATAGCTAGTGTGTCATCTTATCAAGGCTCGTACCTCCTTTTGCCTGATGACCTTAGAGACCTCTGCAACCAAATCATTTTGATTTGGGCCTGTGAAATCTAGATAAATCACAGTAAACTGTTCCTTCTTCTCACCCTGGCTCCACCGCCCACCCAGGCCAGAAACCTGGCTGCGCAGATGACTGTCCTTCATGCTAATCCTGAATCCAGTACATTGGCAGTCATTGATTACTTTTCATCCCCACTGCCACCGCAGGAGTCCCACCTGCCTAAGTGTCTCCTTGGACAATAGCAGAATCCCATGCATCTGTCCTTGTGCCTCTTCAATCTCCTGTAACCACGGCCGTTTGGAAAACTCTCCTCCAACAGATCCTGTCATTCCCCTGCCCGATGCCTCTCGCTGGCTTTCCTCAAGAGCAAATGAATCAGATACCACCAGCCAAGAGTGACAGCCTGCAATGTCCATAACCACACACCTGGCAGCCTCAATGTTCTGTGAGGAGGACAGCATATCTTTAAATCAGAGAGCTTGGTGTTTGAATCCCAGTTGTGTCAGTTTCTTAGGGCTGCTATCACAAAGTAGCACAACTGGGTGACTTACAACAGAAATTTATTCTCTCACAGTTCTGGAGTCTAGAAGTCTGAAATCAAGGTGTCAGTAGGACAATGCTCCCCCTGAAGTGTCTGGGGAAGAGTCCTTCCTTGCCTCTTCCTGCCTACTGATGGATGTCAGCAGTCCTTGGCATTCATTGGCTTGTAGGTGCATCACCCCGCTCTCTGCCTCTGTGTTCATCTGCCATTCTGTGTGTGTGTGTGTGTGTGTGTGTGTGTGTGCGTGTGTGTGCGCGCGCACATGGGTGTCCTCTGCATCACAATCTCTCACTCTCTCCTTATGAGAACATTGGTCTCTGGATTTAGGACCCACCCTAATCCAGTATGATCATCACCTGATGATATCTGCAAAGACCCTATTCCAAATAAGATCACATTCACAGGTACTAAGGATTAGGTTTTCAGCATATCTTTTTGTGCAGACACAATTCAACCTATCCTGGCAGGTTTGGCCCATGACTTTCCACTTCTTTGAACTTTGTATTTCCCATATATACAAGCATGACAGTATCTAATGTGGGGGGTTAGTGTGAACAATCATTGAGCTACTGCATGTAAAGTATTTATCACAGTGCCTATCTCATAGAGACCACTCAATAAGTGGCATCTATACTTGCTGAGAGACTTTGTCCTTCAAAAATTATCTGTAAGCTAATTTCTATTCTAAGTGCACCAAGGAAACTTACCATTGAAAGAAACCCTGAGTCAGATCCCTTGTGAAACAAAGTAGAGTTGTCCCTAATTTATAGTTTTATTCCAATTTCTGTATGTTGAGTCTCTTTATGCTAGGATACATGGACCATCATAAAACAAACTAAACTGCAAACTCAAAAGGTTAGTTTACCCAGAGGTGCTAGTCTACATGTGATATCCATTCAGACTGAGCTTGTAGAGAAACCCACTGAAGACCCCTTCCATCCTCCCTACCAGGTCACACCCTTCAAGGGGAGGAGCCGCAGTGCTCAGGACCACAGGTGCTTCTAAGAGCAGCCCTGCCAATCTGTTGCTTCCAGCTGTCCAGCTGCTTATTAGAAGGAAAGCAAGAGATGGGAGGCTGAAATCAGTCCCTGTTTGCAAATTCAGATCCTCAGCCCAGCACTCTGCCCACTGCCAGGTTTGTTGCTGGCAGCTTTAGTGTCTTGAGGTTGGCCTCAGCAGCCTTGGGATGGTCTGTGACAGCACATACCATGGTGCCAGATGTATGTGTGTAACTGGGTGATGGTTGGTCATGCTCCAGTAAGGAGGAAGCAGAAATGCTTAACGGGAGAGAAAACGAGAGCCTCATTGAGAAACAGGATAAGCACAGTAAAGCTGTTGTCTGTGCTCCAAAGCTGGAGTGGACCCCTGCCCTCTGGCAGGTTGACTGCCCATGGGATATAGACCCAGGGCTTTCCCTGCTGTTCTGATCCAGCCCTGTGTCCCCAGGAGCCTATTCTGTTATCAGGTCAGGAAGCATCTTCTGTTGCTACCCCTTATGTATGACAGGGTGGGGAAGAGGCAGATTATCCTGGTGGGGGGACGGAGATGGAGAGATGCCTGGCTTTATGTAGTACTTCCTTCACCATCTGCAAAAAGAGTACAGCTGGGGGAGGGTTTGTTTTAAGACATCAGAAAGCTATTTCTCTAGAACTTTGTTGTGACTGGGGCACCAGCACAAATATCAGCTTTGGGGACAGACCTGGACTCACAACTTTCCTCAGTCACTCAGTAACTGTATGGCCTTGGACAAGTCTCTTGACCTCTCTGAGCCTCTGTTGCCTTCTCTCCAAAATGGGGATAATGATATTTACCTTGCAGACTAGTCATGAGAGTTAAATGAGATAGCATAAGTAACTAAAATGTGCTCAGTGAATGTTAGATTCCATCTTTCCCATTCCCCTTTTCCTTTCCAGGGAATGGGCCAATCTATTGAACAGTTAGCCATTTACCTGCTTTGCAGATGATAAATTCAGAATATATCTTAAGTCAGAAGCCTGTTTTCTTTCAAAATTATAAAAATAAATTAACATTTTCTTTAGCACATATTATGTACCATTCCTGCATTGATTTTATAAATATGATATTTGGTATTATTGATCTAAAACCAGCAAGACATGGAATACACACACAAAACAACTCATAGGACAGTGAATGAACTAACAAGCAAATTAATTGTGAGTGTATAGCACAAGTCCTGATAAAAAGATATTCAGAAAATAGGCATTAAATCAATTTGAGAGGTGGCAGGGGACAGGGTGCTTTTTGAGAAGTGAACTGAACATTCTGGCAGAGGTAACAAACAACATATATCAAGACAAGGAGACATGGGATGGAATTCCAGGTTTAGGGACTAGAGGTAACTCAGTGTGCTCTGTGGGAGAATCAAAGCATAGCCTTTGGTCTCTGCCGAGTGCTTGTGAAATTAGCTGGGAGACCTTGTGTGTGCCTTGGGAGGAGGAATTACTAACACAGACTCTAGTGATCCTTGCAAACTGTACAGAACAGACAGGAGTGTGTAACTCAAGGAGAGAGAAATTTCACAACAAGCATTTGATTCCTATGCTGTGCCAGTCACTAAGCTTGTCCCCTAGAATCATGCAGTCTAGTGCTGACCATCCAGTACAGGTCACTGCTGAGCTAGCTCAGTGGAGATGTGCTCCTGTAAGGATAAAATGTACTTTAGTTTTTGAAGACTTGCTATGAAAAATGTAAATATCTCATATCTCATTACTAATTTTAGACCAATTATATATTGAGATTATACTAATGTGTATATATTGGGTTAGGTAAAATATATGATTAAAACTAATTCTACCTGTTTCTTCTTATTTTGTTTTTCTAATTACCAGTATGTTTTATTTATATATCTTTTAATAAAAATTATATATATCGAATATGTACAACATGATGATTTGATATATATGCATAGTGAAATGATTATTACAGTCAAGGTAATTAATGTATCTCATAGTTACCCTATTTTTAATATAAGTACAATTGAAATCTACTGTCTTAGCACTTTTCTAGCATTTTGATGCAGTATTAATAAGTACAGTCATCATGCCCTTTCTTGTCACTTTTCAATGTGGCTACTAGAAAATTTGAAATTACATGTGTGACTCACATTATATTTCTATTGGACAATGATGGTCTTTATTTTAAAAGATTTTATTTATCCATCTCTAGAAAGAGGGAAAGGAAGGAAGAAAGAGAGGGATAGAAACATCGCTGTGTGGTTGCCTTTAGCACACCCCCCACCAGGGACCTGGCCGCAACCCAGGCATGTGCCCTGACTGAGAATCAAACATATAACCCTTTAGTTCACAGGCCGGTACTCAACCCACTGAGCCACACCAGCCAGGGAGACAGTGCTGGTCTTGAGATGAGGTTTTGATATAGGGTGGCAAGGAAGAACATGGAGCTTTAACCTTGCTGTGGAGAATGAACAGGGCTCAGGTGCACATATAAAAGAGGAGCATTTTGCAGGAGGAGAGCAATGAGTGTGTAAGCACCAAGATGGAATGTGCAAGGCATATTTAAGAAATCATGAATAGACTCTCTGGATGCAGGAGGTGAAAGACTCCTAGTGGTACTTAGATAAAGTGACATATGTTGGACATTCACACTCAGATATGTCTGTA
The DNA here is from genome assembly GCA_004024845.1 of Tonatia bakeri. Lineage (NCBI taxonomy): Eukaryota > Metazoa > Chordata > Mammalia > Chiroptera > Phyllostomidae > Tonatia > Tonatia bakeri. The sequence goes on along the minus strand of PVIA01001140.1, from coordinate 172,684 downwards.
GGCTGCATATGGATAATAAACAGGAAGTGTCCATCACTGTCAGTAATAATGGAAAATAACAAAAAGGGATTCCCTAAATTTTTTCATTTTGGATGGTTTTATAGTCCAGGGTTGCCCCAAAGAATATTAAAATGCTATCTCATAATTAAAATTTTGAAAAAAATGAAAGGGTTGATTATTCTTGTCATGCCTTTATTTGAACTTTCTCAACCTAATGACTTCTCGGAGATGTAAATATGTTCAAGGAAAATATGGATGAAGGCACCGGTGACAAACCCCTACATGAGGCTCTTAACACAAGAATTAAGAAATGTCTCTGATCTTTCATGATGGTGTCTTGTGAGACAACTAGGCAGAGGGCCATGTGTGGCAAGAAATATTGAGCTGAATTGTTCCAACATGGTATTTTTTTATTCTTGTGTTTAAAGTACCTAGAAAAAAGATATCCCTGGACATGATGATTTGACAATAATTGCTATCTTTTCTTAAATCATCCAAAGGATGATCTTGCCTTGATACTGTGTTGAGTACTTTATCTAGTAGTTTATATGGAAATCTCCATGCTATTTAGGGATTCATATGCTACAAGAGGCAATGTGGTAAGGACTGGTCATTAGGGGAAATGACAGTTGAATAATAAATGCACAAAAATGCATGGACATGAAAACATATAAGTCAAGGATAAGTTACTTTTTTGTATTCAATGAAGAATTATAGGAAAGGTTGTTTAAACCAAAATGCTTCCAATGGCAAGATTTTTACCATGATTCTCTTACCTAGCAAACCCATAGAATCATATAGATGGAATTCCTCATGGCAGAGGAAGGCAAGCAATCCCATATTGAAACTTCTGCCAAAACGTTCCAAGACTAGTTCCTAAGCAGGATTGTTAACTGACAGGCACGCATGTGCTAGCCACAGCCCAGGGGCCACAATGACTGTATGTCTCAGCTCAGACAGACCTGCGTTCCATGTCTTAGTATGTTCCCTTTGGGAAAATGCAGAGCCTCTCTAAGCCTTCGCTTCCTTATCTATAGAATGGGGTAGTAACAAAACCTGTCTCATGAGAGTGTTATGAGGACTATGTGAGGTAGTCTGTGCAAAGTGCCCAGCACCCAGGGTTTGTTTTCTTGGTGATGGTGTTGGTTGCGCTGGGGGTTCTAGTATAAGCTTTCCTTATATATTATGAGGAATCAGGAAGAAGTTTTTGTCACAATGAAATACTTTGGTCCTAAGGTTTCTAAATATTCCAGTTCCTAACAGTGGTTTTCCTGTTGCTCCATAGTAAAGTATGACTCATTCTGAAAGAGAATTTCTTCGCTCTTTCTTTCCACCTTTTGGCAACTCCCTCACCTGCCCTTCTCGGGAAGATGTGGAACCGCTTCCCTTTTCTTGCTTTTCACTCCTAGCTGTAGAGATTTTTGAGAACTCTCTCATTTCTGGGTGGAGAACATTTTAAATGATTTCAAGGAGGAATTGATATGTTTTCATTGGTACCCCAAATCAAAAAGCTTGCATTGGTCATCAAGAGAATTGACAAAGCATGAGGATAAATATAAACACACTGAGACATAAGGGTTAAATCACTAAGAATCCCCCACCCATGTACCTGCTTGCATGAATGAGTCACTTCTGCTAAAAATAGTGACATCCTTAAGAAATGGTAGAGAAGTAATTATCAGACAGCAGCTTCCTCCACCTGCTTCCCTGGGGCTGCAACAAGGGTGCATAAAGGCAGAGGCTCTGATACGGTTCCGAGGGTGGAACAATCAGAGAGATCCTCTGTGACAAAGGAAAACTTCCAGATCCATACCTTTCATCTGTTTGCTTTTTATTTCTTTTTCATCTGGAAACATAGAAGCTTGCCAAACAGACAGCCTATTTGCATTTAAAAGGGACCTGGTGCCCTCCCAATTCCCTGCCTGTTCACCTTAAAAATGAAGATATGTCCTGTTGTATTAAGCCTGAATGATAATGAAGGTCAGGACCTGAGCCTCTGTCTGGCTGCCCCCTGATGGTATTTATGAAAAGCTCATGAGCATATTTGAAAATCCTGAACCCCCATGGACACTGGCATCCACTTGTCCCATTTGGGGTCTATTTGTGCCTCTTCAGGAAATCATCTTTTTTAAAAGTTACTCTTCACCATAGCTCAGCCAGTTAACACAGACCCAGCTAGCAAAAAGTCAGGCACGTCATCATCAATGCTGAAAATAACAGTCTGCAATACTCTGCTCAGAACAAATGGCATTAAGGGAACTAATATAAGCACTATATACATGTTATCAATAGTGTTATTAATATTAGCACAGAGGCAAGAACTTGACTTTTTCCATCAAAACCCAGAGTCCAGTTCCTAGCTTTTTTACCTTAGGAAAATCAGAGTCCCAGCAGAAAACATGTTTTACACTCAACATAAGTAATTGAGAATTTAATAAAGGGCCTGTTTCCAAAGTATTAGATAAGTGTCTTACTTCCCTAAGGATGCCATAACAAAGTACCACAAACAGAATGGCTTAAAGCAACAGAAATCTATTGTCTTATAGTTTGGGAGGCTAAAAGTCTAAAATCAACGTGTCAGCAGGGCTGTGTTTTCCATGAAATGTGAGGAATTCTTTCTTGCCTTTTCCTAGCTTTGGGTGGTGACCAGCAGTCTTTGGTGTTCATTTGCTTGCAGCTGTGTAAATCTAATCTCTGCCTTCATTCTTCCCCTCTCTCTGTCTTAACATGGTCATCTTCTTATAAGGACACAAGTCATATTAGATTGGGGACCACCCTACTCCTTAACTAATTATATCTGTAATAACCCTACTTCCCAATAAGATCACATTCAGAGATACTGAGGATTAGAATTACATCTCTTTTGTGGGGAATGCATTTCAACCTATAACAGTAAGGAAACAGTAAGTAAAGGAAGTACCTGGGTTCATCTCTTGCCTAAAGGTGCAAGGGACAGAGTGTCCCTGAAACTCTCTGATACTTGTGGCTGTAGAAAAGGTCTACCAATTAGGAGTTATTGCTTTAGGGAGAGAATCACAGCCACTGGTGATGAACAGCCAGGTAAGGAGGGAGCTAGAGAAATAAATGTTCTGACCTCTCTTTCCTTCCAACTTCTAATCTCCTGGATCTGCTGCTGGTACCTCCTGATGATTGAGTCCAAACAGAAGCCCAAGAGCAGAAGCCCCTTGACGCAGTGCCTAAAGGTTGGCCTCCGGGAGTATGGAGCAGGGTGAAGAGCATGAAGATAGGATATGGGGGCTGAGGGGTACAAACAGAGAATAATTACCATAGGCTGTTAACTTCTCTAAGCCTCACTTTACCCTTCTGTAAATTAGGGATAATGATGCCTACATCATAGAGTTGCTAGGTTGGTGCCCAGCATATAGTAATCACAAATGTTAGCTATTATTTTATTGTGAGTCATTTTTATCTGGTCATATTCAGATGACCCAGTTTCCATGCAACTACCTTATGAACCTGGTAAGTATGAAAGTATAGGTGTTTTGTGTGTGAGTGTGCACACCAGTCTTGTTCCCAGAAATGCTTTCTGATTTGGGGGGTCATAAATCTAAATGAATGATGTTCAATACCTGGGACCAACTGGTACTGGCCAGAAGGCAGTTTGGGCAAAGGCTGGGGTAATTTCCATATTGAAAGTATGGCTGATACAGTGCCCCATGTACATTATTTTGGTGCAGCTATGACTGGTGCCCTGAGGAGTTCACAGTCTAGCAGAACCCAGATAACTCTCACTACAAGTAGAAAACAATGAGGGTTTAAAACTTCTAAGAAGACTGATAGTTCTGCAGCAGGACATCTGCAAGGATATTGTGGAAGGTTTAATATTTGAACTTCACCTTGAAAAAGTAGGATTTGGTCACATGGAGGTTGGGGATCAGAAGAAGCAATATGCTAAGCAAACTCAAAGAATGGGACTGCACCAAGACTGTGCAGGACATAAATAGATGTGGTGTCATGAATGAGAATATGGATGGAAAGACAACAAAAAGGACTGTAGGGGATATGGGACTAAAAATAGCAATGATGGTGAAAGATCTAGAATGCCTGGCTGAGCTGTCACCAAAAGCACAGCCTTAATACATGAGAGACACTAGGATTCTGTAGGTCGTAGCTGTACATCTGTCATGTTCTGACTATCCACCGGCTCTCTTCCCCCCTCAGGATGGCCCTGTTTAATATAGGTAGTTGTTTCAAGGTCTTTCTGAGATTGAGCTGAGACTGTATCCTGGAGAGAAGAGAGACAACTGAGAGAAGCCAAAAGTGGCTTCAGCTACTACAAAGTGAGGAAACCCAGTGCCACCCACTAATAAATTGTCAACACACACAAGTCAGGTGTCCAGGAGTGGCAGGAGGACTAGAGAGAGTCACCCTGGCAGAAGGAAGCCTGGGAACCAAAGAGACCCCCACAGATTGGTGTTGGGAAGATACCAATCCCTGAGGTGGTGGGAAAGGGTGGGTGGTGGATACCAGGAAAGGGACTCAGCTTCACCTGGTGGGTTCCAGGTCCCAATGGCATGGACCCAAAGAAGCTGAGGGGAGGGAGCAGGTGAAAAAAGAGAAATGCAGGCATTTCAAGGACGATCACAGTTGCGAAGAAAGGGGAAGTGCAGAAAGACTCCATCTGCCTCTTTAAAAAGAGGCAAAGGTGCTGGAAAGAAAATGTAGAGAAATAAGAACAAGGAACATAGAAGCATTGTGAGCCTGCTCTGAGGAGTCCAAATGAGGGAAGAAATGTGGGATTCTTCCAAATAGGAAAAGTAAGAATCTTGGAAATAAACTGAAGACAAATCTACACACGAGGACAGAAGGTAGGAAATGGATTTTATAGAGGGTATTTGGAATCAAATAGTAATAAAATAGTTCAATGAAAAAAGAGAGACTTGAGATGGAAAATGAGATGGCAGATAAAGGTTCTTAGACTGTACAAGAACAAGAGATCATCCTAGAGTCCTGAAGGCCAAAATAAATAAGATATGTTACAGTAATTGCAAATAAGGGATAAAATCAGACCAGTATAAAGTCAACAGAATTAATCACACAAAGCAACTTACACTTCCCAGGTATAAGTTTTTAGTATTTCTGTTTTCCTTTTTTTACATTGGTTGTAGTCTTGGTAACCACAAAGATTCTGTATTCTGTTCCCTGTGATGTCTTACATAGTAATTTGACTCAAATGGAAGCTCTCTCTATGGAAATGATCCATTCCCGAGATTCAAACAGAAACATAATCCATTTCACAGCACTGGAGCTGACAGTCTGGGTCTTGCACAGACAATTCTGAAAAGGCCCACTTGTTAGAATTACAGCCCAAGCTCCCGAAATCCAGCAGGAGAACATGATTCAGGCTCTGCAGGTGCAGTTAGAGCTTGTGGCCACTGTGACCTTTTTTCACAATCACCTCTGGCTCATTCAGATTCAATGTTAAACATGTGGTTTTCAAGCCACTGTGTCTCCCCCTCCCATGCCCACAGAAGGCATCACTGGACAATCTCAGCATCCTCTCCCAGTGAGCCCAGCCAGATAAGAACTTAAAATTGTTCTCAGCACAGGACCCCAGGTCACCTCCATCTACCAATTGTAATCGCCTGGGAAGTTGAGACCCATTTGCCACCAGCCTTTGGAGAGTCTTTTCTGTGCTTCTTAGAAGTTTATATGACTGAAATATGAATCACTGGGGAACTCTATAAATCTGTAGTAAAGAAAATCCTTCACTAGTTAATGCAATGATTTGAAGCTATGTTACAGATGTGTGAGGCTCTGAGTTTTATCCAGCCTCACCATTAAACAAGAATTATAAACAATTCTGTTTTCCATATAATTTAAACCTGTTCAACTTCAAGTGTCATTTCTGATGAAAATCTAAGGAAAACTAATTACATAATACTTTGCATGGGAAACAGAGTACATTAGATACAATTTTTCCTTTGATTTTTAGAGAGAGAAAAAGGGAGGGAGAAAGGGAAAGAAACATAGATGTGAGAGAAAAGCACTGACTGATTGCCTTCCATACCTGCCCTGACTGGGAATGAACCCAAAACCTAAGCATGTTCCCTGACCAGGAATAGAAACAGTGACCTTTGATTTTATGAGACAATGTCCAACCAACTGAGCCACACCAGACAGGATGATACAATTTAAACTTTACATGTTTTGAACATATTTTAAAATATTTTCTTCCCTTCTATAGATGTCTCAGAAAGTATCTTCTTTTACTTCCATTAGCTCTTATATCTTTAGAATGCCACTAGGTCAGCTTCTGATGGTCTCATTTCCTTCCAACTTTCTGTCCATTTTGCAGTGCCCCTGTTCTCTGATTAGGTACTATGAAAGGTTGTCAAAGACCCCAGTAACTAAGAATGTTAAATCATTAACCCATTTTCCACATACTACCACTGTGAACCGGATGGGCTTTATAAGGAATATCCCCCTCATAGTGATAGATACATTTTTTACATATTTCTGACCCTAGGTTCTTTCTAAAGACCATAGGGGTGCATACATTCTCTCAATAGTGTTTCAGGCTTTTTCAGATATATTCCTGGAAGTGGAATCACTAGGTCATAAGACAGTTCCATTTTTAATTTTTTGAGGAGTCTCCATCATGTTTTTCCACAGAGGCTGCACCCCACCCATAGTGCAAAAGTCTTCCCTTTTCTCTACATTCTCACTAATGCTTGTTTGTTGATTTATTGATGATAGCCATTCTGAGAGATGTGACTTGATATTTAATTGTGATTTTACTTTCATTTCTCTGGCAATTAGTGATGTTGAGCTTCTTTTCATATGTCTATTATCCATTTGTATGTTCTCTTTGGAGAAGTGTCTATTCGGGTCCTTTGACCAATTTTAATTGAATTGTTTGGTTTTCTGATGGTAAGTTTTATACATTTTTTATAAATTGTGGGTATTAACTCCTTATCAGATATATCATTGGCAAATATGTTTTCCCATTCAGTGGGTTCTCTTTCCATTATGTTGATGCTTTCCTTTGCTGTGCAAAAACTTTTGTTTCATGTAGTCCCATTTGTTTATTTTTCCTTTTGTTTTCCTTGCTCAAGGAGATATATCAGAAAAAATATTGCTACTCTCACTATTACTCTCAGTAGCAATATTTTATTGCTGGAAGGTAATTTTATTGCCTGTGTTTTCTTCTAGGATTTTTGTGATTTCTGAGTCTAATATTTAAGTCTTTAATCCATTTTGAGTTTAGTCTTCAGTTTGGTGTAAGAAGGTGGTCTAGTTTCATTTTTTTGCACATAGATGTCAAATTTCCTGACACCATTAATTGAATATACTATCCTTACTCCATTGTATGTTATTAACTCCTTTGTAAAATATTAATTTATCATAAAACCATGGGTTTATTTCTGGTTTCTCTATTCTGTTCTATATGTCTGTTTATATGCCAGTACCATGATTTTTTAATTACTATAACTTTGTAGTATGGTTTGGTACCAGGTAGTATAATTATTCCAACTTTGTTCTTTCTAAAGATTGTGACTCTGGTTCCATATACATTTTTGGAACATTTATTCTAGTTCTGTGAAATACATCATTGGTATCTTGATAGGAATCGTATTGAATGGATAGACTGCTTTGTGTGGTACGGACCTACTAATGATGTTAATTTTTCCTATCCATGAACACAGTATGTGCTTTCACTTCTTTGTATCTCCTTCAATTTCTGTCGTCAGTGTCTTATAATTTTTCAAGTACAAGTCTTTTACATCCTTGTTTAAATTTATTTCCAGGTATTTTTTGAATATATTTTATTGACTAAGCTATTATAGTTGCTCAATATTTCCCCCCTTTATCCCCCTCCACCCTGCACTCCCTTCCCATCTGTATCCCCCCACACCCCCAGTTCATGTCCATAGGTCATACATATAAGTTCTTTGGCTTCTACTTTTCCTATACTATTCTAAACCTCCTCCTGTCTATTTTGTACCTACCATTTATGCTTCTTATTCCCCATACATCTTCCTCCATTCTCCTCCCCCTCCCTGCTAATAACCGTACATGTGATCTCCATTTCTGTGATTCTGCCTCTGCTCTAGTTGTTAGCTTACTTCATTTTTTATTTTGATTTTTTGGGTTCAGTTGTTGATAGTTGTGATTTTGTTGTCATTTTACAGTTCATAATTTTGATCGTCTTTCTCTTAGGTAAGTCCCTTTAACATTTCATATAATAAGGGCTTGGTAATGATGAACTCCTTTAATTTGACCTTATCTGGGAAGCACTTTATCTCACCTTCCATTCTAAATGATAGCTTTGCTGGATAGAGCAATCTTGGATGTAGGTTCTTGCCTTTCATGACTTGGAATACTTCTTTCCAGCCCCTTCTTGCCTGTAAGGTCTCTTTTGAGAAATCAGCTGACAGTCTGATGGGAATTCCTTCTCAATTTCTTGCTGTTCCTCTTCTTCTGGCACCTCTATGATTTGGATGTTAGAATGCTTAAAGTTGTCACAGAGTTCCAAAGTCTCTCCTCATATTTCTGAACTCTTATTTCTTCATTCTGTTCTGGTTGAATTTCTCTTTCTTCCTTCTGGTCCAAACCATTGATTTGAGTCCTGATTTCCTTCCCTTCACTGTCAGTTCCCTGTACATTTTCCTTTATTTCACTTTTCATAGCATTCACTCTTTTCTCTATTTTGTGACCATACTCAACCATTTTTGTGAGCATCCTGATCACCAGGGCTTTGAACTGTGCATCTGATAGTTTGGCTATCTCTTTGTTGCTTAGTTTTGTTTGTTTGTTTGTTTGTTTGTTTGTTTGTTTTTGAAGATTTGAGCTGTATGTTTTTTGTCTTGGAGCACCTGTTACATAGTAAGGGGCAGAGCCTTAGGTATTTGCCAGGGTGGGGCAACCCACTTTGCTGCATCGTGGCCCTGTATGTGTGGGAGGGGTCCAAGAGGGAACAATGCCAATTGCTCAGCTGTCCACTGGCTTTCAGTCATTACCTCTGCTTCCCACAAGCAAATTGGGCTCTTCTGGTGCTGATTCCTGGGTGGGTGGGTTTGTGTACATTCTAAGTCCCTGTGGGTCTCTCTAACGAACTCTCCTGTGAGGCTGGGAGTTTCTCCCACTGCCTCAATCCTCACAGATGTTTTAAGACAGATTTTTGAGGCTTTATTTCCCCACACTGGACCCCTGGGTCTCATGGTCTCTCACTCCCCAGTTGTTCCTCTCAGTTTATCCACATGCAAATGCGGGATCACCTCCTTTGTCAGCCACCACTTCACCCAGTCTGAGAGCTGCCGCCTTACCCACCCAGGTCTTCCAGCTGCTGCCTTGCTACATGTCCTCTTCCCCTGGCTGCCTGCCTCTACCCTGCCACCAGTCTCAATGAATGTTTCTTCTTTAATTCCTCGGTTGTCAGATTTCCATAAAGTTTGATTTTCTGGCAGTTCTGGTTGTTTTTTGTTCTTAAATTTGTTATTGCCCTTCTTTTGGTTGTGTGAGCAGGCCTTGTGTATCGATGTATGCCTCCATCTTGGCCAGAACTCCTCTAGGTATTTTTTGATGCATTTGTAAGTGCCATTTTTTAGCTCCCTTTTCTGATTGTTAATTATTGGTATATAAAAGTGCATCTGATTTCTGAGTATTTATTTTGTATCCTGATATTTTAGTGAATTCATTTATCAGCTCTAGTAGTTTTGGGGGAATCTTTAGGGTTTTCTATATACAGTATCATGTCATCTGCACACAATGACAGTTTTACTTCTTCCTTTCCAATTTGATTGCCTTTTACTCCTTCTTTTCTGACTGCTTTGGACTTCCCAAACCATACTGAGTAAGAGAGGTGAAAGTGGATATCCCTATCATGATCTTCAGGGAAACACTTGTAGTTTTTTCCCAATGAATATGATGTTGGCTGTGGTTTTGTCATACATGTCTTGTATTATGTTGAGGTATGTTCCCTCTATTCCCACTTTTCTGAGAGTTTTTATCAAAAAGTGGTGCTGGCTGGATTTTAATAAATACTTTTTCTGCATCTATTGATATGATTATGTCATTTTTATCCTTCATTTTTAATGTGGTGTATAATGTTTATTGATTTAAAGATATTGTATCAACCTTCATCCTCAGAATAAATCCCACTTTATCATGGTGCATGATCTTTTTAATGTATTGCTGGATTCCATTAGCTAATATTTTGTGGAGGATTTTAGCATCTATGTTCAGCTTTGTAATGTCTTTATCTAGATTGAGAATTAATTTTCTTTCTTTGCAATCTTTTTATCTAGCTTTGGAATTATAATTTTCTTTCTTTGTAATGTTTATATCTAGTTTTAGAATTAAAATAATGCAGGACTATAGTTCTGTTTCTTTGTAATGTCCTTGGTTTTGGAATTAAAATAATACAGGCCACATAAAATGAGCTTGGGAGTCTTTCCTCCTCTTGAATTTTTTGAAATAGTTTGGGGATAGGTGTGAGTTCTTTGTGAGTGTTTGGTAAAATTCACCTGTGAAGCAATCCATTCCAGGACTTTTGTTTGTTGGGCATTTTAAGTTATTGCTTTGATTTGCTTAGTTGTAATCTGTCTATTCAGATACTTTTACTTTTTCTGATTCTGTTTTGGAAGACTATGTTTCTAGAAATTCACCTTTCTTCCGATTGTCCAATTTGTTGGCATATATTTGTTCTTTTTTTTTACAATTCTTTGTATTTCTTTGGTGTCAGTCATTACTTCTCTTTCATTTTTTATTTTACTTATTTGGGTCTTCTTTTTCTCCTGATGAGTCTGGTTAAAGGTTTGTCAATCTTATCTTTTCAAAGAGCCAGATCTGGGTTTCATTGATCTTTTGTGTTGCTCTTTTAGAGTCTATTTCCTTTATTTCTGCCCTGATCTTTATTATTTCCTTTTTTACTCACTTTGGTCTTTGTTTGTTATTCTTTTTCTAGGTCCTTTAAGTGTAAAATTAGATTGTTTATTTGAGATTTTAGTCCTGTAATGCTATAAATGTCCCTCTTAGTACTGCTTTCACTGTGTCCCACACAGTGAAAATCTGTGTCCCACAGGTTTTAGGTTGCGGTGTTCTCATTTTCATTTGTTCCAAGGTGTCTTTTGATTTCCTCCTTGATCTCATTGTTAACCCCATTCACTGTTTGGTAACTTGTTATTTAGTCTCTACGTATTTTCATGTTTTTTAGCTTTTTTCTTGTGATTAATTTCTAGTTCTATACCACTATGGTCTGTGAAGATATGATATGGTTTGATATAATTTTGATCATTTTAAATTTATTGAGACTTGTTTTGTGCCCTAACATGTGGTCTATCTTAGTAAACATTCCATGTGCACTTGAAAAAAAAATGTATACTCTGCTGCTTTGAGTTAAAATGCTCTAAGATACCAATTAAATTCATTTGATCTAGTGTGTCATCTAAAGCTGCTGTTTTTTGTTGACTTTCTCTCTGGAAGATCTATCCAGTGATGTCAATGGGGTGTTAAAATGCCTTATTATGACAATATTACTGTCAGTCTCTCCCTTTATGTCCATCAAGATTTGCTTTACATATCTAGGTGCTCCTATATTGTGTCCATAAATGTTTACTAGGCTTATATTCCCTTGTTGGATTGCTGCCTTTATCATGATATAGTGTTCTTCTTTGTTTCTTACTATAGGCTTTATTTTAAAGCCTACTTTGTCACATATAAGTATTGCTACCTCAGATTTTTTTTACCTTTCCACTTACATGAAATAATTTCTCACCCCTTTACTTTTAGTCTGTGTGTATCTTTCATTCTTAAGTGGGTCTCTTGTAGGCAGCATATATGTGGGTCTTGTTTTCTTATCCATTCAGCTACCATATGTCTTTTGGTTGGAGCATTTAAATCATTTACATTTAAAGTGATTATTGATAAGCATGTATTTATTTCCATTTTATTCTTTTAACTATATTCCCCCTATTTTCCTTCTTTTTTTTCTCCTTTTTAAAGCAGACCCTTTAACATTTCTTCTAATACTTGTTTCGTGGTAATAAACTCTTTTAGCTTTTTCTTGTCTGGGAAGATCTTCATTTCTTGTTCAATTTTAAATTCTGGGTAAAGTAGTGTTAGTTGTAGGTCTTTGCTTTTCTTTTTTTTTTTAATTTAAATGAATGTTCAAGTACAGTTTTCTCCCCCTTACTCCCAATCAAGCCCAAGGTCTTTGCTTTTCATTACTTTGAATATTCATGCCACTCCCCTCTGGCTGGAAATGTTTCTGTTGAGAAATCAATTCACAGCCCTATGGGAGCTTCCTTGTAGGTCACTAACTGTCTTTCTTTTGCTGCTGTTAAGATTCTCTTTGTCTTTAACTTCTGGATTTTAAATATGGTGTGTCTTTGTGTGGGCCTCTGTGGGTTCATCGTGTTTGGGACTTTATGTGCTCCCTGGACTTGTGTGTCTTTTTTCTTCACTGGGTTATGGAAGTTTTTAATCATTATTTCTTAAAATAGGATCTCAATCCCATGCCCTGTCTCTCTTCTCTTTCTGATACCCTGTGACATGATGTTGTTATGTTTCACATTGTTCCAAAGGTCCCTTAAACTGTCTTTATTTTTCAATTTTTTTTTTCTCTTGCTTCTCTGATTGGGGATTTTCTGCTACCTTGTCTTCCAAATCACTGATTTCATCCTCTGCTTCATCCTGCTTACTGTTCATCTTTCTAATGTATTTTTCATTTCACATATGGCATTCTTCATTTCTAACTGGCTATTTTATATGGTTTCTATCTCTGCTTTTATGCTGTTGAAGTCTTTACTAAGTTCCTTGAGCATTCTTTTAACCATTTTTTTAACTCTGCATCTAATAAATTGTTTGCTTCCAATTCATTGAGCTCTTTTCCTAGAGATTTCTCCTATTCTTTGATTTGGAGCGTGTTTCTTTGTCTCTCCATTTTGGCTGCCTTTTTGTGTTTGTTTCTGTGTGTTAGGTAGATCTGCTATGATTCCCAGTCCTGGTAGGGTGGCCTAATATTATAGGTGTCCTGTGGGACTCAGTTGTACATCCTCATTGATCACCTGGACTGGGTATTCCCAGAATGTTTCTTTTGTGGGTTATATAAGCCATCCTGTTGTAATTGAGTCTGATTTCTATTGGCCAATTTATGTGTGGGGTCAACCCTTAGTCTAGTTTACTGTGAGGGTCACCCCTGACCACAGTACATGTGCTTCTATGAGGTGCTACCACATGTAGTGCAATTTGCCTCACTATGGTCTGGTGCCTGCCAAGGTCTCACTTTGGATATGCTGCTTGTGAAATTTATTGGATCTTGTTCTGATGTCATCTTAATCTGGCTACCGGGTGTATTGGTTCTAGGTCTCTTGCTAGTAACACTGCTTCATTTTAGGTGTTGCCTATTACTGGTCCTGGACAACCTCTTCAGAGCTACAAAAAGATACAGTTTGTGGCTGTCTCTGCTGGGCCTGAGTATATGTGGGAAGGACCAAGCTGCACTCCAAGGACAGCTTTTACTGGCACCAATCCTGGGAATAGTCCAAAGGCCCAAGACACCCCAAGATGCACCTCAGCTGGCCTCTGCCTGCCAGCTGTCTACTAGGCTCAGCCACTGAAAGAGCCTCTGGTGGTACTGGAGTTGCATGAGTTAGGTTCTCAGTGAGTCACCAGATAGGCATGAGTGATATTCAACAGACTAATACAGGTTCAAACTCAGTGCCAGTGCTCAGTGCCAGGTCTGAGGCTACTCAGCAAATGTTCCAGGGTATACCAAGTCTAGCTGCCCCTGTCCTAGGGCCACACAACTTAATTTATCCCAGATTCTGCTTCAAGTTTGATCTAGCAGGGCAGAGACACCAGAAGTCAGGAGGATGGGGCTAGTGGGTTTCCTGTGAAAGAGAGGTGTCGGTCAGGCTTGGGGAATGATGATGTTGGTGTGAGTCATCCCCATCCTGGAGCCACACAACTCATTCTGTCCTGGATTCTGCCAAGACCTCAGCAGATGAAGTCACTAGGAGTTGGATGGGCGGGGCTGTCAGGAGCCTGGAGGGTGGGGCTAGTGGATCTTCCATGCACAAGAGGCACCATCTGTCAGTTTTATGGGAGATTGTGGGGAAGGGCCCCTGCCTCAAAGTCACTGACACCCCCTGAGTCTGCCCAGACCTCTACACCCCAGCCCATGCAGCTGATTCTTAAGCAAGGCATAAGCATCACAAGGTGGGGTCAGAGAGTGGGGCTCTTGCATTCTCCTAGGCTCCTGCCATATGAAATGGAGTGCTCCATCAAAAAAAAAAAAAAAAAATGGCATCTGCAGTGTGGGAGAGTGACTCAGCACAAGCACCTTTGCAGCTATTACTTCAGCTCTCTCCCCAGAGCCAGAAATCCCAGTCCCTCCTCATACAACTCTAGTCTGTTTCACCCTTTCTCCACCAGTGCCCAGGGTGAGTGACTATGAATAAGATTTTGTGCATTGGTCCCTTAAGAGGGTGACTGTATGTAGCAGACTCCTGTTTCTTTCTGGTGTACAGAATCCCTGCTTATTTTCACAGCCAGATGTTATGTGGGTGTCTCTTCCCAGTTCCAGTGTTCTAAGTTGGGGAGCCTGGCTTAGAATTGAAACCCCATGCTTCTCAGGGAGAACCTTTGCAGCTGAGATGTTTCTCCAGAACCTCAGCTGCCACCTATGGGAGGGGAGCCAGCCCTTTTTGCATCTCCACCCTTCTTTCCAGTCTTTATGTGGATTCTTCTGTAAATCCTTTGTTATAAGACTTCTCTTCAGGTGCCTTTCAGTTGATTATTCAGGCTGATTGCTCTGTATTTTACTTGTAATTCCAGTTTAGTCCTGGGAGGAGGTAAGTGTGACTTCCACCTACTGTGCTGCTATCTTGGATTCCCCCAGTAAAGCTGTTTTCAAAAATCAGGTGTATGGCCTAGAGGTGGAATCATTCACAGAACACCTTGAGAGTGAGGAGAAACTCCGAGGATCAGTAGGTGATACTTGTCAGATATTGATACAAGGCAAAAAATGGGGAGAGAATGGCATGAACAGAAGCAGAAAAGGGCAGGTCATATCATGTTGTTCACATCATCATGGTGCCTGGTACACAGCAGGAGCTCATATAATACTGGTTAAATGATTTCAGTGGATGAATGAATCTTTGAAAATACTGTGATCAAGAGCAAAGGAGAAGGACTGAAGTCTAGGACACTAGTATTGAACAGGCATGAGGATCTTAACAATGGTCATTGTATTATTCCTATGACTGCCGTAACACATTACCACAAGTTTTGTGTGTTAAAATAACACATGTTTATTATGTTAAAGTTCTGCAGATCAGAAGTTTAAAATCAAGATGTTGGCAGGGCTGTGTTCCTTCTTCAGGCTTCGGGGGAGACTTCATTTCTTTGTTTTTTTAACCTTCTAGTGGCTAAACGGCACTGTTTACCTTTTCGCCCCTTCTTCCATCTTCAAAGTGCATCACTCCCCGCTCTGGTTCTATAGCATACTTTTATTTCTCTTAATCTAACTCTATTGCCTCCCACTGAATAGGGCCCTAGAGATTACACTGGGCCCAACCAGATACTCGTGATAATCTCCCTATCACAAGATCCTTACTTTTTTTTCACCCTCCGCTGAGTACCCACCCCTCCCACCATCATTCCCCCACCTTAGTTCATGTCTGTGAATCATACATGTAAGTTCTTTGACTTCTCTATTTCCCATACTATTTTCAACTTCCTCTGTCTATTCTGTACCTATCATTTATGCTTCTTATTCTCTGTACCTTTCCTCCCATTCTCCTCCGTGCCTCCCCACTGATGACTCTCCATGTGATCTCTATTTCTGTGAATATCTTCCTCTTCTAGCCGTTTGTTCAGTTTGGTTTTTTTGTTGTTGTGTTGTTGTTGTTTTAGGTTCAGTTGTTGATAGTTGTGAGTTGTCATTTTACTGCTCATAGTTTTTGTGTTTTTTTCTAATATATTGTATTGATTAGGCTATTACAGTTGTCACATTTCCCCCTCATTTATTCCCCTCCACCCTGCATACTCTCTCCTACCCGCATTCTCCCCACCCCCAGTTCATGCCATTGGGTCATACATGTAAGTTCTTCGGCTTCTACACTTCCTATACTATTCTTAACCTTCCCCTGTCTATTCTGTACCTACGATTTCTGCTATTTATTCCCTGTACCTTTTCCCCCATTCCATCCATCCCCTTGCCTGCTGATAACCCTCCATGTGATCTCCATTTCTGTGATTCTGCTTCCGTTCTAGTTGTTTGTTTAGTTTGTTTTTGTTTTTTAGGTTAGGTTTTTGATAGTTATGAGTTTGTTGTCATTTTACTTTTCATATTTTTTATCTTCTTTTTCTTAAGTAAGTCTCTTTAACATTTCTTTAATAAGGGCTTGGTGATGATGAACTCCTTTAAAACTTGATCAGGGAAGCACTTTATCAGTCCTTCCATTCTAAATGAAAACTTTGCTGGATAGAATAATCTTGGATGTAGGTCCTTGCCTTTCATGACTTGGAATACTTCTTTCCAGTCCCTTCTTTCCTGTAAGGTTTCTTTTGCCAGATCAGATGAGAGTCTTATGGGCACTCCTTTGTAGGTAACTGCCTCCTTTTCTCTTGCTGCTTTTAAGATTTTCTCCTCATCTTTAATCTTGGGTAATATAATTATGATGTGCCTTGGTGTGTGTTTCCTTGGCTCCAACTTTTTTGGGAGTCTCTGAGCTTCCTGGACTTTCTGGAAGTCTATTTCCTTTGCCAGATTAAGGAAGTTCTTCTTCATTATTTTTTAAATAAGTTTTCAATTTCTTGCTCTTCCTCTTCCCCTTCTGGCACCCCTATGATTTGGATATTAGAATGTTTAAAGTTCTCATAGAGGTTCTTAAGTCTCTCCTCATTTCTTTGAATTCTTGTTTCTTCATTCTGTTCTGGTTGAATGTTTCTTTCTTCCTTCTGGTCCAAACCATTGATTTAAGTCCCAGTTTCCTTCCCTTCACTGTCAGTTCCCTATACATTTTCCTTTATTTCACTCTGCATAGCCTTCACTCTTTCCTCTATTTTGCAACCATACTCAACCATTTCTGTGAGCTTCTGGATCACCAGTTTTTTGAACTGTGCACATGATAGATTGGCTATCTCTTCATCACTTGACTGTACTTTTTCCGGAGCTTTGATCTGTTCTTTCATTTGGGGCATATTTTTATTCTCTTGGCATCCCTGTTATGGGGCAAGCCTTAGTATTTGCCAGGGTAGGGCAACCCACTTTGCTGTGTTGCGGCCCTGTATGTGGGGGAGGGGTCCAAGAGGGAATAATGCCAGTTGCTCAAGTCTCTGTTGACTTTCAGTGATTTCCTCTGCTTCCCACAAGCAAATTGGGCCCTTCTGGTGCTGATTCCCAGGCAGGTGGGTTTGTGTATGTTCTAGGACCCTATGGGTCTCTAACAAACTCTCCTATGAGGCTGAGAGTTTCTCCCACTGCCTCAACCTCACAGGTTTTTTAAGTCAGATGTTTTGAGGCCTTATTTCCCCATGCTGGAACCCTGGATTGCAAGGTCTGTCTTGCTCCCCAGTTTTTACTCCTGGTTTACCCACACACAAATGTGGGACCACCCAGTCTGTCAGCTACTGCTTTACCTGGTCCTCCAGCCACCGCCAGCTACCTCCTTGCAGTGCATCCTCTCCACCCTGGCTGTCCATCTTCAGCCCTCCTACCAGTCCAGATGAATGTTTCTTCTTTAACTTATTGGTTTTCATACTTCCATTCAGTTCAATTTTCTGGCAGTTATTTTTTGTTTTTAAATTTGTTGTTGTCAAGCCCTGGCTGGCATAGTTCAGTAGATTGAGCATGGGCTGTGAACCAAAGCATCGCAGGTTCAATTCCCAGTCAGGGTACATCCCTGGATTGCAGGCCATGGCCCCCAGCAACCGCACATTGATGTTTCTCTCTCTCTGTTTCTCCCTCCCTTCCCTCTCTAAAGATAAATAAATAAAATCTTAAAAAAAAATTTGTTGTTGTCCTTCTTTTGGTTGTACAAGAACGCAAAGTGTATCTATGTATGCCTTTGTCTTAGCCAGAAGTCCTTCCTTAAGGTCCTTAATTTAATTATATCCATGAAATTATTTTTGACATATAAGGTAACATGTCCACAGATCCCTGAGGTTGGGAAGAGCATGGACATCTTGGGGGCCATGATTCAGCCTACCATGGTAATATCAAATTCCAATTTTTTTTTCTTTCACCAAAACAAAAAGGCCAGAAACTAGAGGAAGTACCCTACTGTCCAAACAAATAAAAGAAAGGTGAGAATATAATAATCAATAACCCCTAATCACATGCATATTAAATATAAATATACTACTAATTAGATTTAGCATTAGAGATTCAAAATATCTACAACTCCTCTCTAGGCACAGGGATATCTATTGAGCATAGTCTTAGGGAACAAAGTGGTGTGTCATCTCCTGCAATAGATCAGCTTACTGAGGAGGGAGTCACTGACGCCTGCTCACAGAGGGCTGTCCCAATGGGAGAGAGACACCATGATTTGAAGAGGGAGGAAACCTGGCTTCTCTTTGAGAGAAATAACTATGACCAGAGATGAAAACTGAGTTGCAAGAAAGCAGCTGATGCCCCTGGGTTGCTTCTTAGGTATACTTGTAAGAATTAGGAAGGGGTAGGTAATCTCCAGAATACACTGTCATCAGTTTGATTATCCCAGTTATGTTTTAGGGCTCATTAGTTGGTGTCTCACTCTTCTCATCTGCAAAATAAAGGCACTGGTTAGATTAGACAACTTCTTGTGTTTTTTTAATCTAATTTTTCAAAGTAGTGATAATTTACTTACTAAGTCTTATAAAATAACACTCTGAGTGAGACTGGGGGTGTGAGGAGGATGAGGGAAAAGGAGAGGAAAGCCTAAGAGAGGAGGGAGGATTTCCCATTGGCACACTTTTATGTTTCTTGGTGCCTTGATATCATCTCTCATTCTTCCCAGGAGCATTCATGGGTTTTAGTGGTACTGGTGTTAAGACCATGGCTTCTAAGTTAGACCCTACTTACCATATGACCTTGGACAAGTTCGTTCATTTCTCTGTGCTTTGCCGTATTTTTGCCTGTAAAACAGAAATAACAATAGCACCTTTGCCACTGGATGGTTGCAAGAATTAAGCCAGACAATATATGTAAGGTACTTAAAACAGTAAGTACTATTTTAAGTATTGGCATCATTATTGTTAGATGCTGTTATTGCTGGCATGGGTCCCAGTTGGGATGTTGTAGCCTTACTAAGAAAGTTTATTTCACACCATATTGTAAAAGCAAATGAGGTAATCAGTTCTTCAGCACCAGCTTGATTCTATAGAAATAGTCATTTTATAGTTTTCAAATTTTAAAAGCAATGTATTACTCATCTTTAAGTCATGTAGATATCCCATCAATGCAAATTGACCACTTAGCTAAGAGATCTCTTCAAATGTAAATTATAGCTCATGGTTCTCCATTTCAGAACTATTTCAATCCTGCAACAATAATTGACTATTAATGCAGGCAACAGCAAAAAATAAAACCTACCCTGGCTGGGGGGCTAAGTTGAGTAGATCATCATCCTGTACACCAAAAGGTAGCAGGTTCAACCAATTCCCTGTCAGGGCATACACTTAGGTTACAGGTTTGATCCCTGTTTGGGGCACTTGTGGGAGGCAACCAATCTATGTTTCTCTGTCTGTCTCTTTCTCTCACCTCCCCGCTCTCTCTCTCCTTCCTCTCTCTAAAAACATCAATAACAAAATAGAAGCTAATTGTAAAATTAAAAAACCTGAATTAATTTCTATTTTAGTTGTAAATCTTATTTCTTGTTTGTTTTGGTATATGTGTGTGTGTGTGTGTGTGTGCGTGCGCGCGCGCGCGCATGCCATGTTTTGTTTTGTCTGCAGATGGCTTGGCTGTCTACAAAAAACTGGCCTATTCAAAGACATTGCTGACTGTTTTAATGAGGCCAAGGTCACAGTTCCAATTCCCATTTGGCCAGTTAGCTTTGCTCTCTGCTTCCTTTCATAGCCACAGGCCACTCCCTCATCATCACATCTAAGCTGTGCCCCATGGGATAGGAGCATGAGAGGAAAGTCAGACTGTCAGGTCTGGCCTACAACCACAGGTCAAGCTTACAGTAGGACAGAGTCCTCTGAAAATGTCAGCTATGATCATTCATCAGATTTCTCTTGTTTGTGTTCATGTGATCACCACTTCATCATTTTTCCTGGGTTGGGTCCTTACAGAAATCTATTTTAGGCTGTTTTCCTTAACCAGTAGACTAGATCATTTCAGTATCCATCCTTATTACTGCCAGAGTAGTCTCCTGAGACCCAATTAATACCACTTTTTTTTTCTTCCGGAGGTATTACATCTTTGGTTTCTCATGTTTTCAGCTCTAGAGTTGTTGCCAAAGAATCTGCTAATAACAGCTAACATCCATTGAGCACTTACCCTATACCAAGACCTTCTGCATGAGTTATCTCCTTTAATCCTCAGAATAGCCAAGAGGTAGAACATAATGTTTCTTTTGTCCAGGGAGGACTGAGATTGAGAACAGTTATGTTGCCAGTTGTACAGTCAGTCAGGATTCAAACTCCTGCAGTTGCTTCCAGATCCTGTGCTCTTTAGCAACTGTACTATGATACTTCCCTGCAACTGTGACACTCAGAAAAATAACTAGCAACTGGGTGATTACTGTGGATTCACACTGCTCTGAATCAGTACCTAATTTGAGTGGATGCCATTATATTGTGCCACCCTCTTTTTGAGCCATATCCAAGATGACCACCTGGCAAGCTATGCTAATTGGACAAGCTCTTTATGTCCAAAGTTGAATCTTATTTCTATTCATTGTCCACATTCGTAGTTCAGTCATATGCCACTGGAGACAAGTAGACTATTGCCTGGACCTCAGAAATACTTCATCATACAAGATGCTTGAACATGCTAGTTCTGGTGACAAAGTGAAGCCTCTATTTGAGGAAGCCTTTGATCCAGATGTACTCACTCTGAGAATAAGCATGTACTAGACCATAATTTTGGAAGGGATTTTCAAATGCTAAAAGAAACCCACATTGAAGTTCTAACACAGTTTTCTTACTGACCCTCTGGCCCTTAAATGAAAATATATGGTTCTAGAGGCTTAAGAAGCTGAATGGTGTATTGGTGCTTTCTTTTTTAAATGTGCTAGCATTTCAGATCTTCCTATAGATTTTGAAATGCCCAACATATTTTTGTGCAAGACAATTCAAGATACTGATCAATAAGTATTACATTTTTAAAAAGCAAAGAATAGTTTAATACTTCTCAGTGGTTATCATAAAAGTAAATACAAAATGTCTACTGCCCCATCTCAAGAAACAAGGTTTCATGTACCTTGATTTTCAAAACTACTTAGCCATAGCTCCAAATCTCTAAATATTTACAGTGTTTACAAGTTGGGTAATATTTGGCACTGATTCCTTTCTAGCATTTTTAAAAGACTTTATTTCGTTATCTTTAGAGACAGGGGAGGGGAAAAAGAGAGAGAGAGAGAGACATTGATGTGTGAGAAAAGGATTGGTTGCTTCTCACACACCCCCAACTGGGGACCCAGCTGGCAACCCAGGCATGTGCCCTGACCAGGAATTGAACCCACGACTCTTCAGATCTCAGGCCAGTGCTCAATCCACTTAACCACACCAGGTAGGGCTGACTCCTTCTAGCATCTAAATGGGTCTGGCTGATCCCTGATCTTGACCTTTTCTAGATGATTTCCCCATTTCCCATCATCCACATCTTTTGAACAATTGCTGGGGTGGCAGTGGGGAAGCTGTTTGTTTTTAACTGACAATGATCAAATTCATTAAGCCCTCTCCTTTTGGAATGGATATATTTAGGCCTAGACAATCTGAGTAAACCCAGTTTTATTAAATAACTTTGAGTCATTTTCTCCCCTATTCTGGCTTTCCCACTCTGCCAGCACATGTGGGTGGCACACAGTCTGTGAAACTGAACACAGAATGACCCTTCATATAGATTGTTTTATAAACATAAAAGCCAGTAAGAAACCCTAGCCCTTTAATATTAGAAGTGTCCTTTTTAATAGATGTCCCTTCTTGCCATCGAATCAGTACCTACCCAGTGCTCCTCTGCCCAACAGAATTAAATAATGCTTTCTCTATTACAAACAATGCTCGTACAAATTGTTTCCTATTGGGGGCTTTCTTCCAAAAGATGATTTTTTTTCACTTCCTTTTAAATGGTCTGGTTTGATTTCCTTGTTTTGTAGCATTCCACTATGTTGGTACAGGTTCTAGTTTTAGCCAAATTGATTACTTTTCTTATCTTCACTTTTCCTTTCTCTGGTCTGAAATTCTTTCCAGAAGCACCATTCAGTACTTTGGGTGCTTGGGGGTTTTTATTTGTTAATTTGCTTTGCTTTTGTTTTTAATTTCCCGCCTTGCAGCCCATCTGGAGAATGAAGATAATGATGTCTTTCTTACTGGGTTATTGTACATAGCATATGAACTGAGGACTGCCTGCCCACTGCCTAATGTGGTTCATGACACTTCAGTTAATGTTAGCACGATTTCTATTTATGAGAACTAATTAATAGTTCTCATAAATGGCTTTTCATCTTTTATACTTATTACTCGCCTTCCACAAATGCCCCCACCACCACCAGGAGGAAGAAGGAGATTCAGACTCAGGGTTCTCAATGCTTGCCTGAAGAGCCACTGTCAAAGAGATGTTGTCTAACTCAAGACAGACAACCTATAACCTTGTTTATCACAGGCCTTTTCTTTGTGCTGCTTGTGAAATCAAGTATTTTTTCATCAACTGATAGGAGCTAATGACTCTCATAAAACGGTAAGAACCTGCATCCACTTAAAAGATTGGGGTTAATAATAGAGATATAAATGATACCCAGCTGAATGACTTGGAAAGCACTCTTTCCTGCTAATAATAAATCTTGTTTATTTTCCCCATTCATCTTAATCTAGAAATGCTCTTCTTCAGTTTATGTTTACATTGTCTGACCTTCAAATTACCTTTCCTGCCCATTTCCCTGTTTCTTTCATGGTGACCCCTGATCCAGGTGCAATGCTGAACCATGCTTGCTACCCCACGCATCTCAGGGACATAAGTCACATGATAAAAAATTGCCAGGAGCATCCACATCTTTTCCATCCTTCCCACTGCTCCCTACTTTTCTAGTGTTAGAGACCTGTTTGTGTCTTGTTTCCTTTGGCCAAATTTTCAATAAAAGAGATTTAGAAACTGCCAACACAGATCATCTGTAAGTTCCCTGAGAGAAAAAAGGATGACTTTAAAGTCTTTCAACAGCTAAATGTTCCTAAAAATACCTTTACTAAATCCTTAGGTGTTATGGGAGAGAAAAACTTTTTGTTGAGGAAGAGTTCATAATATTGGAGGGAAAAATAAATAAAAATGAACTGCTAAGTCAAGGCAGGCTATGAATACTGCTATAATAGAGGAATCCTCATTATAAGAAGGAAAAAAAGTTAATTTTACCTGGAAAGATCTCAGGAGGCTTTGTGGAAGAAGTGAGAGGATGGAAGGTAATTCAACAGACATCTACAGAGGGTGAGCCAAGGGTAATATTCCAGACAAATGATACATATAAACAGCTAGCAATATCTTTCCTTCGGTGTGCATGTGCACACACGTATATGTGCATGCTTGTGTGTATACATACATGTGTCTGAGGATGGGGGAAGGAATTGTTGTGTAAAATATATGCCTACAAAGATTGCTTACAACCATATTTTTAAAGCTGTGGAAACCACAAAAACTTATTTGTACTCCAAACACGCCCCAAGAGATAATATCAGGGAGGGGGAAACTGGGAAGCGTTTACATCTTGTCCCTGTCTGATTAGCACATCCTTGAAAAGGAGAAGTTTGTTGCTCATTATCTATCAAAACCTTCCTGGTAGAACTGTGTGTCTGACAATGTTATCCCGCCCAATTCGAGGCCCTGCAGACCGATCCCTTCCTCCCAGCAGTGACCTTGCTTTAAAAGGCGAACCTGTCCTGACATCACTGACACCACTGATGTTTTGAATTCAGCATTCAGCACTTTAGAGGAATTTCTCTCTGAAGGAAAGAAAATGTGTCAGCCCTAAAGTGACAGCCCCTCCTGCTTGCTGCCGAGAAGGGTACAGGTTTTTGTTATTATCAGTGGCAAGGACAATTTCAAAGAAAAGAAATGATCGTAGGGTGAAAGCACAGTTTCAAATCTTCAAGGGGAGTCTGAGAGCAAGCAAGAAACTCAAATGTTTCTATTTTACTTTATGAGGAAAAGAAACACATAAGAAGATTTGTATATGCACCAGAATGTACCTGTTTGACTCTTAGATATACAAAATAGCTAGAAACCCTCGCATTCTGGCTAAAGCTCACAGCCTGCTAACAATTGGGCCTAAAATGAGTTACCTGATAGCAATGAGTGTAGTGTTTTACATCATTTCCAAAGTGATTTCTTTTACATCATCCCATTTCCTCTTCCTAGCACTCTGCAGGATTCTGCTAATGTTAGAGCTGTGGGGGGTGTGGCCAGAGAAGCTGAGAGCTTTCCAAGATCACACAGGTGAGGAGATTGAGAACTAGACTCCAAGTGGGCCCTCTGACCCAGGTCCAGTGCCCTTTGCATTTCAAACACAGCTGCTTCTCTAGGGGTCCATGCCTTCCTTTTTTAGAAAGAGACAACTGGACACATATATATTTACTATATTTTAAATATAGCGTAAATACTAAAATTATTCTTTTCACTGGTGGAGGTGAAGAGGATCTAAAGAAGCTCTACAAAGCAGAGCGTAATAGAGTAGGGTATTTGTTCTCATCTGCGTATATTGTATATATCTTATTTTTCTTGGTTTGTCTGATGCCTGTTCTAAATTTATTCCGAAGTTTTCAACTCATGGTTAGTTCATGAAAAAGACCCTATGTACGTAAATGTGCCTTTTGACTTAAAGGTCACAGAATGAGAGCCCGAATAGAGTCACTCACCTTCAAATTTTTCAGTACAGACATGTAACATTACTGATGACAAATATTCCTGATGAAGAACTCTATTTTCAGATATTTATAAGTATCCATTAATCAAAACATGAAGAATGGAATGGTTAGTTTTTTAAAAATATAAAAACATGAACATTTTATGTTTCAAGCATATTTCTTATGTAAAAATATACAGAAAAATATTCATTAGCTAAGGGCAAGTGAGGAAAACAGAACTGTTAATTTAAAATTTTTAAATTTTAGAATTAAAGATTAAGAGCACAGACCCTGGGTTCACATCCCAGCTTCCTCACTTATTATAACACACTTTGAGCAAGTGACTTTACCTCCTGCTTCCTCAGTTTTCACACTCAGGAACGTGGAGGTGAAAGCAGAACTCATGGGCTGTTGTTACAAGGACTCAGTGAGTGAATCTATGTGGAATGCACAGACCCTTCCTGGCCTAGTGAGCACTCAGCATCACCTTAAAAAATTATAAACATGTCAGTTTAGTCTGAATAGTCTTATATTTCAAACCCAATCTTCTGACTACATTCATTTGAATCTTAATGTCTTAATACCTCTATTTACTTATTTCCAGAAGAGCAGAAATCAACAATTCTAAGCACCACCTCTCCCATCAATTATGCAAATACTTGCACCATCAGCATTTCCGGCTCAGCCCCTTATTCTCACTTTCCATAAATCTTTGATCTTTAGATGAGAAATGCCATTCCTTACTAGCCTCCAAGTTCACAACTGTAGTGTTGAGATGGACTAGTGTGTCTTCAGGTGTGAGGTGTGTCATAGTCACTTTATTATTCACAGTGATTAAAGTACATAAATTCATAAATTTACTTTTACCAACTAGAGTAGTTTTAAGGTTACTTCAATTACTCCGGCCTCAATTAATTGAGTTCCAATAAGCTTCCACAAAGAGGAAGGAGGCAAAGATGTAAAATTCTACTGAATCCTACACTCCATGGACCAAACAAATCACTGGTCCATAGCTGTGCTAGTATCACACGTGTCATCTTTACATGTCTCAGAAAAACTTAAAGTTGAGAACTGCTGTCCTAAGCACTATGTTGATAGTGATGTATTGTGAGTGCTTTGCAAACTGGAAAGGCATACACAGATGTTCACAGTTATTTTTGGTGCATGTTACACACAGAAGACTCAGGCATGACAAGTCTGCCCCAAGGGATGGAAGGATGTGTGGGGCAGTTGTGCTGGGCACACAGGGTCTCTGGCAGCTGGCCCTCTCGTCTCTGGATGGCCAGCAGGCCGCCGGAGCGCCTCTGGATGAGACCTGCCCGCGGGCACATCAGGAACAAACACCCTAAATATACAGGCGTATGCCCCAAAGTTTCTGTGCTAAATTTGCTACCATTTTTAAGTACATTTCCACCGGTTATTCAAATTTAATGGTGGTGGCAAAGTATGGAGTAGTGGGAACATATCAAAAAATAAGCTAAAGATTCTTCCTATAAACAAGATTAGTGAAAAACATAACATCTGGCCTGAATGATGGTCCTTTGATTTCTACAAAAAGTTCAGTTGGAAAGAAATATTAAATCTGGTATTTTTATACTGTAGAGCCCATTGAATTTTGTAAAATGCAGGTATAAGTAAAACAAGTATTTATAATTTTAAGTATTTAGAATTAAGATAAAAATTCTTTATCTTAACAGAGTCAGGACAGCTTACATTTGATATGCAAAAAACATTCAAAGGCAGTTATTACCAAATCGAATCCACTGATTTTTTGTAAGTAGACAGATGATTGATGAGTTCATTCAGATCTGTAAGAAACATTAATACCATTTCTAAAAGCAAGATTTCACAATCATGAAGCTTGAAAAGTCATAGTATCACAAGCCCCTATTATATGCCACCCCCAAAGCCAAAATGAAAAACAACAAAACCAGCAAGTTCCACTGGGTTTCTATGAGCAGGACTCCTAAGTTGCTCCTTAGGTGGCCTCTGCGTTAGCTCCAGAATGTACTTTTCGCTTGGAAAACTGACCTTGTGGTTTCAGTACACTGCCACCTGGTGTCAACCCTATGCCAAGCCATGGCTTCTGCGCCTCAAGTGTTGACTGGCTGAGCATTGTCACCAGCCTCCTGTGTTCAGGCCACCTCCCAAATGATGACTAGACACATTGTCACTAAGGTCACCATGCTCCCACCGAGATCAACCAGCAACGTCTCCCAGGGCCCACTGGAGTATTCCTCCCGCCGGTCCCAGATCCAGATACGTGGACCCAGCAGAGGATGTGAGAGAATGTGTGTAGCAGACCCAAGGCTGAGACACCTTCTAGCCTCTGTGCCACCTGGGAAAGCCTAGGTACATGAAGAACCAGATCTTTCCAGCCTGCAGCTTCTGCTTCCCAAAAGCCAAGCCAGTTCCCCTCCCTGCAGCCTGTCCTGGGAATTTAACACTCCTATTTACACTCTTCCTCTTCTAGGGCAGATCCTACCCTAGATATGTGGAGGCAACATCCTCTCTAGGCTTACTGAGGTTGGTGCTGATTTTGTTGAAAGACACATAGAGACACATTTTGGCAATAGAATTGATAGGGTTGCTGGTGGATTGGATATAGGAGAAAAAGGGAGGAGAAAAATAAAGCTATACCCCTATTTTTTTTTTTTTGGCTCATTCAGTAGGGTAGGTGGTAGTGCCACCCTCTTCTAAAAGGTAGATGGAAGATTAACAGGTTTGTGAATAGAAATAAATATTTCCAGTGAACATGTGTTGCTTTTATAGTTCAAACACATACATGTTATATGAAGTGCTAAAAATGTTTAAATAACCTAAAATAAGCCAAAGAAATGTGGAAATGTTTTGTAACATCTAAGTATGTGATTGGACTGATCCCAACAGCAGAGAGAGAAATGCACCTACCTTAACATCTGTGAAAGGAGACTTGGGCCTCGTGAGTCTGTTACGCCCACTAGACATCGAATGGAAACAGCACATTGGCAGGAGACAAAGTCAGGACTGCAGGTATCTGTTGGTGGATTGTTTGAGAATAGAAGAGGACAGAGTCCTTGAGACCAAGGAGGAGATGTCGGTGAGGTAGAAGGACAGCTGTGAGAGAAGGGGAGGAGTGAGACCAATGCTGGCGTGTCCAGTGAGATATGGGGACAAGGAAGTAGCCACCATCTTTATGGCACAGTGGTCTTTGCTGACTTAAACAAGAATTGTATCACTAGACTAGTGCATCAGCCTCCAGGCTAGTCTCCTCGTTCTCACACTTGACCTCCCTCCCATCTACATAGCAGTGAAAGCCATCTTTTTAAAACAAATCCCATCAGCCACTTGCTTGAAGACCTTCATTGGCTTACTTACCATTTGAACTTAGAATAAAATCCAAACTTCCAGGGCTAGACATAGGGTTAAGTGAGTGAGGCACAAAATTTAAGACAATGCCCAGAATCTTACTAATTAAGATAATTAATATATTAATGAAGTAGCTTTTAAAAAATTGAATTGGCAAACTATAGCCCAGGTAGCCACTTGTTTTTAGAAATAAAGTTTTATTAGTACAAGGGCCAGGATTAGGGTGATGTGAGTGAGGAAGAGTCCTGCAAGTACAGCCTTGAAGCTTCTCCTGTTTTCATTTAAAATCTTAATCTACTGATTCATCATAGAATTTTTTGCTTTTTTAAAAAGATTTTATTGATGGTTTTATTTATTTTTAGAGGGAGGGGAAGGAAGGGAGAAAGAGAGAGAGACAGAAACATCAATGTATGGTTGCCACTCACATGCCCCCCCTCTCCCGGGAATCGTGCCAGTGACCCTTGGTTCACAGGCTGGTGCTCAGTCCCCAGAGCCACTCCAGCCAGTGTGGAATTTTTTGTTTTAATTTTGATTTTTGAAATATTGCATTTATATCACTTATATTACTGAGGTTTTTGTGCCCTCTAAGTTTTGTGCATGAGGTGGATGAGGCATTTTCCTCATCTTTGAAAACCCCATATCAAGACCTGTATGTACTTTCCAGGGAGCATGTTGCTTTCATTATCAAAAACATAAATACCAGTTTAAGTTTTTAAAAATGCTTAGGCAACCTAAAATAAATCCAAAACATGCAAAGATGTTTTGCACAGTAGTACAGAAAGAATGGCACCCAACCTAACATCTAAAAAGGTGAAGATTCAACTTGGTATTTTCCAGCTAGATCTGATCTTACGCAGTCAGTGCTCAGAGAGACACATGGATTAATAACAGCAGGAGAGCCATTTTTAGACAAAACCGATGATGCTTTCATGGAAAAGTTCCAGGCAGATTAGTTGTTATAAGACATAATGCTCTTGACTACTTAAATATGTTATGAAAATGCTTTTATTTTGTGACTTCTTAACAGAGAGAAGACTTTTTTTTGTTTACCAGGTTACCAACCAAAAGAACCAGGCAGCTTTAATTTCTTTATTTATCTAATAAATCCACATTATAAAACTGAAGCATGAGGGACCTTGGAAATCTATTCATAAACATTTTTAAGAGTGCATATGGTTTGAGGCTTGATTCACAGAATAAATATCTGTAGGCTTTCCAAGTTAATCAGAAATGTTTTCTTCCTCTTAGCAGCTCTCCCCTTTGCTCTCATCACTCTGCCTTGTGTTTTAAAGGTTGGTCTGCTTCCTCTGTGAGTAACTGAATAAATGGATTTAGCAGGTCCTAAAAGCTATTGACTCTCATCTTAGTTAAGCTCTTATATTACAAGAAATGTGTCTAATTCAATTTCTCTATGCAAGATTTAAGAATTCCCTAATTCAAAATACTGTCATTATTATAACTGGAAATTGGTTACCCAGGTATTGTCAATGTGACACACATGTCCAAACAAGATCATTGGTGAGAAACACTTTGGGTGTTCCATGTATATACATGTCTCCAAAGTATTTGCCTCACTGCTCAGTTGTAATTTCTGTCATCCGGCTTGGTGATGGTTGGTATGACCAGTAGGTAGTATGCTGTCCCTTGTTGTGGTGGCCAGGCAGAATTCTGAGGGAATGTTTAGATGCATGCAAGGCCCCTGGAGGCCTAGCACCACATTCTGTTGGCTAAAGCAAGTTACAAGAGTAGACCAGATCAAGGACTAGTCTTGTAAGTAGGGAAAGAAACTCCAAACTCTACCCCCTGGTGAAGTGGGCAGAAGGAGGAAGCCAACAAAGTCACTGTCGCAAGGGTACATGGATACAGGGAGGAGAAAAATGGCAGCCATCACAAACAAACTACCACCATTAACAGAGTGGAAAAACCCACTCAATTACCTATAATGCAGTAGCTTTACCTGTTCACTTTTTAACAAGGCTATATGGGGGAGGGAACAGAGAGCTGTGGAAGAGAATCTTCTTGTTGGTAAAACCACAATTGTTTGATGACAAAATGCAAAAACTGAAGATGACTTCTCATCTATCTGGGATGATTAATGACTGACTTGCCCAGTTTTCCATGGTTATAGGAAGCTGAAATTTTTGGCCAAAGCTTCTGAGAGATTCTGAATTTGTTCAGGGCTAGGATTTCGACCTGACCATCTGCCATCTCTGAGTTTAGGTATCTAACATCTAGTCTTGTAATTTTTTATTCTCATATATGGTTTATTAAGGGCTTGTGGGGATCTAGGAATTCCACACAACACCACAGTTAATTTGATAACCAACAACCTCTGAGACAGCTGTCATCTACACATTACATGTGCAGGAACTGAGGCGCGGGGAGCCCTGCAATGACCAGCTGGAAGCCAGTGCTAGTAAAAGGCAGAGCCAGGGCTCTTTAGAACCCCCTCCATCTGTAGTGTCATTCCATGGCCTCGCCTTCTGGAATCAGACCCTGTTTGTTTTCAATACTCAGTGTTAGAAATAAATGTCAAAACCTAACTCACTGAGAAATAATAATCAATTATCAAAACAAGCAAAGTGGGCATTCTCTTAGATACCCTAGATGTTTACATGCATGTTTGTAAATCTCTAATTTGATGGAGGATACAGGTGAAAAGAAAATATTAAAATTTCTACCTAATAAATAGCCATTGGCAATAAAGATAAATTCAATTGACTAAAACTTGATTTTCTACAAAACTTCTTAAAATGTATGTATTGGATAAAAAGGGGGGTCTCATTAGGAGAAAATAACTGTTTCTCACTCAGCTAAGTACTGTGTAGTGACCAGGAAGCCTGTGCCATCCCAGGTTTGAGCACACTGGCTGATCCCACCTAGCCTCCAGCCTGCAGGGAAGAACAGGGCCAGATAGTCCTGGGCGTGAACCGAAGCTGTAACCAGCACTGCATCTGTGGCCTTGGGCTATTTATTCAGCCTCACAGAGCCTCAATTTTTCCAGCAGTAAAATGGGATTGATGATGCTTATGGAGCTATAAATATTAAATGAGAAAAAGCATTTAAATCAAATTGTTCAAACACTAAGTGTTATTGATTTGTCTCTCACTTGAATTTTTCAACAGAAACTAACACAAAACACAACACAGCTAAGACCCTGCAACACAGCTGATTTCACAATCACTTATTGTTTTGTGTTTATATTTGTATATTTCACACTTCTCCCTCCAAAACTGAATATTTATAAAACAAGATGTGATGGGAAATGGCATTCAACAGACAGGTTCTAACCTCAGCCCCTGCTCGCTGAGTAACTAGCTGTCTTTACCCCATCCAGTTGCTTCACCCCTTTCAGCTTCCTTCACTTCCTTCCAGCTACAAAACAAAGATGATTCTCACAATTCTGCTAATACCACGGGACAGCCATGTAAGAACGCCCGGCGTAATGTCTGGCACCTCATTCCCTTGGCATTTACAAGGACATGCACCCAGTACCAAAAGTTCCTGGCAGATGAAAAAGAAGACTTTTCTCCATTTTCTCACTCATTTATTTTGGGTTTTCTGCTTTCCTCTCCTGGGTTTCTTCAAGGTGAGCACAATCACAGTTATAAACCACCCAAAAGGCTACAAAGTCTTGGAACAAACAGTCGGGTGAAATGAGTGCCTCATCTCCGGAGTTGACCTTGGCACTCTGCCTGGTCTCTGCCCACTGAATAGAATTGGACCATCTGCAGTGACATTCAGATCTTTTTCCTGAGGAGCTGGAACTAATTGAGAATGTGTCAGTGTGTGTAAGGTGCTTTGTGCTGCCTTCTGCTCTCACTGGCCTCTGCCAGGACCCGCTTAGGTGGCATCAGGCTTCTAATTGGGTAGACTAGATGGGTCCTTGGGGAATTCCTCCTTTCTGTCACTGAGCAGTTGGTAATTTGTGTCCTTTTTAATAACATCTTACAGCTTCCAAAGAGTATTTTGAAAGCATTAAGTCAGTGGTTCTTAACCTTTGTAGGGATATAGACCCTTTGGAGAATCTGATGGAAGCAATGAATGTTCTTCCTCCTGCCCCTGAAAATTCATATACATATACAATTTTACAGTTTCAGAGATTTCACAAACTCCCCCCAAAATCCACACTGTGGACCCCAGATCCCAGCAGTAAATAGTACTTTTCTATATAAATGTCTGTGCACTCTGTATTATCCACCAATAAGCTAATACCAAACAGCAGTCAGAAAGGGAGTATTTGGCTCAAGCAACTGTTTTTAAATGAAACAAATGATTGATCTGCGCTTCTGGGTTGGTGGGATAAGTAGGGAATGAAGGAAGTCTTAGCAAATAAAACAGATGCTTTGTGTTACACATGTTAATAACTAACCTGGGGACAAAATTATAAACACAAATATAATTGACCATATAAAAAAACCACCATCCATTAGGAGGTATTAACCTGTGAAGACAACCTGCTGCCTGTTTCATACATACAAACTGCACACATGTTATTATGATTATAGAGGAGAATGCCTATATCCTCGAAAGATAACATGTGCATGCTTAGAAATGAAGATAGCGTAATATCTGCATCTTCCTTCAAAGTGATTTAGAAAGATTACAACTACATACATATATTGATAAAGCAAATATAGAAAATGTTAAGTCACTAAACCTAATGGTAGGAATATGGCTACTCATCTAGAACCATCTTCAGAAGTTCTCAAATGGCTAAAGCTTAGGAAGAAAGCTTTTGTCACAGGATATTCCTCATGTCATTGTCTCATAATTCTGCAACAGATTTTTTATTCCAATTCTGAAGACAAAATAGTGCTGAGTATTTGGCCAAGGAGATGGTGCTGACTATCATGTTTGTACCTCCTGACTCCGTTTGACAGCAATGCAGTTAGGATTCTCAGAGCATACCTTTTCCATTTCTGACTCTGCAGGGCTACATCTGTTTTAAGTAGTATACGGTTTCCGTTATACTATTGACAGATAGCAGATAAGAGATGCCCTCGGAGACCACAGCCACTATCTGGAACCAGAAGTGTTATTTTAAGACTCAAACCTCCAAAGTCATCAGTTCATTACTCCTTCCTCAGCAAAAATAGAGCACTATCTTTACTGAATGGCAGATCTTAATTTCATCTCTATTTTTCTGTTTTAAACTTTGTTTTTCATAACTATAGGATGCATGATATTGGAAATTATAGTTTATTTTTAAAGTAAATTCATGTACTTTTTGTTCAAAATGAGGCTAATGATTTCTTTAAATAGTCCTATAAAGATTAGATGGCTTCCATTTTCTCAATAAATTTCCTTCTGTCCTTCGTGGGAAGGTGAATTCAGAGTGCTTTATGTTTACTGGAGAATGCAGAGACAGTGGTGCACCGAACCCAGGAAAGCACTGTCATTGGGAAAGTGTGGTGTCCAGGTGGACTTCCTGCATTTCAGTTTCACTGCCTCCACTTACTACCTGTATGATGGCTAGCCTTCCATCCCTGCTCTTTAAAATGGGTATAATTAATAGCTGTTGGACATTCAGAAAAAAATGGTCATAACCAAAACTCATATTTTGTACAAAAATTAACTGAAAATGGATTATAACTTTTAGTATAAATAACCATAAAACTAAAAATTTCTAGGGAAAAAGAAACAGGATAAAATCTTCAGGGCCTAGGGCTAAGCCAAAAATTCTTAGGTGTGCTACCAAAAACCAATGCATCAAAGGAAAAATTGATAAATTTAAAACTTTTGTTGTGTGAAAGACTGTTAAGAGACCATTAAGAGAATGAAAGGACAAATTACAGTTGGAAAGAGAATATTTGCAAGCCTCATATCTGGTAAGGAAGTTGTATCTGATTTCACTTATTTATTATTAAACACACATTTTTTTTGTGCATCTAACACCACTATGCTAGGTACTGTGGAGCAAAATAAAAGGAAAAAAGCATGGTCTCTGACCTTAGAAGGGTGCTCAGTAATGGGAAAGAGATGAGACAAATAACACAAAAGAATGAATTAGGGAGAAAATGAGGGACTCACAGAGTATGAGTGGAATATGGAAGTAGCAGTGTTTGAAATAAATGTCTTTGTGTGCCCTTTTGTTGGTTTGCTCCTGGATCCTCTTGGGAATAGGAGAGCAGACCAAGGAATGGGACCAAGTCTCAATTATCAGTACATTTGACACATCATTCGATATATATATTTGACATATCAGTACATTTGTTACACACTTGGCATTTGTGCCCTTTTTGGTTTCCCCAAGGTTTAATTACATTAATTACATTTATATTATTAATTATCTAAATTAGATTTACATGATATTCAGTTGTTTGTTGGGAATTCCA
Source organism: Tonatia bakeri (assembly GCA_004024845.1). Lineage (NCBI taxonomy): Eukaryota > Metazoa > Chordata > Mammalia > Chiroptera > Phyllostomidae > Tonatia > Tonatia bakeri. The sequence continues at coordinate 137,990 of PVIA01001140.1, read as the reverse complement.
AAACTAAGTTTAGTAAATCTGGCACCCCTATTTTTTTTGCATGTATGGAAATTGTATCAGAGTTCTTTAGGAATCAGGTGCTGGTATGGTGCCAATGAAATTTTTAGGATCACATGTTAAAATGTGGTGGAGAATTAATATGTGGTATTAATGGGGTTGCACTGTATCTCGGAGACCATAAAGTATGTGTGTCAAAACCACAAACTTACATTGTATTGCATTATATTCAAATTATAGGTTTTTGTTCTTGGAGTTCAGGGTTTCTTTCTTTTTTTTTTTAATCTTAAATCTATGAAAGTTTTTTTTAATCAACAAGAAATTTTGTTGCCAATAATATTGTCAAAAAATTAAATTACATCTTCAATTTTATCAGTTTCAATATGTGCTTTAAATATCTAGAGACCTATGTTGTATGTTGTTTACAATTTTACAGATACAGTTACCGTATTTTTCAGACCATAAGACACACCTAGGTGTGTCCATATTCATTTTGGAATGATACTCCATAAAAACAGATTTTTGTCAATTTTGGTCACATTTTATCCCTGGAACCTAGAAGAATGCCTGATATATAGGAAGAGTCCAATAAATATTATCAAATAAATACTGTTAAGTGATGGAATGGATTGTCTTTATTTAAAACTTGCTATTCAGTGTCAGGTTGATGCTTCAGACACAATAAACGTGATCACTTCATGTTTTGAGTTGTTTTTTCCCTGAAACAAAGAAATAGCCCTAGTCAAGTGACAGAAATAAATTGAAGACTAGGTGCATGTGCTTCCGGACAAACCACGTATATGCCAGTATCCCGTGGCCACAAGTGATAAATGGGACCACCAGAGGGCTCCACTCTCCCCAACTGCTACTAAGCTATAAACTCCTTAACACAAGCCAGTTTGTTTCATGGATAAACCGGTTCAGTGTTACTTGAACCTACACCATTGTGAAGGTGATAGAAAGGGTTTCCATGACCTTCAAGAGACAAAAATAATAATGAAAACCCATGACCATTGTAGGTAAGTCAAATAATAATGCTGAAAAGGTAAGACAATGACTACACTCCCTCTATCCCCAGACACCACCGTTTTTACCATATGAACACGAATGAAATCTGTCGTTCCTCCTCACAGAAATCATTCGCCAACTATTTTCTGGCCTCCATTGGAGTCAAAGCTCACAAATAGTTTTTAATATACATAAATTGTTCTTACTGTATTTGCAGTTCCGATGTCTTTGGTCTCTTCCATAAGGTCCACTGCAAGGAAAACCACTTTCCTGTTTCCCCAACACTTGAAGAGGCTCTGGAGCCCAGCTGTCCTGAGTTTCTGTCCCAGCTCTGCCACTTACTGGCTACGTGGCCTTGGACAAATTGTCCAACCTTCATTGGCCTCAAGCCCTCATGTATGAAAGGGGACAGGAGTGGTTATAATACCTATTACTATGAAGATTCAATAAGATATTGTATATAAGGATATTGGTACATATTGAGCTTTCAATAAATATTATCCATCACTACTAGAATTTGCGTTATTTGTGGCAAATTATTTTGTGCTGTGTCCAGCACCAGCATTTCTTGGACTTTTATTTTTAATTCAGATCAACTTTGACACTTCTCTTTAAAAAAAAAAAGTGAGGCAATCCAGAATGAACACATGAATGCATCTGGGGTTCTTGACTGGTCACTGGAGATTTTGGTGACTGAAGCCAGAACACCACTAACAGCCCGTGTTTGATTGGCATGTCAAAATGGTTCATTAGCAATTGGGAGAAGTGCTCAAGTGATACAACAACGTATATTAGGAACATCTGGAACATTCAGGGCAGTGAGAGATGGCAGTGGTAGTTGAGTTATTAATTCCTGAATTAAATGAATTAACAAGGTGTTTAGTATCCTGAGTACAGAAATAGCCTGAGGCACTTCCTGCTTCTCTCCATTTATAAAATGGGGATTACTGTCTTCTATGTACCTACTTAATAGGAAAGATTAAATTACGGACTCTAAGGGGTGGATCTAAATAGTCATCATTACTATTAATACAGTCAATGGAGCAAACATTGAAGGAGCTCTCATTACTGACATGGAACACAGTCCCCATTCTGCCTAAGTGGCCTCACTCTTCAGTGCCCCCTGGTTGCATAAGTAGCCACATTAGAGACCATGGAGGCATGAGGTGAATACTGTTCTCAAGGATCTTACAACTTCAACTGTGTGAGAGGCTGGCTGGGAAAACTGGGTGCAGTACGCATCCAGTACAGCTTAACAATTCCGTGAGAAACATTTAAAACTCCTTTTTAATTTTTTTCAGCTTTATTGATGTAATTGACATGTAGCAGCCTGTAAGTCTGAGGTATACGACATGTTGATTTGATGTGTTCAAAATGGTTACCACTATAAGGTCAGCTAACACCTCCATCAGGTCATATATAATTACCATTTCTTTTTTGGGTTAGAACACAGATCTACTCTCTTACAGCAACTTTTAACTGTATCATATAGTGTTATTAGTCATAGTTAGCATGCAGTACATTAGATCCCCAGAATTTATTCATCTTATAACTGGGAGTTGGCACCCTGACCAACCCCTCCCTGCTCCCCAACCCCAGCCCCTGGCAAACACCACTGAGTAACTCTTTTAAGGGTCTCAGCTAATGCTCCAGGGGGTGTACCAGACTATTACTTAGGATGTAAGAAAAAATACTAAGATTCTTCCATTTATTTTTTTTAAAAGAAAGAAAAATTAGTTTATGTTTACTTAGTGGTTGAAAGTAGCAGATAAACTAGATAGATAGACAGACATTCACATTATATATATACATAGATATTTCTTGTTCAGAATGGTTTTGATAATGGCATATAATCAATAAAGTCTGGAGACACTGACTATATGAAATTGTGTAAATTGCAGCTCATCAGTTATAGTCCAGTCTTGCATCTTGAAGTCACCCTGACCTCTTGCCTACTGAATACTCCCAAACTGTATTTCCTAATAATTTTAGACAGGATCACAACAGATGCTTCATCTCATCTGTAGACTAGTGGCCTTCTCATGGGGTGAATGTTTTCCAGGTTTTGAGGGAAACTTGTCGCACTATTTATCCAAATCGTGACTTTCAACAGTTACCCAACATATGCAGGTATTCACACAGACATGTTCACAAATCATCCCCGCACAGCCGAGCTCCCTGGAATCAGAGAACTTCTAGTCCCGAATGCCAGCCAGCATAGGTTGGACTCAAGACTGCGCCTGTGCCTATCTGAGCCATATATTTCTCTTTCTGCTCATAAGCAACATCCTACCAAGTGAAACCTCCGGAATTTCATGGGAGGCGAGATCCTTTTGGTTCAGGTTCAGCTTCTATCTTCTCTGAGTCATCCAGCCTCCAGAGCTTCCTAATCAAAACTAGGCCCACTAAGGTACTGAAATGTGAAAAGCTGACCTAGCCTGGCCAATCCTATATCCTGGCAACGCTGATTCATGGGACAGGGACACAGTCAGAAGCCAAGTCAGAAAATATAATCTGTTGTATATCTCCTCCCTCAGCTGCCAACTTCAGACATGTCCAATTAACCATCTAGTGTCCTGTATAAATCACCTCTCACCATCCTAATCAATGGAATTTTCCTACATCCCACACAAACCTCCCTGTTCTCTTTAATCCAGTTCATAACCCTGAACCTACTTTTGTCATGTAATTTGTCATTATTCTCCTTTGTGGCTCCTAATATTAATAGTAATGACAATAGAGCCAATACATAGTCATTACTATGTGCCAAACACTGGTCTAAGCACCTTACATGTACTAACTTTTTAATCCTCGCAGTAACCTTCTGAAGTACTTACTATTATCATCCACATTTCACAGATGAGAAAAATAAAGCATAGAGAGATTAAGTATCTTCTCAAAAATGTCACACAGCTAATAAGTGACTAAAGTAGGAAAATAAACCCCAGCAGTCTGGGCTTGAATTTTGTATTCTTAATAACTATATGACATCACTTCTCATCCTATATTACTTCTCCTCCTGTACAACTATTTAAAAGACAAGATGTTGTTTCTTAACTGTCTCTCAGCAATTTCACTGTCATTCCCTCCATTTGGGGGCATATCTATTATTCTGAAATTTCTTTCTACTATCCCAAATATTCCATGACTGTGAGGCTTATTCAAATAAGTCATCAAAATGCTTTGCTTCCAAAACGTGAGCTTCCATTACCACATTTTTTAATTAATTTCCACCCTTTCTAAAAAAGCATTTGACAAAATCTACCACCCATTTATGATAAAAAACTCTCAGCAAAGTGGGAATAGAGGGAACATGGCACAACATAATAAAGGCCATGTATGACAAGTCCACAGCCAGCATCATACTCAATGGGGAAAAATTAAAAGTATTCTCCTTAAGATCAGGTACAAGACAGGGGTGTCTGCTTTCACCATTCCTATTCGTCATAGTACCATCTGTCCTTGTCACAGCAATCAGACAGTAAGAAGAAATAAAAAGCATCCAAATTAGAAAGGAAGACGTGAAACTGTCTTTATTTGCCATAGACATGATAGTGTACATAGAGAATCTCAAAGATTCTACCAAGAAACTACTAGAACTGATAAATGAATTCAGTAAAGTACAGGATACAAAATAAATATTCAGAAATCATTGCATTTTTGTGCACCAAAAATGAACAATCAGAAAGGGAAACTAAGAAAACAATGCCATTTACAATGGGCACCAAAAAAATACCTGGGAATCAATACGACCACCCTCCTGTGTTTCTTGAAGCCAGTTGTGAGGTGGGTGTTCCTGCATCCTGGCGGCCGCTTTCAGCACTTCATTAATCTTTGAGATTCTTGCGCTCTTACAAGACAATGATATTGGGGTAATTACCCAGCAGCCAATGGTAAAAGTAATTTGAATTTAAATCTCAGTGTTTTTTTTCTTTAAGAATTTATTTAATTTCTCCCCTCTTAATATTTTAGGGAGTATGTTAGGACACAGTAAAGTGGGGGAGAGGAAGATGATTTTGCATCTGATTAAGAGGTTTGACAATTGCTTTCCTTTTACATTTCAGAGTTCAGGCTTTTGAACTTTTCGCTAGTCTTCCCATGGCCTTTAAGGTTCTCTCACCATCCAGGAGAGAGATGGTGAATGTTTTTGCTCATTACAGGTAAATTGTATTGAAAGGAAAAAAAGACATCATTTCATACATCTTGATTAATTTTTGAAATGGAAATTAGTCATCTAAATTGTCCCTCACTCAACCTTTCTAAATTCTAGGACATAAAATTTAATGTCAATTAAATATTGGATTAATATTTCTAATTACTGGCATAGATGTTTTGGATCACATTTACGACCAAATGGTTATACTTTCCTACAGACTTTACAGACTAAAGTCTGTTTCTTACAGACTTTAGAGTGCGTCTGGGTCCTTGACACAATGAATGCAGGCACATTCCACAGGATTTAGTGAAAGGTTCTGGCAGTGGACATTTATGGTTGTTACATGACTGTTGAGCCAAATTGCTTGTCTTTCTATACCTCTTGCCAAGCCACCCACCAGAAAAGCCACCCCTAAGTTACACACTTGTTTTCTGGCAAATGAAATTGTCCCAGTAACTCATCTGGTTATGTGTCTTGCAGGTGGGCAATCACCAGGGGCTGTGTGGCTCTGATGCAGCTAAATAGTGCCATATTTGCTTAACGTTTATGTATGAAAGTGGAGGCCTGTATGTGGGGGCAAAGCTCTGTACAAATTTACAGCAAAGCTTTACTTAGTAGTCAAGAAAGTTACTTCTTGCCCTGGCTGGTGTAGCTCAGTGGATTGAGTGAGGGCTGCAAACCAAAGGGTCGCAGGTTCAATTCCCAGTCAGGGCATATGCCTGGGTTTCGGGCCAGGGTCCCCAGTAGAGGGTGCGCAAGAGGCAACCACACATTGATGTTTCTCTCCCTCTCTTTCTCCTTCCCTTGCACTCTCTCTATAAATAAATAAATAAATAAATAAATAAATAAATAAATAAATAAAATCTTTTTTAAAAACTACCTTTAAAAAAAAGAAAGCTATTTCTCAATCAGTGGCATCCGAGGGTCAAAGGAAATGAGATTTAAGAACTTGTGAATGATTGATAGCATTAAAATGCTTTCTAAATGGGCTATATGATTTATTAGATGAGGGATAAGGCACTTTGAAAACAGCAAATAGGTAGCAAAATTCCAGTAAAGAATTGGGGTTTCCACCAAGAAAAATAACAGATATTTTATTAGTGGCAACATCCCAGTTGCTCAATTACTTGCAATAATTAGGAAGGGAATAAATTCAATTATTGAATTGCATAAAAGGCTGAATTACATAATACTTTTTTATGCAAAAGATGTGTTTCTTACATCCTGGCCTGGTGGGTGTCCTGCTTTCATGAACGAAGAGGAGGATCTGTATTGGCACACCAGAGCCCCAACCTGAGAGAGACCCTTTGGGATGCATTTTATGAATTTTTAAAAATATTCCTCAAGAATTGCTGTGTAGCCCTACGCATGGCTCAGTTGGTTGAGTGTCATCCTGCAAAGCTTGAGATCACCAGTTCAATTCCCTGTCAGGGCACATGTCTGAGTTGCAGCTTGGTCCCTGTTGATTGAGAAGCGTGCAAGAGGCAACAATTGATGTTTCTCTCACACATCAATGTTTCTCTTTCTTCCTCCCTTCCCCTCTCTCTAAGAGTAAAGAAATGATTTTTTGAAAAGAATTGTTGTGTATACTATGGATTTGGTTTAAGAAAGAGATCTTTCCTGTCGTTGGCACAACCATTGAACTGACCACCAGGAACTGGGCTTCCAAATGCATGATGTTTTAGTGTGTATAAAGTTAGGGGGATTAAAAAGCAAAATGCATAATAAGAATGTCAAGATTAATCCTTTCAGTCACATTAGATTTTTTTTTTAAGAAGCTGTCTTCTGTAATATCTGATGGGTTAGAATAAGCTTGCCAAATGTTCAATAGCCCTGAAAATACATTCATGACACCAAGACCAACTTAAAACCCAGATAGTTCGCTAAATAACCTAGTGGTTAGAAACGCTACAGGCTATGCACATTTGGATTGTTTCTTCGTCACCTTCACTAGTTATTTCCAATGTAATTAAAACCTCTTTAAAATTAAATTCCTAACATAATCAGCAGCCCATTGCCAAGACTGTGAGGCTTTTTCAAGATGTAATTAGAGTGAGGCTAAGTCAGGTGAATGTCAGGAATTATCAGTAGACATGGGCAAGCCCCTGAAAATGAGCAATTACTATCATATGTCACATTTTTCATCTCCTTTGCAACAAGGTTACATAAAAAGAAGTGGAGGGTGCCTTAATGGCCTCAGCTGCCATTTGTGTGTATACATAAATTTATGTGTTGTAACCTGATGTGCATTCATGCCTGCAAATTACACTTGAAAGAAAACTAACAATGTCAACTCCTGCTGACATTAAACAGTGGGAGGTTTTGTACAGGATTCCAGATTTTCCTCTGTAGCGTCTGTGTACAAGGCATTTCTTTTCATTTATTGTGTCTTATGATCCTCCTTGCTCATGAGAGAAAAAGGAAGTCAATGCGGTTAGATATCTTTTTCTTTCCTTCAAATCAAAAGACACGCTTGGATTTTTTTTCTTTCTTCAAATGTTTTCTTTAAATATATTTTTTAAACCAAAGTCTCAGCTGGTGATATTTTGCTGTTATAAAGACTACCCTTTTCATCCTGTTTCTTCATGTTCTGTGGTATCAATCCCAGCTCATAATTATTTTTCTCCCATTTAGCCACAAGGTGTAAATTTGCTAACCGAAAAGGCGTGCTCTAACAGTTAATCTCGATGTATGTCCAAAGGCTGAGCTGGCTGCACTGGATGATTTCCCCGGGGGATTGTTCTGTATAATGCGGGGCCATTTGTTGAGCTGTCTGATGTGGAAGAAGAGAAAATGAAAGGACCTGCCAGGCAGAAACGGGATCATACAGTGCCTTTAAGACCAAAAGGGGAAATCAAAAGGCAATTTCAGGTCCACTCCAGTTCCCCAAGCATGTGCCTAGGAACTAGGGAATCGGGATTTTTTTAAAATTAGTGTTTTAAGAAAAGTCACCGAGAGGGAGCCCCAAATCAGGGGATTATGGCAAATTTAACAATACCCATAGCTGTGCTCAGAAATTACCACCAATCCAGAATGCTTCTGTAGGTGCCTGAGAGTTACTAATTCTTCAAGGATGTACAAAAATGTTTGGAACCAGAAGAAAAGATATACATTGATGTTGATTCTAAAATCCAAAAAGATATCTAAATATTTAATTGAATGCTTACAAAATGTTTAATATCAACTTAAGTAGTAAACTTAGTCTTCTTAAAAATGACATGTGAAAATGAATTGTGGATTCATTTTTCTCACTTTTCAAGGTTTTGAGCATGCCAATCATAAGTTAAATCAATTGCATATAGCCAATAATGTGAAAATTTTCATTTTTACATGGAAATGTATAGTTTAGGTGGGATGTTGGGGTCACTTAATGGTCTCATATGACGTGTGTGGTAGGACTAGAAAAAGAGAGCCAAGGGCCGCCAAAGGTTTTAGAACAGCCCTGCACTTGTCCTCTCATCTCCAGGTGTGTGATTATCCTTGAAAATGCAGAGCAGCTAAGACTGCAATGGGAAGACCAAAAGGCAAGCCAGAGGGAAAAGGTTCTAGTTTTTTCTTGCTGTGTGCAGTCATAGCTGAGATGAAGTCACCAAGGCAGTAGTCTGAGCGTGAGGAAATTCACAAGGTACTTAACCCTACATCATTGGAAAGATCACAGGAAGGTGCCCCAGTTCTTTTGAAGAGGCAGTGTTCATATTAAGCTGGGGAAGCAAAACTGCCCTGTTGGGGCGCGTTAGTAGAACTGCATTACCACCTTTTCTGAGTTGTGTTCTCTCCCAACAGCCCCCCACGTGCCCCTGTGTTCAGTCAACTTTTTCTCAACTTGACGGAGATATCCATTCCTAGCATGAAAAACTTGAAGTGGTAGGAGTAGGAACAAGGATGGGTTATCTGAATTCCATGTGTAATGATCCTAGTCTAATTCAGTGGCCTTACTTCTTCAGGCTTTCTTTACCTTTACTGACCACATGTGGGGCAGTGAATGCTGACTCCTTTCAAAAGACGAGGAAATGATACTTTCTTGTAATCCTCCTAGCAATAACCACTAATAAAAGTTTGGTATAATTCTTGCAGAGTTTTTTTTACATATACTAAACTACTGTTTTTAATAAAATGAGATATAAATAAGGTGTAATTTCTTTTTACTTAATAATATATGTTAGATATGTTTCCATGTCTATACATGTGTACTCACTTCATTCATTTTAATGACCACATGGTATTCCACTTCATGGCTGGGCCTTAATTGATCTAACTGCCTTCTATTGCTGGACATTTGGCTACCCGTTTAAGTTTGATCTTTCAGGAAATGAACCATGTGCCTAAACGAACCATTATATATTAGCGAGAAATATGCACTCTTGGCCCCCTGTGTTGGCATAATCCTTCCCAGGAGCAAAAAGAACCAGATATTTCCCTATATGGATGATTGTTCTTAAATGTAAAACTACATGTGATTCATTGTTTATTTATTTACTTGTCTTTTTTTTTTTTTTTGGCCTTTTTCTCTTACGCAGCCATCTACAGCCAGGGACAAGGATGAACCGACACTACCGGTAGGAAGCAGTGGCCTTGTCCGTACCTGTTCATGTGACTGTGGAGGGTGAAGGGTGGGGGAGGGGGAGGGGGAGGGGGAGGGGCTCATGTGCTCAACAAGTCACCCCCTCCCTTGGAATACTTAAGTGGGTTAATCTGCTGCTGTGTGTGTGTGCTCCAGCCTACAACTAGTATCAACTGAATTCTGACACTCACTGACAAACTATCTCTGAGACTAGGTTTCATAAAGTCAGAATTCTCTCTTTCATTTGGCATAAACTTTTTTAGGAATTGAAATAGTGAAGTAGTCCCAAATTGCATTCCAAGGGATGTTGAGCTGACATTTGGGAACAGTGGCTGAGTGGGGCGGTCCGTGGGGGGTGTCTAATGCCTCATAGCTCTTCTTTGTATATCTGCATGCACCTAATTTTTGGTTGGAAACTTCTTTTGGTTCTGTAAAAAATGCTGCATGAGATAGATAGATGATAGAAAGATAGAGATACACACACACACACACACACACACACACACACACAAATGCCCCAAAGAATGCTTTAAGTTTTTTAATAGAAATAATCCTTTGCTAATGAAGATCTCCAAAGCAGAGTTCTTCCAGTTTATCACAATAAGAACTGTAGTAATAGTGGTCATGGCCAATTATTAACAAAAAGCACATGTTTCAGTTCCTTCCAATTAACACATCACATTTTGTACTGTGAAGCATGACAAAGAAATGACCTTCGGAGTTTTTGTGTTCATCCATTAAACAGTGATTACATTTCAAATCTATTCATTTCTCTTAACCTTGCCCCTAAAACATTTTGAACCTTAACCATCTGAATCAAATAACACTATTTATTTAAAAATGTTACAGATATTTAAGGCAGAAGGACGAGGAATGAAAATACATACAGCCCCATCCTTCCTCCTCCAGTGCTGGAAGCAAAGATTTACAGCATTCACTGAGAGTCCATAGGACATGCCAGATCCAATGCTGGGGCAGGGGTACAGACCCAGTTTTCTTCCTGAGCAGCTTATGATCTGGCTCACCACTGAGACACCGGTAATCCCCCCTGATTTTTCTCCAAACTCTGTAGAGTTGGAAACATAATTTCTAGTAGAATATCAATTATAATAAAATCACACTAAGAAATCCAGATATCGCCATGTACTTCATACTGACATTTTACACATACTTCAATCTTAGAATAGGTTTCATATTTGTCTCCAAACTTGCAGACTATAATCATAAGTTAATAAGTATTCTTCAAAGTGAGGATCCATGGGCAATAGTTCAGAAATACTGTCCAAGTTCACCGAGTTAACCTGATTTTTTTTTAAACTTAGTGGTGTAATGAATATCTTAAAACTCTAAAGGTAGTTTGGTCTAGGGTGTAGCACTGTTCAAGGTATTGATCATGGGACTTTTCTTGGGAAGCACCCTGTGGATTTGAAGTATGATGGACTGTTTTGGAAAACCCTACATTGCAGAGGGTTGGAAGACAGTAAGAAACAGTATTCTGTTTGTACCTGACCCCCCCAAAAAATATCATGTCAAGATTTTGGACCAAAATTTCAATAAGAAATTCATTTCCTCACATTATGTTACCCATCTGTAGAGCGTGGCCTCTGGAGCATCCTCCCCTGGGATAACCAACACAAAATCAGTCAAAGGGGGCAAAAACCATTCTCATGTAGGATAAAAATCTGACAGCGTAGACAGTTTGGGTTTTTTTAGATTGTTTGTTTTTAAAGATTAAAAAAAAGTTTGTTGATCACCTCACCTCTAGAGGGTCATTCTTCCTCTCTTACCTGTCAGTTTCACTTGTGTGCCCCAAGGATCACTCTAGTAGGATTCTATGCAAGAGAACCCCCCACCTTGAAGTTAGGAGTCTGCTCTATAGATTCATTGTAAGTGCTTCTCTCTCTTTAAAATTACACTTAATGCAAATCATAGGGCTGCATGGATTAGAGCTGTGGTCCAGGGAAGAGAGGAGGAAACCCAGAAGATGTGCAAGGTGTTCCTTTGGGGAGCAAGGAGAAAACATTATCACCTCTGTCATTTACTTTCTATATTGTTCTTCATAATTTCCATTTTTCAAATGTTTTATAATATATATTCTCATATTTGTATGGGTGTGGATATAAATACAGATATAGATATAGATATGGATGCATACATATATACATACATACTCAAAATTTTACTGATAGGTTGTACAATCCAAACATTTTAGAAACTACCCACTGGTTTGGATAACAAATTTTGAGAGAAGCAAATGTGAGATCCATTCCTCTATCCTCCATTTTTTGTCTGTGTGAATTGGACATCTCATTTCATTTCTCTGAGACAAAGTTTCCTCATCTGTCTAAAGGGAAAAACAATATTATCTGGTTCATTTGGCTCATTTTGAGAATGAGATAAACTAATGGAGGTGAAGCATATAGCATGCTGACTAGCATTTACAAAGCTCTAAAAAATGGTAGCAATTTATTTAGTAGGAAAGGATGTGAGAAAGCCTTTCCTTTGGAGAGTTTGAAATGTACCTTGAAAATCTTTGGTCAATAGTGTGTGATCATGAGACAGAAACAAGTGACCACCAGACAAGGCGAGGACCCTATCTGCAATTGCCCTCAGTTTCTGAGAACTAACAGCATCCCGTCTGGTTTTTCTGCTCAGACCAAGCCACGTCTCCAGCGAGGTGGAAGCTCTGCCTCTCTCCACAACAGCCTCATGAGGAACAGCATCTTCCAGCTCATGATACACACCCTCGACCCACTGGCTGAAGGTAAACATCAGACTTTAGTTTGGAAGCTCGTTTAGGGGTGGGGGGGAGAGGACATATTTCTCTTCATAAAACATGTGAACACTTCCATCCCACAAGCCTGCCAGTGTCCTTGCATTTAGCATCTTCCAGAGGAAGCCCTGTGCTTTCTCTGCAACAGCTCAGTTCATAATCAGAGACTTTTGAACCAGGAGTAGAATATGACATCCATGGATGTTTTGATTCTGTCTTTTGATTCCTCCAGCATAAATACAGTTTGTTATGAGACAGAGAAGACAACCATGTTTCTCTCCATTCCAGCTAGAGTGACAGTTTTTTTTTCATTATCCTTCCTACATTCCAAAATAAAGTTTTATACTAAAGTAAATTGTTCATCTTTAAAAGAGAGAAAAACAGAAAAAAGAATTCATGTCTTAGGAGGGCCGAGAGGAGTTTTAGGAACAATGTTCTAACAATGTTCACTGCTGAACATTGATATTCTACTGATTCCTTGGCAATGGGAGACTGGGAGGTGAGCTTCTAAGCATCTAAAGAGCTCTCTAAGGTAAGTGCTTAGGAACAGCTGCCGGAGCCCCGAAAGGCCTGACTCGCCTTTTCGGGAAATCACATGAAACATCCCGAAGACTCCAGTTTTTAGTTCTTCCAGTTTTAGTCATTCACAATGAAGACAGATACACCAAGTTTCTTAAACTGTATGACTATCCTTAAAAAATTAATTTTGGGGGTAGGTAGATATCTGGTGTGTCAAATTAATATCGGAGTTAGGTCACTAGCAAGGGGTTCACATATCACCAAGTCTGTTCTCACTTCATCCATGGACCTTATAATTGGGCCTGATATTATGCAGGGACTAATAGCCTGGGAAAGAGGTCTCTGCCACTGAATAAACACTTGGGGTGAGAGCGTCAAACCATGTCACTTAAATCAGAGCTCTTACCCAGTATAAAGCTTTGCTAAATAATGTCAAAACTACAGGCAATCCAGAGGTTCAGATGAAGTAAAGAAAACTCTGGGATCTTAAGAGTGGCTCCCTAGGTCCTAGCTCCCCTTGACACACACCAATCCTCCAGAAAAAAAGGGGAGGATCAAGGGTCACTTGTCACCGTGGAGTTTTTCAATAATAAAAAATTATTGTTTTGTATCCCAGAGAGTTATATAGTTGATGTGATGTTCTCCAAGGAACCCTGCTTCATAGACCCTGACTTCTATTTACTAGTAGTCAGACACATCCTAAATATTATTACTGTATTTACCCAGAGGCCCGCCTGACAAAGAAATTAGACCTGGTCACTAGCCTTCTTTCTCTGCCTTCTCCCGGGCACACCCCCAGAGAAGGGGGCGAAGGGATCGCAGGTGAACTTCCTCCCAGCCACTGGGCCATTGTGCGACTTTGGGCAAGTTACCGTCTCTCTAGCACGTACTGGGTTTCTTCATCTGTAATAATTGTCAGTTACCTCTGTTCAGCACTTCACAGTTGACAAAGCATTTTCACACCTATAATTGTATGCTTCATAGTAACACTTCATAGATAACATTATTCTAATCACATAAAACATTATACCACCAAAACGTCTCAAATTTATCTACTGTTCTTTCTGCCTGCATTTTATTCCAAGCCATCTTCATTGCTTGCCTGGATTTCTGCAATAGCTTCCTAACTGGTCTTCCACATTCTCCACTGCTTTCCTCTTTGTATATTTTCCACAGAGTTGCCCAAGTAACCTTCTTAAAAAGTAAATCGAATTATGTCACTCCCACTTATAACCTACAGTGGCTTCCCACGGCTTTTAGGAAAATTGTGAAACACTGGCCACGGCCACGGTCCGCCTCTTTCTCCAAACTCCATTTCACTCACTTTGCTTTGGCCACATAGGCCTTTTTGTCCTGGAACAGGTACTTCTTTTCTGCCTCAGGGCCTTTGCACAAAGACTGTTGTCTCTAGAATACTTGTCTTTCCCTCACCTCTTCTATGTTTCCTGCTTGTCCCAGCCATTCTATAGCACTCTGTCTAAATGGCCCTTCCTGACCATTGAGTATAAATCAGGGCCCTCACTCCTCATCTCTTAATGCACCCTTTAATTTTTTTTATTACTCACACTACAATTTGTGTGATTATTTGTTTATTGTCTATCACCCCAGGATACAGTAAGTTTCTCAAGAGCAGGGACTCTGTTTTATTTACTAATTATCCCAAAGGTTTAGCAGAGTGCCTGGCATGTAATAGCTACTAAGGCTTGGAAAGATTAAACAAGTTGGCCAAATTCATGCCTTTGACCTGATATTGATTCAGTTTCAAAGCCCTCTAAAGTCTCACGGGTTTAAGATTGTATCTTGGTTATTTTGAGCCACTATCTTTTTCACCCCATCTTGTGAAAGGCCATGGGAGAAATGAAAAGAACTATTTTAGCTGCTCCAACTCGATTATGAGCAGACAACTGATTATATTTATTTTTGACAAGGTGGTATTATATAGTAATTAAGACAACAGACTCCAAAGCTAAACTTTCTGGGTTCAGATCCTAGCTCAGCATTAACTAGCTGTGTGACTTTGAACAAGTTATTTAAGCTTTCTATACCTCAGTTTCCTCATCTATAAAATCAGGATGATACAGAATTATGGCTACATCACAAGGTTGTTATAAGTGTTAATGAAGTGAAATATGGGAGGGTGGGACTGGTTGAAAGCAGGTAAAGAGATTAGACAAAGAACATATATGCATGACCCATGGGGATGAACAACAATTGGGGGATTGACTGGGAAGGTGGGGGTTGGAAGGAGGGGGGCAAAGGGAGAAACTGCAAAAGCATAACCAATAAAACCTTTTTAAGTGAAATATATAAAGCGTTTAATACCATGTCTAGCAGACCGTAAGTACCACAAAACGGTTTAGAGCTATTATGTCATTTTGAAAAGTAATGCAGCATATGATTTTTTTAATTCAAAATATTCAAAAGGCTATGGTGCAAAATAAGTTTTTATCATTTATCAACCCCCCAATTTTCTTCAGTCCTTCCATTCTCCCCAGAAGAAACCACAGTTACCAATTTCTTGGGGCTTCTTCCAGAGATGTTCTATGCACACACAACCCTGTCGTGTCTGTATTTGAGACCTTGCCCACAGGTCTTGATCTAAATTTCTCTGCTTTTTATTTGAGGTAGTTTAGTTTCTGGTAGGACCTTTTTTTGTCTTTTATGTTTTGTGAGAGATGATTTACTTCTGTGAGATGAGAGAAAGTGAATCTGGGCTGTGTCAGAGTTGGGTCATCAGTGATTTGGGGGAACACTTACCATTATAGGGCTGCACTGCATTAAAGTGTTTGCTATATCAATATGTGCCTTCTGGATCCGGGCGCCCGCTGTCAAGGGGAAAGTGCTTCCTGAAAGACATGGAGTGCTCCGATGGTGTGAACCAAAGAGAATGCTGAGAGCCATAATCAGCTCTGGACTTGAGTGATTAGAATATATGGAAAGCAATCCAATGCTTTAAAATTGTTCCACAGCACACAGCCAAAAAAACAGATTGCTCTGGTATTTTTCCCCAAAAATTCACAATCATTTTCCATTCCAAGAACAGCCAAAAAATTAACCCCACTCCTTTCAGAAATAGTCATCTCTATTTTAGTTTGCATCTAATCATTTGAATTCACATGTCCTCGTGCCAAACTGTCACCTTAACAATGTAGAGCGTGCTGGTTACATCACCAAGTTGACGGCATAAACAAGGCAGTAGCTTCCCTGTTGCACTAAAGGACAGTTCATTCATGTTCCTGGCATCCACCAAGCTGAGCAGTGCACTGTGGGGCAAATGGTCAGTTTTCACAAAGGGAAGTTTTCAACTTCATTTGAAAACATCATCTAGGGCAGATGGCCTGTTGAAAGACACTTCCTTTTGTCTCATCTGTGCCCCTCAGGTGTTTTGTCTTCCAAACCCCAGTGTTGAGTCCTTGACAAAAGCTTTAATTGATGGTTGATTCAGCCGCTGAGCCTGAGTCACAAGATCTAGCAGTGTTCGTTTCAGTTGTCTATTGATGTGTAACAAAGCACCCAAGACTTAATGGCTTAAAACCACCACCATATTTATTGCTCATGATCTCATGAATCAGAAATGTGGGCAAGGATCAGTGGGCACTTCTTTTGTTCCATCTGATATCAGTCGAGGTCATTTGGTGTTATTCAGCTAGTAGATGGACAGGTTATGGCCCTGTGGGGCCTCACTCACATGTCTCGCACCTTTGTAGGCAAAGCTAGAAGGCTGTGCTCAGTTGCACCCTTCTGACTCTTCATATTGTCTCAGGGCCTCTCCACGTGGTTAGGCTGCCTACATGGCAGCTAATGGTTCCAAGAGCTAACCCTCCAAGAAGCTCAGGAGAAGCTGCAGAACTTTCAATGACCTAGCCTGGGAAGTCCCAGAATGTTACTTCTACTGCATTCTATCAGTCAAGCAGTCATGAAGGCCAGCCCAGATTGAAGGAGAGGAGGAGACTCCACTTCTCAATGGGAAGATACCAAAGAATGCAAAATCACCTTTAATCTAAGCCCATCTGTCTCAGGGACACACATCACTCGTTGGTTCACCTGTTAACTATTCATTAGTGTGCTCTGGGCAGACCACACTGGGTTGAAGGGACAAAGCCATGATCAGCCTGCCTCTGGTAAAGGTTTAGTTCAAGTGAGGCTGAGCAACAGCTTTCCGGGGCCCCAAAATTTTGAACAGGACATTGCTTGTGAAAAGAAGGCATCTGCTTAAGGCTCATGTAAATGGTTGGAATAAAGATTCTGTTCCTTTTATAAGAAAGCCCTGGAAAACTAGAGTAATGATCTTTGAGATCACAACATGGCTATCTGAACTGCTATTTCTAATAAATTTAGTGTCCCATGTTGATTTTAATGCTTTCTCAAATAAGCCATTATGCTTACCCAGGTATACATCTTTATGAACCTAAAACAAGGACACTGAATGTAGCACTTTTGCAGTGAGAAGTGGCTTCTACTATCAATTTGTCTAATAATAGTAGCACCAAGCAACATTTCCAGAAGGCTTATAGTCCAGACACTATGGCTGAGTGCCCTACATAAACCTCCTCATTTAATCCTTACACTAGCCCTACTCCATTATTCAAAGAAGGACATGGATGTATGAAGAAGAAGTGTGTTGCCCTAAGTGACACAAGAAGTAAATGGCAGAGCCAAAGTTTGAACTTGTATCTGTCTGATTCAAAGTCTGTGTTCATAATTCTTATGCTACTCAGCTGCCTATGTGACCTCCTATCCAACTCAGTGTTTCTTATTCTCCTGGTGTACTCGCCAGCTTAAATACCAGGAGACTTGATCTGTCCCTGGAAAAATTATACATTCAATCTGTAAGATGTGAATTTCCCATATACAAGCCTTTGTAGCAAGACCTGTCATAGCCTTAGCTCTCCCATCACATTCCCCACACCCAGAATTGCAGCACGGCTCATGAGTCCCCAGTGCACCTTCCTCTTATCTCTTGGATTTTCCTCAGGCACTTGAAGTAACTATTGACCCACCTATCCAGAATGCCATGGATACTAACCTCCACAGGAAAAGGAACCCCATAGCCAAATCTGCAACTCTGGCAAAACTCAATGACTGGGTGATGACAGTGGAGATACTGATGTGGGAACGAGACAGGTGGAATAGCATTAAAGTTTGGCCATGTACCTACATGGTCAGCGTGTGGTCTAAGAATCAGACTGCGTGGGTTCAGATCCTTGCTCATCCTCTTGCTATGAGACCTAGAGCAAGTTTCTGAACCTCATTGAGCCTCAGATTTTCCACTTGTAAATGGAATGATAGTACCACCAGCATAAGTTCATGATTGCTATTACTCAGCCTTTTAGGGCCATGGTTTCTTCATCTGCAAAAGGTAATAATGATAGGTCCACTACCAGAGGCTTATGGTGAGTATTCAATGCAATAATACCCAAAAAGTATATAGTTCCCACTCAGTGACTGTTGACAATGATTTTTCAGTTAAAATTGTGTTCAATGTCATACAATAAAATCCAACTACAATGGTCCAACTTAATAGTTTTTTGAGACTTTATTTTTTAGAGCAGTTTTAAGAGAGGAAGTACAGAGACTTCTCATATACTCCCTACACCCACACATGCATACCCTCCCCTATTTTCAAAACCACACACCAGAATGGTATATTTTTTTAGAAGAATGAACCTATATTGACACATCATAATCACACAAAGTTCATAGTTTATGTTAGTGTTCATTCTTGGTGTTGTACATTCCATGAGTTTGGAAAAATGTATCCATCTTTGCAATATTATACAGAGCATTTCCACTGACCTAAAACCCTCTGTGCTCTGCCTGTTGATCTCTTCCTTGCAACCTCCCAAATCACTGATCTTTTTACTATCTCCATATTTTTGCCTTTTCTAGAATGTCATATAGCATTTTCAGATTAGCCTTAACAGTTTTTTTTTGGGGGGGGGAGGGTATTTTTCTTATTCAACAAGAAGCCCAATAGTAAACAGTCCAAGGCTGGTAACACAACTCCACCCTGCCCCTAGGGACCCGGTCTCCTGTTTTTTTCATTCTTTCTTCCAGAGTATGTTTCTCTCATTCTCATCCTCATAGAATGGCAGCTGCTTCCCCTATCCTATCTGTATTCTGGAAGGAGAAGACAGTGCAGCTGTCTTTTTTTATCAGGAAAAGCTTTGCATTCCCAGAGGCAGACTTCTACCTCCATCGCATCAGCCAAAATGGGGCTATATAACCACCCTGACTTCCAACAGAGCCAGCACTGGGCACTCTGCCTCCCCAAACATGGAACTCCACGGTAGACCCCAGTGAAGGTCAAATGTGTTCCCCTCTTCCTCCCATCCCTAGTGACCTTCATCCTGTCTTCTCAAACCCCAGATTTACAGGGAGGAGATGTGATTTTCCCCTTCTTCCTCCCTTTTAAAGCACTCTGCTGGCACATGAATCCAGTTTTTATACAGTGGCCCTGAATACTTCCCCAGAAAAGGCATGCCCTAAAACTTGTCATCTAAGAATCCCCTAAAACACAATGAAATTATGCCCTACCTCTGCTCAAAACCATCTCACCAATAGTAAGAGCCCTAGTATTTACAGTAGCCCTAAGGCCTCCTGTGACCTGCCTCTCTACCTTCCTCTCTCTGTTTCTCTCCTCTTTCCTTCATCTCTGTTTTACTGTATTCTACCCCCTCTTCCTACTTCCTTCCTCTCTCTCAGCCCTGCTCTCCTTCCTCTCATGCAGTCATTCCCTTTGCTTCACTTCTCTGGCTGCCTAGCAGCCCAACTCTAAGCATACTCCTACCCCAGGGTCTTTGCATATGTCCCTTCTTCCCCCACAGAACCAAATGGCTTCTACCCTCCCTTCCTTCAAATGTCACCTGATCAAAGAGGCGTTACTCAATCAACCTTTGAAAAAGCAAAATCAAAACAATGATAATAAAACAGAGTTCTAGATCTCCCTTACCCTGTTCTATATTTCTCCATAACACTTTTCACCATGAATGTATTTATTTGTTGTTCACTGTCTGTCTCCACCCTTATATCGCCAACACAGTAGGACATGGAACAGGCTCGAAACCACCCTCTGGGCCCAGCATATATGGGTCTCCATAAGTATTTGCTGAATGGATTTAATGAGTGCTTGCTTTTATACCTTTTCTGTTGGAGAACTGTACATCTCTAGCCAGGTAGATTGTCTTAACCCATGTCCTGTCAAAGGCTCTTTGGTTGTGACCAACAAAGTCCTATTTAGTTGATGGTGGTCTGTGCAGTGGTGAATAGCAGTCACGTCTGCTGTGGCCACCGTTGTATCCCCAGCCTCTAGAATGGCACTGACATGAATTAAGTAGATACTCAGTCAATATTTGCCAGATGATTGAATAAACCTGCCTGTCGTTCTGAAATTACTGCTGCAGGGAGCAACGTTTGCTCTCTGCCTCTCATCCGCCTGAGTTCTCCTGTTCACTTCTTCCTTTTTTCTTTTCAAACTCTTTGTTCTTTTATTTCATTCCCTTTGACACACTGTCAGATCTTTTATTTATTGCATTCCATGGGCCTGATTTTATATATTCAAAAAATCACAAGATTCTAAGAAGTTTATTGTTTTAACTATTCATTTATTTTACAAGTTCAAACACCTACAAAATAATAGCTACCACATAATTTGGTATTAACTTGTGTTTAAGAAAGAAATTGCAAAAGAAGCTCTTCATTCTGTTTTATGGAATCTTTCATTCTCTCTACAATTGTAGTAATTTCTCTTTCCTTGTGGATTTTCAAAATTTGACTTATATTTTCATTATAATAACAATTTATTAGTAATGGCAAATTTTAATTAGCAAGTGAAAATTATACCATAAGAAACATAGTAGTAGGAACAATACTTGCCTAGTGGGCCTGTAATTGAACTGAAGGATTATTTAACCACAGGACTTGAGACAGTTTAAAACAGCAGGTCCCCATGCTTGATATATAATTCCTTTGAGACTATTTTTCATGACAAAACCATCAGAATCCTGTAATAAGGCATCTGAAAAATGGCATCATACTGAGTGGGATACCTGTCTTATTTGCTACTATAAAAACAGGAAAATTTCCCCATGGTAAATTCACTTCATGTCCTCAGCTGGTCTCTGCTGTTTTCACCTTATATCCAACATATTGTGTTACATTCAAATCGGTTGGGGGTATCCTGGGAGCACTTCTGAAGGACCATTTTGCTCCCTCATTTCCCTCTTCAGCAGCTATTGTGACATCCTGATGACATCTCTCCCAGTGCTTTATCAGTCTGACTCAGGCAGGGGGATGTAAGCAGGCAGCTTCAGTGACCTGGATTCCAAGACATATGATGGTAAAAGCCTCAGAAATGAGTAGCAAATATCTATTTTTACCATCTTTCCTATATCCTAGATCATGGATTTAAAATATATATATTTTTATTAACAGCAGACTCCCACTGATAAAGGAGTTCCTACAGGATAGAGTAAATAGTTTTTATAAACTGTTAGAACTATTAAGGGTTCACTCACCAATAAACTTAATTTAAAAAAGAGTTTACTCCTGTCAGATATTTACTAGTGCACCCTACTTGATAGCCTTCCTCTAGACCAGAAATAACAGAATAGAAACAAATACCCCACTCACAAATGGGAAAAAGCCATAAAGTACCAAAGATTCATCCAAAGGAAATGTTTTAGAACTTTATGGCAAAACAATAAATAATAGTTTCTGAAGAACATATACGAAAATCTAAGCAATTGTTGACATATGACAAAGTTCTCCCCAAAGTAAACTCTAACTGCAACTAAATGAACTCTAAATCCTAATTGAAATTTTTTTTAAAAAAAAGGTATTCATGGAATTTAACTCTATCTGTAAATTTATGTGTAATAAGTAAGAAGAGCAAAAACTTTTCACAAACAAGAACAAAAAGGGAAATTATGCAACTAGAGATCAAGATGTATAAAGCAGAGCAGCTTTTAGATGTTCTGGTTGAAGTATTTGGGAGGAAGGGAAAGAGGCAGCTGGAATCTCCCCAGAAAGGCCCCTGAGGAATAGGAATAAGGTGTGAGCACCACTGTGCTATAGACTGTGTTAACTGCTCTTGGTGAAGCACTGTGGGGGAAAGGAGAGGGGCTTTCTGGAGTACTAGCACCACCTGTGTGAAGGTCCATGGCCCTCTTTCCTGAAGGAGTGAAAGTACTCATTGTGGATGCAATTTCACATGATGACAAATGCAGATTCATAAACCAGATTGAGAACCACGATAGTGCTTGTACAGTGCCGAGCTTGATGGTGGGTGCAGGGTAAGCTCTCGATGCAGGTGAACTCTGTTTGAGGAAAGTCATCTCTAGCACGAATGCACAGGGCAGGGTCATCCAGAAAGCATTCCTGGAGAAAGCTAGCTTTGAGAGCAGTTCTCGAAGGAGGTGAAGAGTGTGGGCAGGGATAGGTGTGGAAATTTAAGGCATTGAACTGGATGGCTCAGAAAGACCCAAAGCTACTACATATTTTGGCCAAACCAAAATGGGGACTCCTTTGAGATGAGCAGGCATGTGTCTGTCCTCTGAACTAACATTCTAGCAGTCTCTCCTGTCAGGGGCACTACAGAACTGTGTGTGTGTGTGTGTGTGCGCGCGCGTGCGCGCATGTACATACCTTCCCTTTGTGTATGTGTGTGACTTATGTATAGGAAGCCAGAGCCTAAGACGTGATGAAGAGGAAAACCAAGAGTGGAACTTTCTAAGTGCCTAGTCTGTGCCACATGCCTGATAGGTGTCTCATGACTCTCTCTCAACGGTGGCCCTGGGAATTACTGTGTATTTTCCTGGAATTTACTGGGAATTTTACCTCTAAGGAAACTAAGGTTCAAAGAGTGACATTACTTGCTTAGTCACACAGCCCCTCAATGCTTCGGAGCCTGAATGCTTTTTACCTACACAGGACTCCCCTCATAGCCACACAGGTCCATCTTCTGTGCACATAGCCACCCACGTCTCCATTTTGTAAAATCCTTCCAATGCTTTAGCATATACATTTAGTGTTAACTTGAAGCTAGCACTAAGATTACACTTTAACTTGCATACTGGATTTATTTTTTACCTACCAAACAGAAGAACTTGCTATTTCCCCAGCTTCTACTTTTTTCATGTAATAGGGTTTTATGTCGTAGTAGGTTATATTAGGAATTATCAGAAACCATGCTCATTTTTTGCCTGGGAGAATGTCATCATGACAAAAAATCTTTCCAACCAGGAATCAAGAGCAAGATGGCTTCCTTCTCACTTGTCTCCCAACAGCCTCATTGTCCATGTAAACATCCAGTCCTTGCCATTCTATGCCAAAGTATTTTTGTGAGATTTTGCTGCATTTCTTTTCCACTTCACAGATTTTTTTATTTCTTTCATATGCTTCTATTTTCAAAAATGGCTTCAATATGAGCTTTCATAAATTGCCATTTGATCCCAGAAGAAAGTCATTTTCATGTCTATTTCATTCCAAATGTGGAAAAGTTGTCCCTGAATAGCAGTATTATAACCTTTCTTTCTATCCCAAATCATAGATCAGTTTAAATTAGCAAGAAAGATGTATGCAACCTCAGCTGAAAAGTGAATAGGCAACAGGAGTGAAAATCTTCTCTTGGAGAAGAATAAAACCCAATCTACTGGTCAATGTTTTTAATAAGATGACAGTAGTTTAAATGACTGGATAGAGGGAGGAAGGCTATTAATGCCTCTCATGGATCAAACATGGGGACGTGTGAAAAAGCTCCTCTCTGGGGAATAGTAAAGCACTATGCTCAGATTTGAACGTCAAAGATGGTTGAAATTGACTCTCTCTTTGTGTGTTGTACACATTATAAATATGTGTACACTTGGGGCATGAAGAGAATGTGAATGGCTTTACTGAAATAAATGCTTTTGAGTATGGGGATGGGTTTTCTTATCCTCTCTTCCTCTCTCCTTCTCCATTTCTCTCTCTTTATCTCTTTCTATCTATCTATCTCACTTGTTATGAATTAAAGGACACAAAGACATATGGCAAAATAAATTATTTTGATGGTACTTGAGTATAAACATAGCACAAAGATAGAAAAAAGACAAAGGAGCATCCACCAAGTTATAGCCCATCTCTGTTCTGTGGAACATATCACGTGCTCAAAGACACAGTTAGAACTCCTTCAGAGGGGAGGACTCAGACTTTCCAGAGACAGAGAGCAGCTGTCACAGGTACCAAAAGGTACAGGCACTCCCTGAAGCTGAAAAAGCACTTTCATTTCACCATCTCCTGGCCATCCAGTGGATGCTGATATATGCACACCAATAGAGCATGTACACCAGTCTTGGCACATCATTAGTTCTATATAGGTGTTTGCCAAATAAATTGCTTTCAGGTGTTTTTTTTAACCATCATATCTTTAGACAGTTTATAGTGGTTCAGTAGTAAGACAATGAATTATCTTCTTTATGTTTTTCCTAAAAAGAGGTCTGCAAGTGATTTTTTAAATCCTCCAAAGGCTGCCTATAAGGTAACATGGGAACTGGTCTTTCTGGCAATCTGGCTTTCAATTGAGCGAAGTTATCCTGAAGCTGTATAATTATAGTTTCTGTATGTACAAAGTCCTCCCATCCTTCATGCAATGAGAAGGAAATCAGTGTGACATGGTACTTATTTCCTTCCAAAAAATCTCAGTTTCACCTCGGTCCATAGCTTTAAGACATTGGTCAAATTAAAACAAAATCCTTTCCAACATACTGATAAAAATCTAGGAAAGCAATCACTGGGCTATTTTGTTTTTAGTCCTGCCAAAACATTTGTATACTTGAAAGTTATAAGGCCCTGAGTCCTCCTACATCATCAGACCTCTGGTTCACTGGCAGGCATTAGCTATTCAACCTAAAGTGCATGATGCACTTTTTTGTGAAACATCTCTTAATCTCCTGCCCGATCTT
Organism: Tonatia bakeri; assembly: GCA_004024845.1. Classification (NCBI taxonomy): domain Eukaryota; kingdom Metazoa; phylum Chordata; class Mammalia; order Chiroptera; family Phyllostomidae; genus Tonatia; species Tonatia bakeri. The sequence goes on along the minus strand of PVIA01001140.1, from coordinate 113,037 downwards.
TGTATCTTGGATTTTAAACTCACTTGTATAGTCCCACTTTATACAACATGATATGTAAGTGGGAATAATGGTAAATGTATTTACACTTAAAAGCAGTGAAATTTAGTGGATTACATGAACATTCATTCTACTTTCAACTTGATCCTTTAAATTCTTTGTAATTCTTGGTGAGTCTATTGTGGTAGGGATCCATGTATTCAGGAAAATGGCATCCTGGACAATACTCAAGTGTAGAATAATGCATAATTGTAAGAATAGTTTTCATTTGAATCACTGCTACATCAGGGACACTAATTTCCTTTCTATCTTCCAGTCTTTTTTCCCTCGATTTCATTCTGTTCTCATATTCTCTCGCCTTCTCACACTTCTCTCTTTACCCCTTGACCTTTTTCCTCCCTTGGAAGACTGGAGGGTCTTTATTACCTGTTTCCTCCTCCCCTAGGCCACTTTTCCTGTATGCTTTTCCGATACTGCTTGTTGTTCGGTACATCAGAGGGTGAAACTCAGCTGTGCTCACCCAATAGCCGGATATAATTTAGCGCTGATTCTCTCTGTCTGGCAGAAACCTCTAAATCCAGCCAGGCCACAAGATGGGATTCAGAAGAACATCCAAGTTGTCCTTTCGCCAGAATACTGCATCCGTTCTGTGCCCTAGTGGTTTTTTCATCCCCATGTCTAAGATACGTCACCATTTCATCTTCTGTGTGCTGAGGACTCTTCTGAAGGTGCTGCTGTGTGATCTAAATTCTCTGGCTTTACAGCAGCAATGAAGGTGATTCCAAGAGTTGAGGTCACAGGCATTTTCCCTTCACAGGTGCCCTGCCCACAGGGACACTGAAGACAATATTTGAAACTGCGGAGTTATAACACCAAAATAGAAGGAACCATAGGCATCAGTACCGAAGGCAGCTGGGCTGAAGAAGATTAACACAGCACTATTAAATAGAGATTTAATTCAATTCAGCGGCACTTAATCACCTGCAGAGTGCCAGGAACTCTGCTGGGTGCTGGCATGAACAAAATGAGTACTTGATCCCTTGCCCTGAAGGGCAGGAAGAAGATAGTGAAGGTACATTTGATGAGCACACGACAGGAGAAAGTGACTTACGCTAGGGAGGGGGGCACTCAGGAATGCTGCCAGCAGGAGGGACTCTCAAAACTGGCTTCTAAGTGATTAAATAAATTAGGAGACCTAATAAAATTCCTACACAAAAAGATAGTTTATGTGGAATTGAGGGGTCTATTTTCAGTTTGCATTTTGAAAGGCTTACCCTGGTAACAATGTAAAAGGTAGGTGACAGGTGCTGGGAGACAGGTGGTGGTAAGAAAGATTAGGAAAAAAGAGTTCAAATGGTACTATTGCAGTAGCCTCAGCAAGGCCTTTGAGTAAGGGAGGGGCAGTAGGAATACAACAGAAAAGACAAGAGTTTAGGCTATTTTGGGGTGGAATTGATAGGGCTCTGTGACTGGTTGCGTTGTGGGTGTGGCTTATAGAAGCATCAGTATCACTTTAGGCCCAGTCCTGTGTACTATAACCAAGCTCTTATTTTGGTGAAAGAAGACAGTGGGCCTATCTGCATGCGCCACCTCATAAGCTCCTTTTTTAAAGGAGCAGGGACTCCCTGGCCACATGGCTCAGTTGGTTGGAGTGTCATTCCGTGCACTGAAGGGTTGCCAGTTTGATTCCTGGTCAGGGCATTTGCCTGGGTTGCAGGTTCAATCTCTGGTAGGGGCACCTACAGGAGGAGGCCAATTCATGTTTCTCTCTCTGTCCCTCTTTTTCTCTCTCTAAAAATCAAAGGAAACATGTCCTTGGGTGAGGATTAGATAGATAGATATTTAATAGATAAAATACTTAAAATAATAAATAAATTAAAAGGGAATAGGGGAAGAAAATAAAATATTTTGTCACTTTTAAGGCTTAGTAAAAATTGCCATGGCTGGTGTAGCTCAGTGAATTGAGCACGGGCCTGTGAACCAAAGGGTGGCTGGTTTGATTCCCAGTCAGGGCACATGCCTGGGTTGCAGGCCAGGTCCCCAGTAGGGGGTCCATGAGAGGCAACCATACGTTGATGTTTCTCTCCCTCTCTTTCTTCCTCCCTAACCCTCTCTCTAAAAATAAATAAATAAATAAAATCTTTAAAAAAAAAAAAAAACTTAGTATAAATGTGCTTGTAATCCCCAGCCCCAAGTGTGATAAGACTTAATCAGAAAGTACCTTCTGCTTGATTTTGCAAGCATAATCTTTCAATTTACAGAAATGCAAAAATTTACCCAAGATGTTAGAAGATGTCATTATTAGTAAAAATGTTAGCTTTTTAACCCCCTACCTCCCCACACACAAAAAGAATTATTAGGAACATGTTTTAGAAACTTGCTATTAGAAGAATTCAAACAGATTTTCTGAAATATGAAATAAATTCCAAATGTTGCATGGATAGTATCTGATATTCTATGTTCTTTGCTGTTCGAATCATATTCTTTTACCATGTTTGACAATATCATTTTTTCCCTGAAACTCCACCTGAAAAAGAAAAGACAAGAAAAGTATTAAATATTCATCCAAACCTTTCAACTGATGTTCATAGAGGCACTAATAATGATAACTGGAATAACTGACATTTATTGAATACTTATTATGTGCAAGATACCATGTTAACTTTTCATCTAGATTAACATTCAGTTTTCATATCAATCCTATGATTCTATTATATTATACCTTATTATATTACAACCTCTTCTAGTATAACCATTGTACAGATCAGAATACTGAAAATCAGAGTAATTAAATAATTTGCCCAAGGACACAGGGAAGTAATTGATGGAGGCAGGTTCAAATTCAAATTTGTTGGACCCCCGAATTCACTCTCTTAACCACTGGACAATAATACCCCTTTCCAAAACAACTGGAGTCCCTTTTGAGCTTTTCTTTTTTAAATAAAAGCTTAAAGATCTTTTATATTATCTTTTTTCCTGAGTTTTATATTCTTTAAATAATGCCAGCAGTTTCCATGTGCCTAATATCAGATAATAGTGTACAAAAGACTATGGCATTCATAGGCTTCCTTTGCCATGACAAAACTAGTCATTACTTTGTCATTCTTCTTTAAACCACTTCTTCTACAATAAACTTATAAAAAGAATGCTAGGACAAGATTCTAATCATGGTGGTCACTTACTGTGTGACTTATGTTAGCCTGGACACTCATTTCTTACTGGGCTTTGGCCCAGGCGTAGAGTGATAGCTGACATGCACTGAGGACTTCCAATGTTCCAGGCAGTGTATAAATCCCCTTGCAACAACATAATAAGGGGGTACTAGAATTAAACCCATTTTACAGATGAGGAAACTAAGGCTTTGAAAAGCTATCTTACTATGAAGTCACACAGCTAATAAGTAAACCTGGATTAGAACTCAAATCTCTTGGCTCCCAAACTCATGCTGTGCTGCAAGATCTCCTTATCTGACATGGGATAAGGTCTCTTGCTACCAGGTTCACTCCAATTTTTGAAATCAGAAGAATGTTGTCTATGGGACATTCTAATTTATTTGCAAGAAAGTAAGTAGCTGCCTGCCATATATTTAATAATACCTACCATATATTTAATGCATATTATGTGTCATTTATGTGTTAACTACCTGTAATTCTCACCATAACCTCAACCCTGCAAGACAACTATTATTGTTCCCATTTTATATAAGTGTGAGAACTGTGTGTCAAATGGGCTGAGTATCTTGCCCAAGGTCTCATGACTAGTAAATGGCAGTCCCAGTTGTCAAGTGAAGGTCTGTAATGTTCCAAACTACAGGTGGTAGTGCTGTCATGCTATATTGTCATTTGCTTTCCTCCATCCCTTTGGGAAAAAGAAAAACTGTTGTGACAAAACATCCATGATAAAATTATCTTAAGATTGTTATTAGGTTTTTAATCACACAATTAAAAGGATACTCACAAAAGCCCAGGAAATCTTTTTAAAGCCACAGTTGTGGGTTGATTCTCTTGCTTAGGTTGCTCATTGTTTTTCCCTAAAAGTCTTTTAGAGAAATCTGCTTGCTCTATCCTGTACTCCCCCCTACCCCTATCCCAAACCACCTCAGAAGTAAAGCAACAGAACAGCAGCATCCAGGTCCCATTTTTCTTGCTTGATTATCCAGAACACATAAATTACAGTGAAATATGGCCTGAGTCAGCTCCTCACAGAACAGAAATCAGTAACCATTGATATTGCTAAGCAACACCACAGAGGAGCAAGGCTGCAAATTAGGTGACAAGTTTATAAGAAGTCAAAGTATCTGGGACTCACTTGGTCATTTTATTATGAACCATCTGGATGATCCACAGTAGACCAACACATTATTGTTCATTGTTCAAGGGTGACCATTCCCGTATAATTATATGGCACCTCCCTCTGTGATCCTAACCTACTTTACAGAATCTTCCTCTTTATTTTCCATGATCCAGATATTTCCCTACAAGATAAGTGGGAAGAGTTATACCCACTGGACAACTTCCTTTCCTCTCCAAGAAAATATTTAAAACAAACAAACAAAAATCACTCTGTTGGCTTGTCTGATGGCAGAGCCTCCTGGATAAGAACATGCAAAAGGGAAGGAATTAGTCATGGGATCATGCAGCTCCATCAGCCTGACATGGGCTCCATTTTGGTGGTCCCAGAGAAGCCTGAGGTGATGAGTCTCAGTCCTTCCCAAAGGCAGAGATGAGCAGATTGTGGTACCTACGCTGAGCCAGAGTCCTTGACCTTCTGCAGAAAGGTTGCCTAGCAAAGACCCCTCCCAATTCCAACAGCCTACGTGGTCTTATTTGTTCATTCATTGATTTGTACAACTAATATTTACAAGAAAATTAGACAAAGCACCGGATTTTAAACCAAAGGTTACAAATTGATGAGCCAAATGTAACCAGAGTGTTTTTTTTAAAACTTAGAATTAGTTGCCAAGATTTAAAAATCCAAGTATCTAGCTTCCTTTGAATAATGAGAATGTTAGTCTACAGGGGGTTCCTCTCCACCTATCTGGGTTCATTTTGCCCGCCACCTGAAAAAAGATGTCTCTTAATACCAGAGATCAGTGAAAAGGAAAGGAATTTATTATTCATTTGAAATAACACAAACTAAAGTCCCCCCAAAACGCACACAGTCCTCCCAGCACTTCCCACATGGCAAAAGGGAGCACCTCCAAAGCCTCGTGGTCCTGACTCTCACTCAAGTCTCATGGTCCCAACCAAGACACCAAAGCTGCATAGTCCTAAACAGACTTGTGGTCCCAAAAAGAGAGACACCCAATGGTTGCTGTGCCTCCGTTTAAATCCCAGCACCAATCTTCCTCTGCAGCCCCATTTCCAGCTCCTCTCACAACTGGCCACAGCTGCCAGCATTCTGGGCAGGTGTGGCCCTGTGGTGTGGAGCCAGTTATCTCCAAGCTCTTCTGGACCCTATTACAAATCCCTATTTGGGGCTCCCCTCTTGGCTGCACCCTGTTACAAGAAGATCTGTCAACACGTCTGCATTCACTCACAAAGCTGGAGCTGAGTGACTGCTGCCCGTTTTAAAGCAATGCTGTCCAATTTTCCATAATCACCGCCACTCCCTATTGATGTCCCCAGCCCACTTTGCCCATCTACATACCTGGCACCTGTGTTCCATTGCTGCTTCATCAGAGTGCGTACTGTGTTCCAGGCACTGGCCAGATGCTAAGGATCTTACGGAACCCTATTTGTCTGCTGATGTAGCATCAGTATTTCCTGGGGCTGGGGCCTTGAAGTGATATCTGCAGATGGACATAAACAAAGAAATACATTGTAGAGAATGGGGGAGATATAAATAGCAGCAGTAACAAACCAGTGTGTCTGGGTTTGCAGGATGCTTGAAAAGAAAGAGAGTGTTTTGCGAAGGGGCTATATTCAGAAGGCATGAAAATCAGGTGATAAATTTCTAAGAGGTAGCTATGTGTGTATGTTCATAAATCTTACTTGAAACTCAATAGCTGATAGAGGATCACCCACAATTTCAGCCCTTTATTTCCATTTGCAAAGTTTTTGCCTTGCTTCCAAAAGCCTAAGAGATTTTTAATTTTGTAGAAGAAACAGAAGTACTCATTAGCATAGATTTGGAAGAGCTGGATGTGAAAAGAACTCCATAGGGCAAAATCATCTCTCTTAACACCTTGAGTGTGACATACATGTGTTACCACATGTTGAGTACAGCTGTCCCTCGGCAAACGTGTACACTGTTAGAAGCCTCTTAAGGAAGTTTGACACACGAGCATCAATCCCCCACAGAATGTTAAGCAGAACTGCTGCGATGAGTCAGTACTTCCAAAGCTTTTTTTGAGTGAGATTTTGATTTGAAGGTTAATATATTCCTTTCCTTCTGACTTGAGTAAGAAGTGAGGATTTGTGGTTGTTGCCTCACTTAACCTCAATGTCTAGAAATTTTCTTAAGTTAAAAGAAATTGCTTGCCTTGGCATGAAACTTTGATATAAAAGAATAATGACCAAACAAAGCTTTTTAATGGAAAGCAATTAATTTTGGTGGTCCATGCATTTTTTGACATAAAATCAAACAAAAAGGTTAAAATTGAGCTGCATGAGAAAATACCTACCTCGTAATTCATGTTTATTTTGATGAAAATTTTTCACATGGGGAGACAAGTGAAAAATGATTAATCCAGATAGCCTGCAAGAAATTCAAATAGTGTACAGCTCTACAAATATAAATGCCCTGTTTCTAAGGAGTGGAATGGGAAATTGCAAATATTCAACTCTCATACTATCCATTCTCAAAACTTTATAACAAACACTTTTAACCAATAATAAAAAATAAATTCACAAATTTTATTTAAAAGCTACCTTAAGGTTAGAATATAAATACTGCAAAACATGGTTCTGAAAGTTGGCCAAGGCAGCCTTTGACTAAACTGAAAGTTCTTCTTCTAAGAGTCTTTCTTGTGTTTAAGGGAAGAAGTCTAAGGGGTTTTGCTGACTTGCACATGTCAAGAATAGACATTGACATTGGTGCTCACCACAGCGATAATCAGAGTTTGGAGAGGACTTAACTACCTTGTGCTGGGCTGAGCTAGATGTTCGTGTTGGACCTATGGCAGAAAATAAAGAGGGGTATTACTGAGGATGTCTGTGCCCCCCCAGTGCAAAGTGCTTAATAGACATGCTCTCATCTGATCATCTGAAAAACATCCTAAAAACAGGTGTGTATTACTCTCATCCCCACTTGACATTAGAAAGAACTGATGCTCAGAGAAGGTCACTCAACTTAGAAGTAGTAGAGCCAAGCTGTGAATTAACTGTCTTGTCTACCTCACTCAGGAGGACTCTTAACCTTGGTAGTAATGTTATGGTGTCAACAATCAAGATGCTTCAGGCTCAGTGTCTGTATTCCTGACCTCAGCAAGTCCAGTGAAATTCAGCAAACCAAGATATCCTAAACCTCACTGTCATTTGAGAGTTTTGCATTTATATACTTTATTTAAAAACATGAGAGGTGCACATAATATAAGGAAAGCACTGTGATAGGTTCTGTTGGGAGGGATCTAGAGAGGTGTAGTGTCTCTGCCACCAAGGTATGAACCACATAGTTGGAGAGATAGGCTTACGTGCAAATATCAGAAGGGAAGGTGCTTAGGTCCCAAGCGGAATGGAACACTGGGGGTCAGATGAATGAAGAGTCCACTTTGCACATCCCACTCCCATGGTCGTGCTCCCTGTTTTGACATTCCCCACAGATATGAGAATAGAAGAGCAGGACTGGTGAAGAAAATTTTTTTAAAAAACTGTTTCCAATATGACACAGTGTCTTTTATTAATGAACAATAATTATCTATGATGCAGACCCCGGCCCTCGGGGTCTGTGTGTTGTGGCTGTGATGAACAAATTCACACAGACTACAGAAGTCCTGTGCAGAAAAGGGACAGCATGGCCACTCTCCGAGTTAGAGAGGACCCTGACCCCTGCCTGAACAGGCTTTTATTGCTTTTCTGGGAACATTACATTGAGGATGGTCCTCATTTACTATACACAGGTTCGCTTCAGGTGGTTACCTTTTACAGAAAACAAAGGAGAGGATTCCACTAATCACATCACAGAAGGAGGATATTTGCAAATGCAAAGGGAAAAGTGGTTGAACTGGTTACACTCGTCCTTGGGAAGTTTAACATAGATTTTAGGAAGTTACTTTAAAGATATGCAGTAAACATTTGCTGCCTCAATTCAGGGTGAGGGAGTTTTAGCAAAAGCAAGCCTCATAGCTGCCTAGGTACAATGCAGGCCTGATTCCCCATGGGAGAACCTATCTGTGGGCGTGGGTCCTGTGTGCCAACCTCGCCTCTGTTGGTTTTCCAAATCAGGGGCTGGGCTACCTTCCCCACGTCATGTGGAACGGTTCCCTATGTATCTACTTAAGACCTCTGTTAGTAATGTAGAATTCATTTTAGCAAACCTGTATAAAATACCCAGTTCTCTAAATGCTCTGCTCCATGACCCCTGGGTTCTTCTGCACTGTTCTTGATGGTGCTTGCAATAATAAGGGTGCCCATTATTGATTGCTTAGTGGGTGTCATTATCTCATCTATTCTTTTTTTTTATTGTTGTTCAAGTACAGTTTTCTGCCTTTTACTACTCTTTACCACAACTTTCTAGGGGAGATACAATTATGCCCCTTCATTGCTAAGAGCACAGAGGCTCAGAAAGATGAAACCAACTTGCTCAAAGTCACACAGCTAATTAATTAGCAGATTTGGGGTTCAAATCTACGCCTTGGCTTCCAAGCCCCTGTTCTCAACTTCCACTCACTATTTGAAAATAATAGTTCCATTGGGTATGATATAATTCAGTAACTATATAAACCTTTTTGATAGGTATTTGACAACTTTACCAAGAAATAACTGTCTTCATTGAGAAAGCATTAATTTTTAGGTATTCATGAGCAGCTCAAACCAATACCAAAAATAAAGTAGCTCCTAGAAAAAAAAGGTGATCATTTTTCCAACAGCCACTTAAGTAATAAAGACTTATTCTCATTTATTTCTCTACCTCTATTTTTATTCTAATTAAATGAACTCAGCATAGATGCTTCTATTGACTTTTTTCTATGAGAGGGGACCCCCCAAAAAACAGAATTATATTCTTAAGGGCAGGATCCTGTAGTACATTCCTCCCCCACTAGGTGAGTTTTCTAGGAACCCATCTGCATCAGTGTACCAGCTGGTGTTGTTGTGAGAAGCTATGTTTGGCTGCAGTGAATTTTTTTGAAGACTCTTTCAATTCATTTGCCCATTCTATAATGGGTGATTTACACACATACCTGCCCACACTTTGAGAAGTGTTCAGCAGTCTGACCAAAAAACACACAACCTCATGCTCCACCCTCCCTATTTACCCAATCTTGCCACAAGTGACTTTTTAAATATATTTTATTGATCATGCTATTACAGTTGTCCTGATTTTTCTCCCTTCACCTCCCATCCACCCAGCAGCCCCTGCTCCCTCAAGCAATCCCCCCACCATTGTTCACGCCCATGTGTCATGTGTGTAAGTTCTTTGGCTACTCTGTTTCCTACACTGTACTTTACATCCCCATGGCTATTCAGTAACTACCTATTTGTACTTCTTTTTTTAATTTTTAAGTATGTTTTATTGATTATGCTATTACAGTTATCCCATTTTTTCTCCCCTTTATTTCCCTCTGCCCTGCACTCCCCCTTGCTCTAGCATCCCCCTCCTCTTAGTTCATGTCCATGGGTTATATATATAAGTTCTCTGGTTTCTCCATTTCCTATACTATTCTCAACCTGTCCCTGTCTATTTTTACCTACACATTATGCTATACCTTTTTCCCCATCCTTACTCTTGTCCCTCCCCACTGATAACTCTCCATGTGATCTCCATTTCTGTTATTCTATTCCTATTCTAGCTGTTTGCTGAATTTATTTTTGTTTTATAGGTTCAGTTGTTGATAGTTGTGAGTTTCTGGTTATTTTACTGTTCATAGTTTTGATCTTCTTTTTCTTAGATAAGACCCTTTAACTTTTCATATAATAAGGGCTCAGTGATGATGAACTCCTTTAACTTTACCTTATCTGAGAAGCACTTTATCTGCCCTTCCACTTTAAATGATAACTTTGCTGGATAGAGTAATCTTGGGTGTAAGCCTTTGCCTTTCATGACTTCAAATACTTCTTTCTAGCCTGTTCTCACCCATAATGTTTCTTTGGAGAAATCAGCTGATAATCTTATGGGCACTCCTTTTGTAGGTAACTGTCTCCTATTCTCCTGCTGGTTTTAAAATTCTCTCCTTATATTTAATCTTGAATAATGTAATTATGATATGTCTTGGTGTGTTGCTCCTTGGTTCCAACTTCTTCGGGACTCTCTGAGCTTCCTGGACTTGCATATCTTATTTCCTTCACCAGACTGGGAAGGTTTTCCTTCATTATTTTTTCAAGCAAGTTTTCAATTTCTTGTTCTTTCTCTTCTCCTGGAACCCCTATGATTTGGATATTGGAACATTTAAAGTTGTCCCAGAGGTTCCTAAGCCTCTCTTCATTTTTTTTGAATTCTTGTTTCTTCATTCTGTTCCAGTTGGATATTTATTTCTTCCTTTTGTTCCAAATTGTTGATTTGAGTCCTGGTTTCCTTCTTGTCATTGTTGGTTCCCTGAATATTCTTGCTTTATTTCATTGTGTATACCCTTTACTTCTTCTTTTATTTTTCATCCATACTCGATAATTTCTGTGAACATCCTGATTACCAGTATTTTGAACTCTGAATCAGATAGGTTGTCTATCTCCTTGTTGCTTAGCTCCTTTTCTGGAGTTTTGACCTGTTCTTTCTTTTGGGCCATATTTCTTTGTCTCAACACAGCTGTTATGTTGTAAGGGGCAGATCCTTAGGTGTTTGCCAGAGTGGGACAAGCCACTTCACTAGGTTGTGGTGCCATATGTGGGGTAGGAATCAGAGAGGAAACAATGTGGGGGAGGGGAATGAGGAGAATGAGGGGATTAAAAAACATAATTGGGGACTTCTGGCCAAGATGGAGGTGTAGGTAGACACACTGTGCCTCCTCACATAATCAAAATAAGGACAACAACAATTTAGGAACAAAAAACAACCAGTACTGACAGAAAATTGAACTGTATGAAAGTCTGACAACCAAGGAGTTAAAGTAGACACATTCATCCAGACTGGTAGGAGGGCCAGAGTTGGGTGGCCGGGTGAAGAGCAGTCACAGCAAAGTGATGGCTAGCGGACCCAGGCACACAGGCAGCAGCTGGCAGACCCCCGGCGCATGATGCAACAGTGGACTGATCCAGTGAGGCCGCGAATTGTGGAGGGGTGCACAAGGCAGCTGTCGGACCAGGCAGTCTCACATTCTTATGCAGATAAACCAGGCAAAACTTAGGAATGAGACAGACCTCACAACCCAGGGTCCTAGTTCAAGGAAATAAAGCAACAGAACACCAATTAAAAACACCTGTGGGGTTGAGGTGCCAGGAGAAACTCCCAGCCTCACAGGAGAATTCATTGGAGAGACCCACAGGGTCCTAGAACATATACAAGCCCACCCACATGGGAATCAGCACCAGAAGGCCCAATTTGCTTGGGGGAAGGGGGGAAGTGACCAAAATCTGGCAGAGAGTGGAGCAAGTGCCATTATTCCCTCTCAGACCCGCCCCCACATACAGTGTCACAACCCAGTAACTTGGTTGCCCTGCCTTGGTGAACACCTAAGGCTCCGCCCCTCACTACATAACAGGCACACCAAGACAAAAAAAGAAAAAGGCCCAAATGAAAGAACAGATTAGAGCTCCAGAGCAAATACAACTAAACGACGAAGAAATAGCCAACCTATGAGATGCACAGTTCAAAACACTGGTGATCAGGATGCTCACAGAATTGGTTGAATTTGGTTGCAAATTAAATGAAAAAATGAAGGCTACGCTAAGTGAAATAAAGGAAAATGTACAAGGAACCAATAACAATGCGAAGGAAAATGGGACTCAAATCAATGGAGTGGACGAGAAGGAAGAAAGAAACATCCAATCAGAAAAGAATGAAGAAATAAGAATTCAAAGAAATTAGGAGAGGCTTAGGAACCTCCAGGACATCTTTAAATGTTCCAACATCCAAATTATAGGGTACCAGAAGGAGAAGAGGAACAGCAACAAGTAGAAAAGATATCTGAACAAATAATAAAGGAGAACTTCCCCAATCTGGCAAAGGAAATAGACTTCCAGGAAGTCCAGGAAGCTCAGAGAGTCCCAAAGAAGTTGGACCCAAGGAGGAACACACCTAGGCACATCATAATTACATTACCCAAGACTAAAGATAAGGAGAAAATCTTACAATCAGCAGGAGAAAAGGAGACAGTTACCTACAAAGGAGTGCCCATAAGACTGTCAGCTGATCTCTCAGAAGAGACCTTGCAGGCAAGAAGAGGCTGGAAAGAAGTATTCCAAGTCATGAAAGGCAAGGACCTACACCCAAGATTGTTCTATCCAGCAAAGCTTTCATTTAGAATGGAAGGGCAGATAAAGTGCTTCCCAGATAAGGTCAAGTTAAAGGAGTTCATCATCACCAAGCCCTTATTTTATGAAATGTTAAAGGGACTTATCTAAGAAAAAGAAGATAAAGAACATATACAGTAAAATGACAGCAAACTCACAATATTTAACAACCACACCTAAAATAAAAACAAAAACAAACTAAGCAAACAACTAGAACAGGAATAAAACCACAGAAATGAAGATTACATGGAAGGTTATCAACAGGGGAGTGGGAGGGGGAGAGAGGGGGAAAAGGTACAGAGAATAAGTGTGAAAGAAATACCATCCCGTCCATCCCGCAGTATTCATCTCGGCTGCGGATGTTCATTAAATACGTGAAATACACAGAATTTAGCATAATTCTGCGGGGATAGAGAGAACATGTCTACACCCTCTAGTGGGGAGAGCCCTGTGCCTTTACCCCAGTGGGTTTTTTTTTGAGAAAGTAGGCTCAGTTTGTGGATTCACAGTCTGGGGGAAAGGATCAAAGGGGACAGGTAACTTACAAAGATGCTAACAGAACTCTTGCTGTGATTCTGGGCAGAGACTGGAGTTTTATCATATGAAAGGACCACAGGTTCCAAAGGTTTCCTGTCTGTTTCTTTAAATTCCAAGTTAATAACATCCTCCAGCAAACAGATCTCACAGGATCTTGCATATTCTATGTCCCAGGCCTGATTACCCCGGGGGTCCACCGTCTCCAGTCTGAGCTGCCCCTTTGGCTATTTGCTTAGCCCTGAGAAGGGCAGGAGGCAGAGGCAGCCAGGAGACTAGGATTTTTCACATCTAAGTACAAAGACTTAGGCTAAGAGGGGGCAGGGGTTGATGTCAATCACCCCTTCCTTTGCACAGCCCCTTCATTTCCACAGCCTCATGAGTCTTATTCCAGAGGCCTTTATGTGATCAGAACCTGTCTTAGGTCACTCCTTCCTTAAGGAGTCTTACCCATCATTGGTTAACTGATCAAGTATTAAAGGCCAGGCATAGAACAGGTAGCGTTCATGCCAGGGGAATAAGTTTTTGTCTCCTTAGTGGCTCCTGGTCCGGAGGTCTCTCACTCAGCTTAAGTCACGGGGGGTCACAGCTTCCTGAGACCAGGCAGGGTGGCCCTCAACAAATAAGTAGCATAGAAGGTAGGTAAAAATAGACAGGGGGAGGGTAAGAATAGCATGGGAAATGTAGAAGCTAAAGAGCCTGTAAGTATGACACATGGACGTGAACTAAAGGGGGGAATCGGGGTGGGAGGGGGTGTGCAGGGTAGAGGAGAATGAAGGGGGGAAATGGGACAACTGTAATAGCATAATCAATAAAATATATTTTTTAAAAAAACATAATTGGTCGTTACAAAATAGGCAGGGTGATGTTAAGAATAGCATAGGAAATGGAGAATGCAAGGAATTTATATATACAACTTGTGGACATGAACTAAAGGGTGGGATGGATTGCTGGAAGGGAGGGAGGTACCAGGCAGAGTGGGGCAGAGGGGAAAAAATTGCGACAACTCTAATAACGTAATAAAATATACTTAAAAATTCAAAATAATTAAATAGGCTTTTCCACACACAAGAGCCACATCAATGGGCATCAAAAACCAGTGGTGTGCTAGAGCCAAACTACTGAATTTTCAGGAATTTTGCAAGCTGACTGTTAAGTAGCATTATTAAAAAGTAGTACAATTAAATTATACTAAAATCAAAGGTAAACAATAAAAAAGACCCTGTTCTAGCAAGCTGGTTTTCTCCACACTCTTCTCTGCTTTCTCTTTAGTAAGCAACAAACATGTTCCCTTCACTCGGGCAGGTACTGTCCCGTTGCCCTCTTTCCTCACCATGCTTTGCATTGCTACATCACCTGTTGGCTATTCAGCTTTTCACTTCTCTATTCCCTCTCTTCTACCATTTTTATTCTATTTTTAATATCTTCTGTTCAGTTCTTGTCACTCTGTCCCATTCACCATCCAAGGAAGCAACTGAGAAACAATCTAGACATTGTCATAGCAGTAAGAATGTATGAGCCATACCAGACACAAACAGCTCCAATTTTGAGTACATAAAAATAAAATAACTAAAGAATATTATTATATTTATTTATACCTGGTTCCACAAAAGACAAGGTAAAGAATAATCACTTCTGCCACAAGCAGATGCTTGAAAATTTGGGATTAATACAGGAAAACAGATGTGTGCATACAGACAATTTGCAGCTATAAAGATTCATAAAAAATGACTGGTGCATCTTCACTGCATAGAATATGGTTTACACCCCACTTTGTGAACACAGAACCACCCACGTTCTGTTTCCTGAGCAAATACTAGTGAATACCAGCTGCCTATTCTGCTGCTTTACCTCAGGGAAGAAGTAGAGGTTACAAAAACATTAGTAGGCTGATATAATCCAACAATTTACTGCAAGCTACCCACACACACATATATTATGTGTAAAGCCACCATGAGCACACGTTTAATATTTATGAAGGTATTTAGATCACTTAAGAATCCAAACTTGTGCCGTGTCCTGTATGTAATAGACTATTATTCTTAAAATATCTGAGAAATTATATATTTCACTGAAAGCGATCCCCAGAAGTCATTTTTCAATTCCATGTTATTTACACAAAATTCAATTTTTTACTGAAGCATTTGCATCCTTTGTAAAGCATCTGACGAAATCCAGAATAGGCTGCTTTTTGCAGAAACATAAAGATGAGGTGATTTTTCTCCCCAGAGCATAAGTTTGGATCAGTGTGTTAAAATAGCTTTAGGGAAAAGTTTAGGCACATGGAAAAAGAATAGATATAGAATGCATAATAGAAATATAAAATAGAAGAATATTGTTGTGTATTAGAGCTTTCATCTCCAACACAAAACTCACCAATTATTAGTTGATTCATATGTGGATTTTCCATGGCTGCCCAAGTTAATGAGCCTTGGAAGCTTTCTGCTGAATCATAAGGGTATCTCTTGAGTCTAATTAATTTCTTGATGTTTGTGAGGAGAGTATTATTACAACCAGAAAAAAAATTTTTAACTTGCTCACAGTGTTGCTTTAAAAATCTGGAATTTTCAGATGAACAATAATAAAGTTTCTATTTCAGAAGTAAACTTAAAAAAAAAAAAGCAGAAATAGTGCATTCCCACCTCCTCCCTCCACCCCACTCCCCACCCCACCCCAAGCTGCCACTCCCAGCAGCTGACTCAGGATAGCTCACTTTCTGCCAGTAGTTTCCATTATAGGAAGTCCTTTGGTGATCTGCACACAGGAGAGGCTGCTGGTCACCTCCTGCCTCCACCAGTCTACAAGCGGCAGGCAATGCCATGATCTGGGGAATTGTGGCTGCTCTGTCACCTATCTGAGTCAGGTGGTCTTCCCTGGAAATGTCCTTCCCACTTCCTCCCAGAGCACTCTGCACTTTTCACAGCTCCTCCCAAAATGCTGTACCCCATAGTATTCAGTGTTTTCTGTCTAAAATGCAAGATAAGAATATAAAGGATTTTTCATTGTTGGTTTTCCCAGGTAGCCTTCCTTAATCACTAGGAAGTTGTTCTGTTGCAGAAGAACCGTGACATGAACTTCTGGGACTGCTGTTCCATGTCAAGGAATCCAGTGTTCACTAGCCTCATTGAGCCCGGACATCATCCTCATTCAGCCTTTTCTCTTGGAGTGTCACCTCTATAAAAGTTACAGGGCTAGGCTAAACCTGGTATGAAGTTATCTTTGCCAAGTATTCTTGTTTCATCAGATGTTAAAATCACTGTGTCCTATTCTGTAATGCAGTGCACATCCTACCCACAGTGGAATAATATATTTTAAGTGATTTCTGAAAATGGGACGTGAAAGCTGACTGCCACATGGCTCATGTTTGCACATCTCTATATAGTTACGATTGAGGGATTTGACAGTATAACTCTGAATCTGATTAATTAAGAATGTGTAAAAACAAAGTTCTTGCATTACAGCTCGTTCCTTATCTTTGTGTCTTTTACTGTGATGTTGTAGAACTTGGATCATATGGAAAACTAAAATATTATGACACAATGACTGAAGAAGGTAAGAATGATTTTAGAATTGTATGCATTGGCTTTTTTTCATTTATGGTGTCTGTTGCTCGCCCATTTCTAAGTCTCTTTTTTCCTCTTTGCATGACTTCAGTGGCATTGTGTGACTTATTATTCTTTCTGCATTTTTGTCTAGTTTTTGCCATCATGTTTATTTGGAATTGGAGACGTGCAATACCATGGGTGATCATGTTATTCCATTCAAACGATCCAAGCCATCTCAATTGTGTAACACACTCAAAGAAATGGTGTCGGCAGTGCAAACACAAGCACACATGTACTGTGTAAGCATTTGTTTCTGCACATGTTCACAACAACATATAGAAACACATCCATCTAACACTCTTATAATATGGCCTTGATTTCAGAGAGGGGACTATATTCAGGTGATATTCTGATTTATGCAAAGCACGAAGCCACCTAAAATTACTCCTAGACCCCCCACCAGCTACAGACCTATTTCTGGCTGAGGGGAATGTAGGCTCATGCCCTTAGCTCCCACAGTTCCAGATGACCCATCTAAGGGCATTACTCTGAGAGCCCAGGGTCACCATTCCAGCCAATAGAATTGTATGTGTTGAGATTCACCCTCTTGAGCTTGGGTATATCATTTTTACCATTTCCCCTGGGTAAATGAAGTCTGACAAAGATTTACTTTTAAATGTATTTACTGATGAATTCCAGGCCCTATCCCAGAGCACAACCTTGTTCCTGTCAGAATCACTGTTCTGGAATAAGCTCACCATGGAACAGCAATTTGGAAATCTTGCATTCCTGTGAAGGGAGTTATCCTAGTGCCCTATCCCCCACCTCAACCCACACATACCTCCACCTTTTGAATAATAAATAGTGTGTGTAAGTTATGAAAATATTTGGGATTTTTGCATGAGTTTTACAGTGATATTGACAAGAAATCAGAAGGTACCTAGAAGGAGAATCAGCTATTTTTGTCCTTCAGTGTGACAAATACTCCCAAATGTGTTGCATATCTTGTTTTCAGCTTCTAGTATTTCTAAGTTGCCTTAGTTTGCCAAAGAGTTCCTAGTTGCTTTGCATGCAAGAACATCTGACAGCCCTTGGTAAGGGGAAACCCCTTCGCAGCCCCTCTCCACTCTGGCTTCTGCACAACACCCAGGTCCTTCTCTGCTGCTGTCCCTGTGCTTTCAAGTAACCACTGTGATATTCCCTAAAGCAGCAGGCTTTCGGATTAGGATCTCAGACTGAGCCCTCTTGTACCACAGGGTCCTCCCATCAACTTGGGGAAATGCAGACCCCCTCAGGAGTCAGAGCCCCAAGGGCAGAAAATACCTATGAGAATAAGTGTCCCACCACTGAGAGGACAGAAAGAGCAACCCATACCTTACAGGAAGGCCCCTGTTCAAGCTGTTCTTTTCATTCTACATCTTCAGACCACTTTGGTTTTTAGTGGCCATTGGCTCTAGAAGCCAAATCTTGGGATTCACTGACTTTATCATTTGATCACTCCTCTGGCATCTCCCGAGCCCCAGCCTCAGTTTCATGATTCAGGTGGCCGGTAGGTTTTTTTTAACTTCTACCTGACCTGTCATGACCTATCACTTTCTTTACTCCATTCTGTCTTTTGCTTTCCACCCTGAGGTTCCCTTGGCCAGGGCAGCTTCTGCCTCCCTGTTGCCTCAGTTGCCCCATTTCTCCCTTACCCGGTTTCTTTCTTCCCTCCTTTCATATTCACTTGAGCAAGCATTGCTGTCCAAATGCCCCCTTTCTCCTCCTCCCTACACCAGATCACATGAAGATGAAAAATGCTACTTCCAATTTGATGATTTCACTTGGTACTGTCTGGCCTTTCTAGGCAGAAAACGAGTCAAAAATCATGTCTGCAGTGATAACCATGCTGGCCCTGGCCCTGGCACAAGATGCAGTTGTGCTCAGGGGCCCTCACTGGTCATCTTAAACATTTCCTGCTCTTCTCTTGACTTTCCTGTCCCTTCATGAACATCCCTTTGTGCTCTGTTCCTAGCTGAAGATGTATCCTCCTCATGGTGATAGCTAATGGTAACTAAGGCAGCATTTTAAAATTGCCTTCTATGAAATATAGTTTCATATCGTGTCACTAGGAGTTTTGTAACAACCCATGAAAACAATAGCAAGATTGATTTCATAGTTAAATAAGTGGGAGAGCTTCTAAGTTAAGCTAAATTGGCTTCTTTACCATATGCCTTGGAGCATTAAGTGCTACTGTGCACACCAGAAATATAGTGAGTCATAAAGAGGAATGGAGTTCACATTATTTCCCAGAGTTCTTTGGCTAGAGAACCCATCCTTCCATGGAGCCTATTGTGGAACTGTTTGGGAAATGCCAACTAAGGTGTTATCTTTCACCTGGAATTTCTGAAAGATTAGTCTTCTAACCCATAGCAGCCCTCCTCAGTACTCATAGAAAGGATACTTTGGAATAGGAGGTCTCCATCAAGACACATAAAAGCACACTCTTTGGCAGCTGCATCCTTGAGAAGCCAGGCCTGGCTTAAACCTATGTCCGAGATTCCATCTAAAAGACTCAGCACAAGCCCAGGAACCTCAGACCTGGCAACCGCCATGTGGGACTTCTTAAAACTGTCGAAGGACTCTCTCCTCCCATGGAAAATAATAATAACTGTGATTTATGTCACTTCCACATTGTACAATTTAAGGAAGTACAGTTTAGATAAGATGTTTGGGGCAATAGAGGACTAGCCAGCCTTCAGGAAACATGCTTAAAGGGGGCCCTGTTTAAGCCATTTCTTTTCACAATTTTAGAAATGTGACTAGCCCTTAAGCAGAGCTTTATCATAATTGCCCATGTGACTAGTCATTATTTGTAACTATTTTCAGGAATTCTCTGGATGTTGGTTGATGTCAGCTACTTGCAATGGAGCCTGGGCTGGGGTTTTTTTTTCCCCTAGAATGTATAAAATGGAAAGATGGATTATATATGCCACTCCATCCTAAGAGAAATCAAGTGATGATTTCCCAAATATGGAAATTCTTTGGCACATAGCAGCTCATCGTTTTAGCACTTCCTATGTGAGAGCTACTCTGTGCTTTGGGGGAACAAGAGATTAAAAGATAGGCAATTGGCCTCATGGAACTTGTAGACGGAGAAATAAAACACAGCAATCTTGGGCCACCAGGAAGAAAGTGATAAGTGCCTTACGTATTCAGAAGAAGATGACAGCTACAAGATTTTGTGGAGAAAGTGGTCTTTGAACTAGCCCCAAAGGATCGGTAAATATGAGTTAAACTGGGGAAGAAGGAGAGGTAAATTCTGACTTACCAGGCTGAGAGAGGGATGAATGGATGGGGAAACACTAGCCTTTACTGTGTGCCTCCCCCCTGCTAGGTACAGTGCTGTGGACTTTATATATTTTATGTTATTTAACCCTTAAAATGATCCCACAAGGCGAATTTTACTGAAGATAAGAAAACCAAAGCTCAAAGTATTTTATTAAGATGAAGAAACTAAGACTGAGAGAAGCAACGTAATCTGCTCTACAGCTCAGAGGCAGTAAGTTGTGATGTAGGTAGAACCTGAACTCAGGACTGTGGCTTCCCCAAGCCCTGCCGTCTCAGCTCCCCTGTGGTCAGCTATCCAGGGTGGTATAAGGACAGCACAGATGGGCAACAGAGTGGGAAGAAAGGCTTGACAGAGACCATATTAAGGGAAAGGCTTGAACCACAAACTCAGAATGAGGACATCATAGAATACACAAGTAGCTATTGAATAAAACATAAACCCCTACTTAAACACTTTACCATAAAAAGTTTATTTTAGTAAAAGAGTTTACTCACTCTTGGACACTGAACAAAATCACAATATTTTGACAAAATTTGTTCTTGTCCTTAGGGTACTTTTTCTTTCTTCCTTGTCTTTACGTGCCCTAGGATCTAAACTGGACCTCACCCAACCTCCTCTCCCACCCCAAGCCAGTCAGAATTATATCCACTCATTCGGTTATTCCCTAATGCACAGTTAGTGAGTACTGGGTCCAACCACCCTCGGTATGTCCCAGGCACTAGACCGGGTGCAGGGCCTGTAGAGATTAAAGGCTGCCCTTCCCCTAATGAACTCCCACTCTTGTGAGGGACACAGGCAGGGAGATGACTGGTGGGATGGGCAGACCCAAGGTGCTGGGGCACCCAGTGGAAGGCATCTCCACTGCCTCAGTCTTGCGCTTAGGATGAAAACTGTCTCACAGGCCACCTGATACTACTGTGTCCACTTAATAGTAAGTTGAGCACATGCTCCAGATGAGAGGTTTTACTACACTTGTTAGATTAGCGAACTGTATTAGATAATACTTTCTTCTGCAACAAAATATGTCCTGAGATGCAAACGAATGACTTTAAAAGTAGTCTTTCACTGACCTCAGGTCCCCCTACACAAGCAGCCACCCCTCTATCTCCTCATAGAGTAATATCGCCTATTCTTGGAAAAGCAATCTCTAATTTTATTTAAAGTTAGTAACCCATAGTTCATTTCTCATCTGCAGACATGCAAATGCCATGCCATTCTCACTCTAGACAATTCTCAATAAATTGAACTTGGCTTCCTTACTAATATTACTCTAGAATGAAAAATATAAGAAGCTAGTTAAAAGAAACAAATCAATGCAATAGGACAAGATTAATTAAAAGAAGAGATCTTTTCACCAATGGCCTTATAAAGAACTGGTAATATTTGCTCTTTGGAGACAAGTATTCATAGAAACATATAGGTAGGCAGGTAGGTAGGTAGGCAGAAACCCTGACTAAAATCTTGCAAAGAAGTGCTACATGGGGAAAGTCATCTTCAATGCATTATCCTAGACCTATTGACACTTAACAGAAGTCATTCCAGAAAAATAATTTCTCCACTATTTAAAAAGTCAATTTTTGTTTGTTTATATAAGAAAAAAGATAGAAAAAGTTGTACTATCAAGGGCAAAAATTATAATGATATTTTCCTCAATGAAATTAACACTATTATTTCATGACAACCAACAGCCCTTTTTCCAAGCTGGGAAAATACTGTCTCCTGTGAATAAATCATGGGGTCCTACACTGGGCATGTGGCTGAGTTGAGAAAAACTCCATTATCTCAAAGAAACAAAAGCACCTCCAGGTCACCTACTCTAGCCATTTAATTGATATTCTTAATTGTAGTGAAATACTTAAGTACTTTTTTTCAAAGAGAAATTGAATTTTGGAATACCATTTAACAGTGTTTTTTATTGCCCAAGATGTATTCCCTGCAAATTTAGTAATAAAATAGGTCCTTACTTTTAGCTGTGACCTTCACATTATATTTTAATCCTTGTTTGATTATGAGACTCTGTTATATCCACAATATAGCAGGTAGGATAGATTCCACTGTCTATAGCAGAAAATTCTGATTAAAAGTAAGACAGTTTTTTCTCTCTCAAGTAAAAGAGGTCCAGAAGCAGGCTATACATGGCAGATACAGTGGTTCCACAATAATCCAAGACCCAGGCTACTTCCATCTTTCTTCTCTACCATCTTCATATTTGAATTTCAGGGGCACCTCATGGGCTGGATGCTGCTAGAGCTCCAGCCATCACATCTGTATTCCTGTTTTGTCTTATTTTTAGGGAAACTTCCTTTTAGATCCTCCAAGTAAAACTGCCCGAAACTCAGTTACATGGCTACACCTAGTTTCAAGACAGTTTGAAAATGTAGTTTGTTAAACTGGATGATTTACTGTCCAAATAATTTAGGTATTATGTCTTTAAGAAAGGAAAAGGGAATAGACACTAGATAGGCAACATGCAATGTCTCCACAAAAGAAAAGGTCACTTTTGTATCACTATATGTTGATGCAGAAGACTAATAACAGAGCAAGCTACATATATATGAGGGATATTGAGAGCTTATGTTAAGTTTGACATACCTTTGCGATATCCAAACAGAGATGTGGAAAAAGCAGTAGATATAGAATCTGAGCTTGGGAGAGATGTCAGTGCTATGGATATAAATTTGGGAGTCACACAGTATAGGTGTTATTTGAATCTATAGAACTGGATAAGAATACCTACCTAATGAATAGAATAGAGGAGTCCAAGGATTGACCCTGGGTACTCCAAAATTTAGAGTCTGGGAAGAAAGGGGATTCCCAGCAAAGGAGGCTGGTTTGGGCAGAGATCCAGGAGAGGCTGATGTCCCAAAAGCTAAGAGATGAACTTTCAAAGGAGGGCAGTGAAAATGTGACCACATCAATGAATTAACCAATGAGACTGAAGAATTATTGCAGTAGACAGATAAAAAGTGAGGGACATAAAATGAGATGCTTCAAGTGAGGAGTTTGGTAGTGGTGCCATTATTGCTACTGAAGAGGTCTAGGGTCTGACTACAGGAGTGGGTGGAGAAGGTAAGCTGGAGAAAAGGGTACCTGGAAGTGAGTAGGTTAGGACAGTGAGGAACCAAGCGTTGCAGGGCCCATCCATGTAAAATTTACCAAGGATGATGGCAAGAATAAGGATGGAAAGAAAAATATTGAATTGGGCTCTGATGTCTTCAGGAACTCAAGAAGGGTGGCGAGGAAGTCATCATGTGTGGAGGTGGTAGAGGTTATTGGCTTGTGCTTCACTGGGAGAAAACATGGTCCAGATGTAGTGAGGATGGGAGGATAGGATGTGGAACATTTGGAGACACGGGAAGCTGTCACTTTCAAGGTCCACAGGAGTAAAGAGGCCTTCAGGAAACAGCTAAGTTCTAGCGGAAACAAAAAGACAAAGGGGAATATTCAGAGAAGAGGTTAAGGACCTAGAGATGGATCTATTGATGTCAGGGGCAGGAGACTGAGTCAGGTCAGGGATTTTCAGAGCCACATTGAAATAAAGGTCTGGATGGTGATGGATGATGACCCAGAGGCTATACTGAAGTAGACAAGGGTGTAACACGGAATGAGAGCAATCTAACAATGTGTTAAAAGTTCTTGCTTGGGATTGGCCCCATAGACAGTGTGCAGGGATAAAGTCGTGTCTGTCTTCCCAGAAGAAAGGAGCTTAACCACTCATTTTTATTATAAAAATATTGCAGACATACAGAGATATGTGAAAAGCAAACACTACGTAAGACAATAAAAGTGGCTTTTCCTTGTACCCCTCAATTCCATTAACTCCTTAGAGTTAACCACTTTTATCAGCTTTTAAACATATTCTCTTTTTTTCTATACAATATTCTATTCTTGGCTTTTGCTTATTAATATATCTTGGAGATATTTCTGTACTAGCACTTTTAGAATTTCCTCATTTCCTTTAGCAGCTGCATAGCATTCCATTGTGTGGCTCCTCCATGGTGGGTTCGGTCAGTCCCCTGTTGATGAACATTTGGGATATTTCCTTATTTGTTATTTATCTAATTAATATAACAATGCTACAGAGCATCTTCTTTGTCCACATAGTAAACTGTACTGAGCAAGTGATATATATCATAAATACCTAGAAACAGAAATACCAGAGCAACAGATACACACATTTTAAATTTTGAAAGTTATTGCCAAATTGCCCTCCAAAGGAACTGTACCAACATACACCTCCACTGGCAGGGAATGAGAGAGCCTTGAACAAATTTAAATAAGTCCTCTGAGCAGAGATTCAAACTGACCTCATTACAAAGCAGATATGCATTTGTAATGTAACTACCTTCTAATTTGCTTGCTTCAGAAACCTGAATTTTTACCAACGTTGATTTAAAGCCAGGGTGCAGTTAGGATCAAAGTCTTTGTCCTCTCTAAATTAAATGACAAGGCTGTTCCTGCTCCCAGAATATCCAATTTCCACCACAGCGTGTGCCCTTCTTTCCTCCACACCTGTCCCCACAGAAAGTCTGAGTGATGCACTGCAGGATACCTCGCCACCTTCCAGGAACTGAGGTGGAACCCGCCGGCCACAGACACCATTTCCAATACCATGTTGTGTTCCATTCATTCCAGGTCTATGGTTTCACTCATTCAGTCCAACTTCCCATAACCAGGGCTCTTTTCTGGGCTCTTAGGAACACATGGTCTTTGTAAGGCTGGGCCTTACCCAAAAACCACATGTATTTAACTCAGTAGTTATTAACCACATCACTTTTTTAGAGATGTATTCTTTAAAGTATCTCCCTGGGGCTGGATTTTAGGAAGACAGCAGCCTAGTGAGCCTAACCAGACCTACCAGCTTGTAACCAGTATCACATCTGTTGGAAAAGACCAAACCAGCTGTGTGGGTAGATCCACAGTCTTCCTGAAAACCAGGACCATGGAAGTCTTCTAATTAGAATACATCCCGCTTTTCAAACTTCACTGCATCTTATTTTCATGATATAAGCTGTCAGCAGTAAAAGCAGAAAGATGGGACCTGGCAATTAAAGGCAGATTTTGCCACATTGCATATGTAGAAGGTGTTAAGTGGCAGCAGAAGGCAAACTGTGGATGCTTTTTTTGTCTATTTCTGACACCCCTAAAGTGGAAAATGTTAAGTTGCCTTCATCAGTCATACTTGAATACTGTTATTATATATTAATAATATAATTTCCCACTCCCATGAAGCTTCTTCTTTAATTAAAAAAAAAAAAAAAACTGGAATCTGTTTTACCAGGAGACCAGCATGTTCAACTAAGCATGGTTAAGTTTCTCTTTTGATTAAATCTGAAATGAATTGAATCATCTCATTTTAGTCACGGGCCACTAAACCTTCAGTCTGTTAGTTAAGAACTCTCAGCATGTGTTCACACGTCTGTTGCAAACCCACGTTTCAAGTGAGATAGACAGGCATCAGTTTGCAGTGTAAAGTCAAGGACTCAAAAAAATAGAAAACAGACACCAAGAATACCTGACGATTCGCAGACATGTGAAATCCAGGTGACAAGAGATGATGTATGTATATGTAACAGTGGCTGCCAGCAAATAAATGTTAGCCAAATCTAAAACCTTTCACTTTGCATCATGATGAACAATTGGGTAATATATAGATCCATCAGAAGAAAACTGTTTTTTTAAGTTTCATTTTTTTATTTATAAGCCAGAGTAACCATTCAACACATATTTATTGAGCACCTACTATTTGCCAGGTGCTGTGAACAAGTCAAAACTCTGCCCAAATGAATAGATTAATATTACAACTCATCTGTAGTGAGACATACTCAAGAAATGGGCTTTGGCAGACTGACTCAGAAGTGATCTTTCCACCCATTAGGTGGTAATGGGGCTCAATGCTGGCAAATCTTGGAATCTGAGTCCTGCCTTAGTAAAGTGATTCTTTTTCCATTTCCCTCATAGATATCCACAGGGTGCAAGGGATGGGAACAAGAGGAAGACAGCCACCCAAACCTTTTATCTGGCAGCCCCTTCCTGGCTCAGAACTCCTGCGCTGAGATCAAACAAACCCCTTTGAGAATTTCTGTGTAGGGGCCATTTGTATCTGTGTATATGAGAGAGAATTGTTCAGAAAATTAAGTTCCTAAAATAACAGAGCAGATGACCTAAAATGATAAAGAACATTAGCTCACAAGCAGTGCCAGCCTCGGCTAAGGTCAGTAAGTTTGCCCTTTTGCTGAAGCAGCGTGTGCTACCGTCTGATACCTGCTGCAAGTATTTTGATTTGTAAAGTTCCAATTTTGCCTGGCCTTCATTAAATTACCTATTATTTTAAGAAAGGTCTCAAGAAAGGACAAACATTAACTGTAAACACTATTAGACTTTGGAAATGGAACCACAACATTAACCAAGAAGGGACTCTACCAAGTTTCCTGCAGCTGCTTCTAGCCCTTCCTTCTTTCTCTTCCCTCAAAGAGAAAATAAACTCTGAATAGATTTTCATACAGCAAGCACTCCAAGTACCTCAGACACACACACATACATTTCCTCCTTTGTTGTTTGTGTTAATGTCGGTGCATTCATAAACCCTTGCTGAGGACAAGCCTAAGAAGTAAACACGGGGGGCTGGATGGATGAAAAACAGCGTCCCTGCCCATGAGGGGCCCACAGACTGGTTGAGGAGAGGGTCAGTAAACTGTCTCGGAGGCTCTATGACAACTGCTATGAAAGGATAGGGATCAGGGCGCTATGATAGAGAAACACACCAAGGTGCTTTGCCTACCCAAGGAAAGGGCTGAGGGAAAGCTTCCTGAAGATAAGATGCCTAAAAGCTGTCTTAAAAAGGAGTAAGACAAGCTAATAAGTGTGGAGCATTCCAAGCCCTATGAAGGATAAATTGAGGGATGCTAGCAATGCAGTTAAAAGCTGGGAGGCCAACTGAGAGGTTATAAGCAACATCCAGGCTGGAAAGGTTGGATCTAAAGTATTCAAAGGTAGAGTCAAAAGGGACTTGGCAACTAATTGGATGAGGGTGAGAGCTGGCTGGAAGTCACTGGGCGAGTGGAAATCATCAAAGGAAAATACAGGCAGAAGAACCCATTCCTCAGAAGGCAGGCAACGTGGGGTTTGAGGCATTTTGAGTTTGACCATCAGAGGGCCTTCCAAGTGTAAACATTCAGAAGCTCATTAGATAAGAGGATCTGGGCCAGAGACCTGACTCTGGGGACCATTGACACGCAGGTAGTGATCTACTTGGTCCTTTGTGAAAATGTGAGGAATGAGGAAGAGAGAGGAAGGAGGGAACCCTGAGGAATAGTAACATTGACTGTGCATTCTGGGGAGTCCTTGAAAATCAAAGAGAATTCCAAAGAGGGGTGAGGAATGTCACTGAGATGCCACTGAGACATCAAATCACAGGAGGCAAAAAGTGGCCAAGAGTAGGTTCAGTGCAGTTGTGCTGACAAATGCCAGTAGTGAAAAAAGGACTTGCAGGATGCGGAGGCACCCACACAGACTATCTTTGTCAAGGCGTGACTGTGAAGGGAAGGCGAGAGACGCAGCTCCAGCAGGCACCCTGTAACCAAGGAGAAGCTGAGGGAGACTTGACCACGGTTCTGAGCTGAGGGGAAGGGGAAGGATCGAAGCCCGAAGCCCTGGAGAAGACAGAAATTGGAAGGAAGGACAAAATATTAATCTTAAAGATGTCAACTTTGTAAAAACATTTACAATGTTGAAAAACATTGTAAATCTTCCCAAATATTTATGAAAGCGCTCTGATATCTCCCCTGATAAAGTGACCCTCTTGGGAGACATCACAGAACCAGTTGAACCAATTCACATGTTGACAGCTCTGTTCTTTATATACAACTCCAAAGGTTACTATGCAAAATTATTTTTTAAATCCTTAATAAGGAAATCTGTTTGCCTCATTTCATTATATGATGTGTTTGGCCACCACTTGAGCTAACAATTATGTACATAGTCTCATTAATTACAGGAACTAGTCCTTTGATTCTCTATAAATATAACTACAATTAAATTATGTTAATCATTTTATTATGTGGCACAATCACAAAACATTTTCTAAAGACAGTTCACAAAATACTTCGTTACAATGCTAGCTTAATTTCCATGAATATCACTGTAGTCTTATAATAAATGGCTTTATCTAATGCTTCAAAAAATTAGAAAAAAATATTTAGAGGTTGTACTTCAAAATAGATTTAAGAATAAGTGAACTCCATGTTCTTGGAGTTTTTGTTTAAGATGAAATTATTATTTTTAATGTTTAGCTTTCAAGAATAAAAATCAGACCAGATTCTATTAGGTGAATATGCTACCCTAAGAGGACCGTTTACAGAATGGAAAAGGAGTTTATTCCTTCAAACTGCTAGACAGTGCCTTGACTTATGGAACTTTTACTATCCTCTGAGTTTCCATACCCCCCTGAGAGGGCCCCACCATCAGAGCATGAACCTTAAGTCCTTCTTTCTTGTCCATCTCTAGCTCCAGTCTATAAACTCTCCAAGGTGACCCCTGGATCTACCTGATTCACCCAGCACTGCCTGGCATATAGCACATAATGATTAATATTTGCAGATTGGAAGATTATTTGTAGTTTGCACTGACTTGAAAGGAAAGCTCAGACTTCCAGGGGAGCTTCACTGCAATTCAGTGAGTGCATGTGATGTGTCACCTAAGACACTTCTTGAGGGAATCAATGATGCCAGAGGTTGTCCCTTCCCAGAGAAGCCTGCCCTCTAGTGGAGAAATCGGACATGTGGGCAGCAAAGAAGGGCTATGATGGGAGCACAATCAAACTGACATGGCAAGGATGGATTTCCTCTTGGGAAGGAGGGGTGTGGGTATGGGTAGAGAAAGCTTCCAGTTAGGCCTTAACCAATGATGAGTGTGTTAAAGAAGGAGGAGCCAAAGCCCAGCTTTCTGGGCTGTGTTCCCTGCTGTGCTTGCTCACCACCCCTCCTCTTGTAAAACAAAAGCTCCTTTCGGCACTCACCTTGTAGGCCCTGACAATGTGCAGACAGGGGTGACTGATGTGCCCCTCTGTCTTCCACTTTTGGAATACGAACATCTATCCCACCCCATTTTCTCCTATTTCCCTACAGAAAGTTCCTGAGGTCATGAGGGCCCACTGGGCCATGGACTTGGATAGACCTGTAAGGACTGACTTTGGGTCATTAACTAAAAAGAAGCATGCTAAAAGTTGTAATCTCATCTGTTTGCCTGGAAACCACAAACGCAAGGATTTATGGAGCCCTACAGAGTGTGGGATATGACAGTAAACAAAACCGATGGAAATATCTACCCTCCTGGACCTTGGCTACTGACAGAAAGCAACAAATAATCAAGAGAAATAATGATATAGTATATTAGATGATGGTACATTCTTTAGAGAAAATAAACTAGGGATAAGAAGTGTTGAGAGGAAAGTGGCAAATTTAAATAAGCTGCACAGAGAAGCCTCAAAGAAACATTTGAACAAATACTTGAAGGAGTTGAAAGAATGAGTCCAGTGGGTCTCTGGAGGAAAAACATTCCAGGTAGAGGGACCAGCAAATGCCATAGCCCTGAGGTGGAATAGTGCACAGTGTTTTCCAGAAATAGCAAGGAGTCCAACACAGCAGGAGCATGGTAAGCAGGGGAAGGGGAAGGAGATGAGGCAGGGTGGTCTAGGTGAGCCTCACTGGATAGAATCTTACAGATCATTGTGAAAACTTTGGCTTTCAGTTTGACCTGGGGAGCCACTGCAGGATTTTTCACAGAGAAGTAAGGGGCGTGACCTGATTGACTGATTACTAAGGATGCTGAGATGAGATCAGCCTGGGGGACAGAGAGGTAAAAGTTGAAGGGGAGACTAGTTAGGAGGCTCAGCAGAATTATTTCTACCAGACCTAAAGCTGGGGGTGGGGGAGATTCAGAAATATTTTTAACGTAGAGACAACAGATTGCCAGTGGATTATGGATGTACATGGAGAGTGAAAGAAAGGAAGGGGCTCAGGATGATTCCAAGGTCAATGTCTGCTTGTTGCCACATCATTTCTGTTGTGTGCTTGATCAGTCTGTTCAGATTGATGACGGATGGTCTACCTAACTAGAGGCTATGCTCCCAGGGCAAAAAAGTCAAGGAACAAACAGAAGGAAAGTTCAGGTGCACTTTTGCTCTTTAAGCTACCTGCCAAGCCTTAAGCTACAAAGACGGAGACAGGAAAGCCAGAACTGAAAACACAAAAATAGATTCAAATATGCTGTATTCAAGTTTCTCCTTCTGCTTCATTTTTTTCTCTTCTTCTACCAAACCAAGCTCTGCTCACAGAGGTGTGTGGGGGCGCCCCCTTTGCATCTGTATATTCCTCTTGTCCCATCTCGGCTGTGTTGCTGCTGATGCTCAGGTTGTTCTGTGTCAGCCAGGAGCTAATCTGATTGCCCACCCAAGGCTTCCTTATCACAGGCTTGGTGGGAAAGACATAAAGGAATTTCCAGAGGTCATTTTAATTAATCAACAGCAGAACAGAAGGAAAATTCCTTTCCTTTGAGTGAGCAGACCCTCCAAAAGTTATTTTGTGAGGCAGCTTGGAGCTTCTGTTTTACGTCAATTAGAGCGATTGAGTCAAAGATTTGGATTCCTAGTTGTTTTTCCAAATTCATTCTTATTCACATTAGGCCCTTATGCTTTGATCTTTTCCTTCTGCACCTTCCTACCACCCTTCCAACACACACTGTCTTGGGGACACTCAGCTGATATTCTTTGGCAAATTGTAGACCAAAGTAAACTGTATTAAAATTGTGCACTAGGTTTTGATGTAGGTGCCTCATAATTTTAATAGAATTTGCTATTTTGTGATTTTAAACATACAAATATTGATAAAAATACAATTTAAGGTTTACACTGAAACAAAGTATATTCTTTAAGGTTACCTTAAAACATGAAAAATACTCAAAAACATCTTGATTCTTTACCCCCTGGCACAAAGCTACAGATTTTTTAGATCTCTCCCTCAGTGGTGGCACCAACCATTATGCCAATGTGGAATTGGTGCTAAAATAGTTGATCGAAGCAATGCCTTTACCACCTAGGTCTCCTGCACCCAAGGCTGCTAAGTGTCAATTCAGTTTTGAATATTGTTCTTTTTATATTGAGTAATTTATGGGAAAAGTGTCCTGTCATTCACTTTCATAATAATAACCCATTCTGAGTCAATTCCTGAGCATTTCCTGTGTAGGTGGCCATCTAAACCCCTGATGTGCATTAATGCACTGAGCCTTCCAACAGCTGCATGAGACAGGTGTTCTTTTGATCACCATTTTAAAATTCAGAGCCTGAGACACGGAAGAGTTAAAGCTCTGGAAGTTAAAAATCAGGAGCTCTTTTGAGCTGACCCAAGGCCATTGTGCGGCTGAAGTGGCTCCCTGCCTGTACTCTGCCTTCCCTGGGGAAAGGGAAAAAGCTGATGGCCATTATCGCTTTTTCAGATTTGAAATCACAGAAGCACAGCTCTATCACCTTGACCTTCTCATTTTTGGGAAGATATAAAGTGATCCTTTTCCTAATCAGTTTTGGAACTGACTTTGGAGGACTGAATGAAACCTGAACCCCGATACAAGAAGGCCCGCAAGACACTTAAACTGTCAGATCAGGATGTTGCTAATTCCCCAATCCTGCAAGTGTGGACTGAGAAAAGAGAAGATGTCAACATTGTCCTAAAGCAACTCAAGACCACATCACCCTTGCCCCTGAGCTTCTTGTTAGTTTAGTTTTCTTATTGCCTCTTATTTACAGATTTCTTCCAATGCCAGGCATTGTGACAAGCCCTTTACAAACATTTTCTCATTTAAACTGCATTTGATTCATGAGCCAATGCCATCAGACTCCTTATTTAACAGGAAAACTGAAGCTTAGAGATGTTCAGGAACTTTCCAAAACTCACCCAGCAGAACAAGTAAGAGAAGCAGGTCTCAAACTCAAGTCTACCTGCCTCTATCCATTTAATCACAATATTGTGCTGTCCCTGACACACACACTTGGTGTTCTCCCCAGCTTGTGACTTCAGACTGAACCAGTCTTGAGGGTACCATGCCTTCTTACCCCAAGGGTCGCTTTGAGAATCACAGGTTCTGTGGTAGCTTCTGCCCCAGAGACCTCACGCTCACTCTCATCCTATTAGCCTTTCCTCACAGCTCTCAAAAGCTGCCCTGTGCAACCCCAGGTGAGTCTGTTGGTCTAGACCAACCCCCAACCTTAAGGAGCACACCTGGGTGCTCAACTCTGAAGGTGGGCCTGCAGCTGCTGCTTTTGTAGAAACTAATCTTTTTTTTCTTTTTTAGAGAATTTACGGGGGTGACATTGGTTAATAAAATTGTATAGAAATTAATCCTTAAGAGAAAACTTTTTAGGCTGAATAGCCATTGTCAGCACTGAGAATGCAGAATGGTAATCAGGTCACACTCACTGGGACACAGGTTGAATTAAAGCAGTCGCGGAAGGAAAAAGAGGAGCTTTGCTTCCTGGCAGGCCCCTGGGGTAAACCCCTAGAGGGAACAAATAAAGCTGATCCCTCCCACCTTTCAATAGCATAGAAAATCGAAGTGCTACTGCAGTGGGAAAAGTGGTGAAACCATCTAGAAAACCCTCGATGACCTGTTAAAATGTTTGAGAACCTACAAAATGCCAATTCTACAATCATTTCCTACCCTTTCCTCCCAATCCTCCTTTAAAGAATTTGGGGAAAACAGCCCACGCGTGACAGTGACCTTCACTGTGATGTTTTCTGGCAGAAGGATGGCTGACCCCCTCTATATTTTTGGGTCTCTTTTATAATCACTTCTCTCCAATACACATCTTAGCTCTGAGAAGGTTCTTGTAACCACAAGCAATATGCAAGTAACTGGTTTCTACCAAATATTTTCTCTGCCATGATTCATGACTTAGGACATTACTTGGATTGGGTTATTTCAGGTTTTATTTCCACAGGCTTATTTGTCTCCTCTTTTGAATGCTTTCTTGCTTCATTATTTTATATATAATTTTAAAATAGCAATTATTGATCATCATTATTTCACCATGCTGCTGAATGATCCAAGTTCAAAAAATGACCCTGAAACTGCAGAGCAGTTTTATTCATAGAAGCCTCATCTCCTAAAAAGTTTCAGAGCTTCCTTTTTTCTCTTCTGGGCTTTCCAGTAGATGGTTTGAGGCCTTCTTGAATTTTCATCTACAGGAAGTGCCCCTCCTCAGGCTTATGTCAGGAAAGTGTCTTGCATCCTTGCATCCTGGGCAACCTCGAGATAATCAGCCCCGGCCTACCTCCTCCTTCCTTGAATTCCTTAATTTTCTCTCCTTTTTCTTTCCTTTCTTGTTCTTTACCTACTCCTTTTCCTAGTCCCCAGACTTTCTTTTGATTCCCTTTTTCTTCCTAGAGTTTCCCTGGGAGATTAAACAGCAACAGCTAAATTCAGAATACTTTCAGCATGGTGGACCTAATGCCAACCTTTAACAACCCTCAAGGTTGAGCATCATGCCCATCACTCCTCCTTCTTCCTCATTCCTCGTGATTCCCAAGCCACCTGGAATGCTGTCCTTCCTACCTCCTTCAAGAGTGTGCCCTCCAGTGCACATTCATGACATCGTAGAGGCTGCCTTTGCAGTAGCAAGGCCTCTGGGTTATGAGTAGTGGAGCTTGTGAGCAGAAAGGACTCTGTCCTGTGTCCCTTTCATCCTTCGAAACAACTGATCTCACTCTCCTTCACAGCTTCGGTCACTCCCAACCAGTCATAAAAGTCACCACAATGAACAGACTCCATGATTTCCATCCATGGTAGAGGCAGGGGGAATGGATGCCAACCTGCCATGCCCCATCCTAGGCGAGACTCTCCAAGAGAAATGTTTTGGATTTGGTTTTGTTTGGTTTCTTTTGCTTTTGGTCTAACTAGAAAAGTGGAATGAGATCTCCTATTAATACAGTGCTAGAGAACCTAACAACCACTAAATACCTAGTAGGAAAACTGTAGGTGTTATGGTATTTGCAGAGATACATCATACCTGAATCTAGGCAATAATC
This sequence comes from Tonatia bakeri, assembly GCA_004024845.1. Taxonomy (NCBI): domain Eukaryota; kingdom Metazoa; phylum Chordata; class Mammalia; order Chiroptera; family Phyllostomidae; genus Tonatia; species Tonatia bakeri. Next base: position 79,013 of record PVIA01001140.1, on the reverse strand, counting down.
AGCCAGTTTAAAACGAGACTCCTTTCTACCTTGAATGTTCTGGGAAAGCGGTAGGGGGAAAGGACAGGGAATCAAAGATTAAAGAAGAAAGAAAAATGTATTATGGTTCATTAATCTCTACATTTTGCATGCTTTTTTCCTCTGCTTGTTGCATGTACTTACCCATTAATTAATGTCAATGATGGAAAAGAAATGAAGCATTGTACTTGTGGTACAGCTGTTTAGAATAGTTACATGGAGGATGGTGTGTTTTCCAGCACCTTTCTCTAAGCATCTCATCATCAACAGATACTACTTGCTGTGTCAGTTGATCATTCTTTTCCCCAAATCCCCAAATGGAATCAGCTATCTCCCTGATGCTTTAATTGCAGCTGACTCAGCAGATTTGAAAAGCTTTGATGCATGCTCCTGACTTGTTTATTACTCCCTTGCAGTATTAACATACTGCAATGTTAATTGTGATAAATATTTGAAAACCAAAGTCAAATCAAAGGAGCCATGGGCGTGGCTTTCCATTCTCACAAGCCAGTTCTGGGATGAGCGTTTAATTCCAGAGATGTGGCTACACCTCCAGAGCAACTCTTTCTTTGGACTTGTTTTGGATCTCAACAGCAGTGGGAGTTTTAGTGGTGACTGGTGCTTTCATTTATTTTGTAAGCAAGTGAGAGGGAGGGAGAGGTCCAGGTCAAACCTTTCATCTGTGGTCTGGCAACTTAAGATTCTCAAATAGAAAAGCGAGCTGAAGAATCCACAAAGGTAAGAAAGTGCCCTTCATGCAGGGCACAGGGTGTTTGGATTGGACAGAAAGGAGTGGTTGCTGCAATAATGCTGCATAACTAAGGAAGCCACGGGCCTCTATTTTCCTTTTCACCCTGTTTCCTTCTTACCACTTTCTCTTGCTTCAGGGAGGTTCAGAGAAAAGGCCTCAATTCTCCACAAGATTGCCAAGAAGAAATGCCAGGTGGATGAGAATGAGAGGCAGAATGGGGCTGCCAATCATGTGGGTAAGTCCAGGGAGACCTGATCCAATGCCTTTCCTGGGGTGTATGAAGGGGAGTGGAGAGCAGGACCCATTGTGGGTACCCCTGACTCACTGCAGACAGAATCCTACTGCTTAGCCCTTTCCTGAGTGTCAAGAGGAGTCCACTTCCACCAGTGGGTACAGACCATGGACAGACACTGTGTCACCTGTCCTGAGGGAACTTCAGGAAAAGTAAAATGATTCTATGAGGAACCTGAAATAAAACCAGCTTCTAAGCCAGACATCTCTCTTGAAGACTAGAAAATCCCTTGACTTTAGGGATACTACATAAAGAGGACACATACATCCCCATCAGTTACTGTTTAACAAAAGGTGAAATTCTTGCCCTGTAACCAAACTTTGTACCTATGACATTGCATACAGCACACCCACTGGTTTACCAGCTGGCTCACTTAGTGACTGCTAAATTGAGTGGCAGGATCCCTGCCAGATGACACAGCCTGCCCTTTATCAAGAATTCAGCAATACTAGTTGGGGTCTTTCCTGGCTGACTTTTTCTGAGCTCCTATGTAACTAGATCGGGACATTCAAGCATCATATTTTAATTTGGGACAAGATGTTCCTCCTGTCCCGTCTGCAACTATAATATAGCTCTCTGATTCTGAATGTAAACTAAATTTAACCTAATCTGGATCTATGCTATAAATGATGCTATTACCAAAGATACTAAAATTATCTGCAGACAAAATTCAATAGTGTTCCATTCAAAATATATGCCATTCCTTAGAAGCATTTCAGCCACTGCTGTTGCTCTGACTTCCAGCTCAGAGAAAATATTTGGCCAAGCTAGAGTCAAGATTCTATTGGCTATGGAAAAGCAAAACTGGAAGGACATACACTAAAACAGGAATAATAGCTACTTCTTGGGGTTGGGATTATGAATTATATCTGTTTTCCCTACTTCCTTATGCTTCTGTGAACTTGGACTCATTTCTTGGAATGAGCATATCTTGCTGTTATATTATAAAAATGCACAGCCACACCACGAAAGTCTAATTGTGTAAGCTGAGTTTTGCTTGTTATATTTAAATTTGATTACACAAGCTATTTTGCTGCACCACTTGTTGATTTTTGTGGAATTCTTGTGGAATGAAGCAGCTTGGAGTACAAGACTTAGATTCCCTGGGTCAGTCCCCATCCTCTTTCTAATGAGGCTTTCATCAACCCTTCATGAAGCGGCAGGGCACATAACTCCAAGGCTGCTCCCCATGCAGACTGGGTCTCTGAAAGACTGTAAATTAAAAAAAAAAAAATTAAAATTTAAAAAAAGTGTATGCCCAAAACACATGCTCTACACAGTAAGTCCAAGATTTATTTTCACATGTTCTTTGCTGATGAGACCCCAGCCTGCCATGTGAAAGCACATCATAAGCTAAGACGGGCATACTTGGTTAGATATTATGCCTGGGAGGTTGTTTCTTCTCATCTGTTCATGTCTTTTCTTGAACATCTTAACTCCATTTTGGTATCCACTAGCTTGCGCTGGTAAGGTCAAGTTTGGCCATTGCACGCTATCCTAAAGCAATATTACTTCATCCAATAGACTCCCCCAAACAGAGTTTTTATATTCCCCTATACTTAGTATTTTTCAGTTTAAATAACTGAACCAAGCATGCTAGGATGAACTGACACAGCCACACACAGCAGAACATCACACACATATCACTGTCACTACTGAAAATCTGGAAAGATAAATTGGAGTGTCTATGGCTTTCCATATGTAAATATTTTGTGCCTTTATATTTCACAATTAAATGCATAAATAAACAAGCATTTCCCTATGATTTCCAACATTTGGCGACTTCAACTCCAACAATGTCTGTGTAACTCTCAAATTATTTTGAGTAATGTTTTACCAGTGAGAGAAATTTTTAGTTCTTCTGGATTTGCTAGAAAAAGAAATTCTGATATGCCTGATAGTGCTCACATCTGATACTGATGAGCATTCGGGCGCCCCTGAGCCTGAACGACAGGGCTTCACTGTCTCCTGAAAGCCAGACTTTACCCTGCACAGCCAGCAGGCCTAGGAAACCTTTTATTTCCCTCCCACTGAAGTCCTGGCAGACCTCGATGGTGCCCAAACATGAGTCACCTGGAGCTATTCAAGAGAGCAGCAGTGCTGAGTATGCTAAGCACAGGGAGGAATGGTAGCAAATCCTTGCCATTTTTGCAACCCCAGCCGTATCACCCCTCAGAGACCAACATCTTCTCCCTCGGCCCAATATTTTAGGGTGTGCTTTCCAATGTGGTTCTCACCCCCATTGACTCCATTCTCTTTCTTTGTCACAGAAAAAATCGAACTCCCAAATAGCACCAGCACAGAAGTTGAAATGACGCCATCCAGTGAAGCTTCGGAACCTGTACAAAATGGAAACCTCTCCCACAGCATTGAGGCTGCAGAAGCCCAGGTAAGGGCTTCTTTTCATCGCTTCCCTGGGCCGCTGTTTTCTGATACCTAGTATAGCAGCACAGAGTTTGCATTCTCCGTGGAAGCCCCAGCTCCCAGTGGGGAGGACGCAGGCAGAGTTTTGTTTATCCTGTGTGTATTTCCCCGCACCAGCCCAGGCCTCGCGTGTGTCACACTCTCGATCCACTGAGTAAGTGCGCATTCTCTAAACGCAGTTTCTCCTGTTTGTTGGGGTGAGGTTGGAGGACTCATGCATCAAATCATAAAAATGCAAATCCCTGGGCCGTACCTCAGACGTGATGAAACAACATCACTGGGAAGCAGCACCCGGGATCCGCATTTTTAAGTTTGCCTCCCAGGTGACTCTTAAAGCACGATAAAGTTTGGTTGCTGCTGCAGTCTAATCCTTTCTCTGTGTCTTTAAGGTCAGGGTTAAGTAACAGAGAAACCACAGCCATCACACCTCCGTGAGCCCTATTTGGCCTTCCCAGTCCCTGCAGCTGAAACAGTTGTAATACTTAACATTTACAAGTATTGTGTACCACAGATTTGGTGCTAGTCACTTTATACATGTTATCATCTTTAAACCTCACAGCCAAAACTATAATTATTTAGTGTCTCCGTTTTATATTTGGGAAAGCTAAAGCTTAGAAAGATGAAGAAGTTAATCAGGATTACCAACTTGTAGGTAGCAAAGCTGAGATCTGATCTCAGGACTGTCCAAATATAGCACCTATTCTGTTTCCACCAAGCAGCTCTGCCTCTACACCAAAGCTGCTCAGAGAAGCAAGTAGGGAAAAAAAAAAAGAGCAGGTGGTACTTGTTAGATTTCTGGGTCTCATCCTGATCAGGTGAATCAGAATTTCTGAGACTTAGAGTCCCAAACTTGCATTTTAATCAGGCACCCTGGGTCAGTGTTTCTCAAACTTTAATATGCCTCTGAATTTCCTGGGAGATCGTGTTAAAATTCAAATTTGTCACGTTCAGAGTAGGGCCCAGAGTCTGCAATTCTAATGAGCCTCCCTCATGCTTCTGATGTTGCTGGTCCAAGGACCACACTCGGAGCAGCACTGCCCTAGCCTCTGAGACCTACTTCTCAAGACAGAATTTTCCCAAGGAACTGAAAAGTGCAGTGCCCACAAAGAGAAGCCAGTCTACAGTGGATCTGTCCCGCACTCTCCCCTCTCGTATACCAGGACACACTCTGCAGCAGAAGGAGTCTGCAAGTCTCAGGGAAACATGCTCGTGATTGCCTGTTGTCCTTATTCCTTAAAGTAACATGCAGTGAAAGTTTCTTCACAGAAAAGAAAAAGTAAAGATGTTGAGCACCTTTCACACACCTATTGGTCATTTGTATTTCTTTGGAAAGATAACTAAGTTGTTTGTCCATTGTTTAAATTGGGAGTTCTCTTTCTCTCTCTTCTTTTTTTATTTTTATTATTTTTTTTTTGCCATTGAGTTGTAAGGGTTCCTTGTGTATTTTGCATATTAACCCCTTAAAAATATATGCAGCTTGCAAATATTTTCTCCCATTGCATAGGTTGCCTTTTGATTTTGTTGATTGTGTCCTTTGCTATGTTCTTCACAATGTGTACTTCTATCCCATTGTCACATCATACACCTTAAATATATAGGATTTTGTTTGTCAATTACACCTCAGTGAAGCTGGAAAAAATAAATAACTAAAGGAAAGGATGAGGAATGGCAGCTCTTCCTGCCCTTGTCTCCTCTGCCTTCTGAGCCCTCTCCCTCCTGCCTGAGCCCCACGGTCCCTTCGCATTAGCTCAGGGGTGAGCTGGCAGAGCAGTCTCTGTCCACATGGATAAGCAGCATGTGGCAGCAGGAGGCAGGCCCCAAGGACATCTGGTTGCCCTTGGGAATGGCATGGTCACAGGTGTGTGGAGGGCAGCCTTATCACTGTGCCTCTCCATGTGGCTGGCAGAGGGACATCTGTGCCCCAACCCCCACAAGGGAGCACCTTGCTACAGGGGAGAGAGAGTCCCAACTGACCCATCTCTGAGCAAGCTCTTACTGCCAGTTCTCACCCAGGGTAACAGGACAGATTCGTACACTACCCTACTACACTGAGAGCACAAGGACAAACAGACCTTCAAAGAGCCACCTGCCAGCTGGCTGCAGAACAACCTGGTAGTGAACTCCACATCCACCAGGGAAAAGTTACCTCACTTTAGTTTCCTCATCTGCAAAGTACAGGTAATAATAGTACCTGCCTCATTAGTGTTCCTAGAACAGTTACATAGGATACTGTACACGCATAGAGCTAAGTGCTTCCACTCATATCATATTCACACTCACCATATAGGTATCATTAAAGGCATCCTTGCCCCAGAGGAACTCTATGTAGGAAAAATGAAAATGTATTTATATATATTTATATATATAATATATTATATATATATATATATATACACACACACATATATAAATGCTTGGGGTAGTCAGGGTATAATAAGTAAATAAGTAAACATTTGTGGTAGGTAGATCATTATGGTCCAATGTCTGTACAGAGTGCTCCGAGAGGTAAGTATAAAAGCTTCTTAGAAGAGGGGACATTTGAGCTGCGTATTGGTGGCTGAGTAGGAGTTTGTCTCTCAGAGAAGGAGATGACCAAGATGACAATATATGCAAAGGTATAAAACCGTAAGAGGGCGATTCACAGTTGGTGATCGGTGAGAAGGGCACTGGAACTGGAGACTGGAACATAAGGTGAGGAGTGAGGAGAGATCCACCAAGACAGGTAAACTGGGCTGAAATTCTTCAACTGTTCAATCAGAAAATGTTTAGTGTTCATCTGATTACTATGTGTCAGGGGATGTGCTGGGCACTGGAGATGCTCACATGTTCTCACAGAGCATCTCTGAAGAGACTTCAACGAAAACCAAGATGTAATTATAGATGGCCATAAGGGCTATGAAGAAAGTGTAGCTTGATATTGCAGTGGAGGACAGGTGGGGAAGCCCCTTGAGGTTGAGAGCTGAAGAAAGGCTATACTAAGGAAGTGGTATTTGGACTGAGGCTGAATTCCAAGGACCCAGCCAAGGGAACAGTGCCCACAGAGGCAGAAATGAGCTTGGCTTGTTTGAGGAACAGAAAAGTCAGTATGGCCAGAAGTATGGAGCAGAGAGAGTGAGCATGGTGGCAATGAGGCTGGACAGCAGGGCCGAGCAGAACTGGCCCAGCTTGTAGACTATGATTAGGAAGTTGACTTCCTTCTAGGGCAGCAACAAGCCATTGAGATTTCTAAGTGTGATCTGCCCCTGTGAAAGACCCCTGGAGCTGTGGTGTGGGATCAGATTCAGACACAATAGGTTGTGTAACTAGAGCAGAGCAGAGGTTGCTGCAGGAGTGGAGCTGATGGTGGCACACACCAGAGCAGCAGATGTGCAGGAGAAGCACATGGATTGGGAAGGGCACTGTGGGTACCACCAAGCAGTCTGAGCTTCCCCTGTTGAGAGGGGGAGCAGTGGAAGCATCAAACTTGTATGACAGGAAGCTAGCTCTTTCAAAATAGTCGAGAAGGGGCCAGAATGGAAGAAGACTGGATACAGGGCAGTGAGGTAAGAGCCTGTTGGTTCGAGGATCGACAAACTGGTCCATGGCCAAATCTGGCCTGCAGCCTGTTTCTATACAACCCATGAGACAAGAATGTTTTTACATCTTTAAAGGTTATTTTTTAAAAGCAGCAGCATATATGACAGAGACCATATGGATCACAAAGCCTAAAATATTTACTATCTGGCCCTTTACAGAAAAAGTTTGCCCACCCCTAGTTTAGACCATCTGCACTCTTTAAAAAAAAAAAAAGGATGAGGATGCTCTTCATGTACTGATATGGAATTATACGTGCTGTTAAATGAAAAAGGCAGCATGCCAACTTCCATTCAGTACCCTATATTCATGTGAGAGGGGGAAAGGAGGAAAATAACATATGCATTTGCTTAGGATGCTGCCGAAGAAACTGGTCATGCTGACTACCTCCAGGACAGGGGCCTGAGTGATGAGTAACTGGTGTGAGAGGAAGGCTTCAGTATGCAGCCTTCTGCATCTTCGGAATTTTGAACCACTTAAGTGTATCACGTATTCAAAAAATGTAACAACAAGTGGGCTAAATTAAAACAAGCAGTATGCTTGAGTGCTTTAAGAGCAGAGACTCTGGAGACAGACCACATGAATTCAAATTCCAGATCTGCTACTTTCCAGCTGTGTGACTTTGGACAAGTTGCTTTGCCTCTCTGTTCCATAATTTTTTCTGTGTGAAACAGGGATAATAACAGCACCTACTTCATATTATCATTGTGAGAACAAATTGCTCTTAACGGTTCTTGGCACACAGTAAGCATTGGATAGGTGTTTGCTATTCTTAGAAGCGCTTAGTAAAACTCATTTTAAATGGTTATCAAGGTCCAGATGACAATGGCTGTGGAGTGGATGGCAGCGGCTGGATTTAGATCTGAGACCGAAGATTTGATGATAGATTGTGCCTAGAGAGTGAACAAGGAAAGGAAGTTGTAGACAATGCTGAGGTTTCTGAGCCGGGAAGGTTGGGTGACAGGGTAAATGAGGGCTGTGCCTCCAGTGTTAGAAAAGGGATGTGAAGTTGGAATGATCAGGCCACCTGAAGCAGTTTCACAGAAATGATTCAATGCGTTTATATTGTGTTAGTTTTCTTTCTTTCCCAGTTGTGTTTTTATCAAGCTCCATGAACAACGGCATGTGTATCCTGCCTTTATTAATGGATATGACAAGCCTCATACTCCCACACCCATCACTGGGATTCTTCTGAGATTCTAGTTTCCTGTAATTAACCTGTTGTTTTAGAAACCGTGTTTACAGGTGAACTAATTTTACATCAGTACCTTATCTCTGATAGCTATCTTCAGTATGTACTTGACACTGGCAACAAAGAGGATTTTAAAAACTCTCTTACATAGGAAGCCCCTTTGCAGGAGTTTTTGCTTCATCTATGTATTCTGTGAAACCAAGAAAATAATTTGACTTTTTAAACGGCTTAGTGCTAATTATCTTCTCCCAATGCCTGCTGACGCAGTACTGTTGATTGTAACATAGAGGGAGCTGATTTCAGCTGCCACTGAGAATTTATCAACCTTCCAAATGTTTGGTGTTGGGAATTTATCCAGGTTTAAAAGACAATTCAAAGAAATATTCTCTCCCACCCTGAACCCAGCATTTTTTTTACATTTCAATTCTGTCGGTCCGGATGAGAGCCAGGTGATTGCCCCTTGCTGGCTCACTCCGCGGGCCGGCCTGCCTGCCCGGCTGCGTTGTGGCTGCCCACGATGCCGCCCCATCAGACCCTTCAAAGAAACGCTAGCAGTGGAAGAGTAGAAGGGGAGATGCCTTGCAAATTTTGGAGATTCCGAAATCTGAAAATCTAACTTGTTTTTAAACTGTACCCTCATTTTTGTGTATTGTGAGATGGCTTTTTCTGTGTTGCAGCTTTTATTTTATTTTGTCTCTAAAATTTCTCTCTGTCCTTAGGGAGACCAGATTTATATAAGAAAAGCACATTCTTAGGAAAAAGAGAGAAATATATGTTTGTGTGTGTGTGTACAAGCATAGATAGACAGACAGATACAGAGATACAAAGATGCAGAGATGCAGAGATATGTGTAAAATGCAGGCTTTTTCTTATTTCCTCACTTTACAACTCAAATATTACCTTATCATGTTAAACTCTTCATGTTTCCCTTTGGAAATTAATCCCTGACTTATTTCACCTCGGTCCAGCTTTGGTCTTTACCTAAACCCAGTAGAACTTTTAAAATCTGCTTCCATGGAGCCTCACAGTGTTGATAAAAACATTTGAGTGTTGGGTGACTAAGTAAAGGGTGAGAAGGGAAAGGTGATGAAAGTGATTGTGATTGTAGATTTCTCTAAAAAATGCATAAAGGTATCCCTCTTCTATTAAATCTGGATCTCTGAGGGTAAGAAAAAATCATCTTTATCAAAGACAGCAGCTCATTTTGGATTATTGTTGTTTAAAGTTAGAGCTACGATTTTAGAACCCCTTAGAGAGACTTCATAATCAATATCAATCAAAAACATCAGCTCTGAAAGGGATTTCCAAGGTTTTCTAAGTAGATGGCACCTAGAATCCATATGATTCTTTCTTTCTAAAATATTACCCTTAGGGTCTGGCTGGTGTGGCTCAGTGTATTGAGCACAGCCTGAAAACCAAAAGGTCACTGGTTCAATTCCCAGTCAGGGCATCAAACGCTGGTTGTGGGCCAGGTTCCCAGTTGAGGGCATGCCCTCCTTCTCTTTCTCCTTCCCTTCCCCCTCTCTAAAGAATGAATAAATAAAACCTTTTTTTAATTTTAAATGATAAAATAAAATATTACCCATAGTTAGGAAATATTTTCGTTCCTGCCAGTGGTGAATTTTCACACAGAATTTGCGAACCTCAAACCCTCCTATTATTCAAAGAGCAAGTATCTGTTCTAAAGGATTAAGGTGTAATATCCAGGTCCACCATTTTCAAAGGCTTAAAACAGCCAAGGACTACATATACCCCCTATTAATGAGATTATTCAATGTCTTGGAACATCGGTGAAGCATAAGAAGGTTCCGGCACCTGAGAAACAGAGGCTCTGGTGGAAACTGGAGCTGCGTCTCTTGGTGCGACCGCCGGGGCCCAGGGGCAGGTGGGCAGAGAGAGGCCAAGGCCTATGAGTGAAGGACAAGACTATCCAAAGATTCCATCCCGCCTGATTTTTCAAGACCTAAGCCTTTTTAGATCTATGATTGCCTTAGAAGAGAAACTCATGAGGATCAGAGAAAACCCAATACAAACTATAAAACAAACAAAAATAGAGATTACAGTGTCTTGCCTACCAAACCTTAGCATGAGGGTTCCATTTCTGGAGGAGACATTGCTTTCTTTATTTTATATATATATATATATATATATATATATATATATTTTTTTTTTTTTTTAAAGAAAAGCTAAGGTTCAGTTTCTACATCTAACAACCTGGACAGAATTTACCAACTGCTTAAGATGCCTTCAAAGGCCTTGTGAACAGACTTAAAAATAAAATAGATATAGATCCAACTCGTGCACTTCTGCCTAAATTTGAATATTGGCAAAGAATTGTATATTCACTAAGAATCTTACTGTTAATTATACTATTTGTCATTGTGTGCTTTCTGGAAGCTTGAAAAACATCTATTAATCATTCACATAAGATATATTAAGAAATGACTATTAATGAAAAGGAAAAAAATCCATTACCACCCTGAAAAAAAAGATACTGATGTTAATATTACTGTTCCTATGAGTAACTCTAATCCAATTGATCATTGAATCATGAAAATTATTTTTGAATTATTTTTTATGATTCTCCCATTGCTTTCATGTTGGCTGGTCTTTCATGATTTGTATCAGCAGGATGCACAAAGCCCGTGAAAACCATGAGAAAGCCAATTTACAACGGCAACACTGAGAGAACCTCTCTTGTCAGCAGGTTGCACCTCAGAATTATTTGGGTAAAATGTAAAGTGAAGGAAAGCAATTGCATTTCACCAGACTCTCCAAATGCCATTACATTATAATAAATGGTTTCTTGGCTTCTGGCAAAACTAACATCCAGACAGCTTCATCACTCACAGCAAAATATTTTGAGACCTTGGTTTCAATTCAAAGTATGTAGAAGCAAATTAAGTTTTTTCAGGCTGCCAATGCTTAGTGAAATCTTATCATTTTGCATTTAATATGCTAACTTGTTTTTTATTGTATTTTTCCATTTCCATTTATCCTCCTTATACCCTTTTCTACCTCCACCCACTCCCTTGCCCCCTGCAATTGCCACACTGTTGTCTGTATCCATGAGTTATGCTAAATTCCTTGTAGATTTTTTCCATCTATATGTAAAACAAACCAGATGATAGTAACATAAGAGGAGTGGATTATTTCCTATCACTAGGAGAGCAGAGATTTATCACTTTTTAAAAACTCTGAGACGCAAATGTTAGCTCTGTTGGTTCAGCTTGTCCACACAGACGGCAAGACAAATGTCTCAGTTCACGCTGCCTTCCAGAAAGAGATGCTTTTTGACTTAACTCTTTTTGACTTGTCTCTTGGAAAAGATAAGCGCCAGAAACATAGAAGATAAGAACAGAGTACAGGGAATAAGGGACATTAGTAAAAAATACAAACACATAGACATTGAGAAACTAAGAGAACAAAAATAAAGAGATTTTTCTAAGACTCAATCAAGAATGAATGGGGAGTGAATCACTTGAAAAATAAATTAGAGCAAGTGAACCCAATGATTTATTGCAAAGCCAAAAAATCTGTTTAAAAATGAGATCTTTAAAAAAGATAAATATGGCATTTCGTTATGGCAGCCCAGGCAGACTAATACACTGACCTTATGGACATTATCTTTTTATCTGTTTTTATCTATTTCCTTTGTACTAAAGCACCAGTGTGATTTAAACTGGCAGAATGGAGAGTGCTCTGGAATGTGTCTTGGGAGGCACCTTCCACTTGCCAAATAGTTGTTGGCTTCAGAGCCTTTCACTTTATTAAAGTGTGACTGTGCATTTTTGGTGGTTTTTTCCTTTGAGAGCTCCAACTCGACTATTGTTTTTAACTCTGCACAAAACGCAGAATCAAGGTGTCACAATATTTTGAGTCTTGCCATCTGTTTGGAAGTTTTGTTTCAGATAGAAATTCTACTTACACTCTACCTGTTAGAATAAAATAGCATTCTCTCCTCAGGGCTCTGAGGTTCTCCCTTTCATGTTATTTATTCATCTTACCTAGGAGGGAAATAAATTAGATTGTTGACATCACTACAGTCAATGAATGCTCAGTAAATGTCAGATAAATGGATAGGTGGAAGAACAAAATTATTACAGTTTCCACTTTCACATAAAATCACTGAGTTTTAGAATTTCATGGATGGAAGTGTCATATTTCACCCAGTCCAGCCACTTTCTCAAGGATATCTATGAAGAGATTATTTCCTTGAATATTTATTTAAAATAATAATAACAACCAACATTTATTGTTTACTATGTACCAAACACTGTTCTAAGTGCTTTTTATGGGTGATTCTGTAACAGCAATAACGTTGTAGAAGAACATTCAGGAGCAGAAGCGGGTCTCTGTGTCTAAACCCCTTCTCCAACCATCCCCTTGTTAGGTAAGGCACTGTCAAGGTTTCTTCTCCCCCTGCAGCCTCCCACATGCGTTCTATACAGGCACACACACCTTTTCACCAGTTCCCAAGGAAACCTAATTGGACAAGTAAAACATGCCACCTCTGTCAAAGACAGTATTTTTAATGCTTCAATACTAAAAGGGAACAGAGGTAGGAGGAGAAGCAGAGAGTCCATGTTTAAAGATGCTGTTTTGCTTCAGCTGAGGTTTTCCTGGTCTTTGAACACTGAATGCTGGAGTCTGGAAATAACCCACCTCCTATTTTAGTCCTTGCTAAAGTTAGCCTCCGGAAAGTTTATTATTGTAAAGGGTGTGATGCATCTTCTACAATGTCCCCTTGAGATTCATTTTAGAGATAGCCAGTGCAGGATTATCCACGGTTATGGGAATCCGGGGGCACATCAAGCAATGGAATACACATAAAATCTCAAGTCCTCCTTTGGCCATTGGAATATTTGGTTGTCACCTCCTTCTACATCAAGTCTAGGCTAAATTTCTGCACTTAATTCTTGGACAGAGATGTTAAACAACAAGTCTTCCTTCTTTCTCTATATTTAAAGTCCTGACGTTCATTGAAATTTTATCAGCACTCACATTCCATTTTTAAAATTTGTACCTGGCTCCTTGGAGATATTGCCCAATTAAATGTCAATTAAATGCTTAGTGTTTGCTATAGCTGGCATTTTTGGTTTAATAGGTCAAATTTATTATAAAATAAAGCTAGGAAGTTTTGCGTGATTGGGCATAAAGCATATTTATAACTATGTTTAGGATTGAAGAATGAAGGCATCGTAGAATGGAGAAAGAGCCTCGGGCTGGGAGTAAAAGGGGGTCACGTGGGCCCAGCCTCACACTGTGAACTTCCTGCAGCATATCACTTCATCTCAGGGTCCTCATCTGTCAAATGAGGGAGGCGGTCTCAATGAATGAGGGCTCTTTAAATCTGAAATTCTGGGGCTCCCCCTCTTAGAGCCTAAAACTCCTATTCTAAATGATTGCAAAGATCTGTGGTTGCAGCTTGTCTTTCCTGAGCTAGTGGTGTCTATACAATGAATTGAATGACAAATTCTTGGACCAGAGGTTAGTCCCACATTAGAGCAGCATGGGGGACAAAGAAGTTCTGCCTCACAATGGCATGGTTTTTAAAGACTACTGGAGCCTGAAAGACAGTGAGGTGTACCAGCACCAGATGCCTGCAGATCACATGTAGTATATGTTCTTTGGCTATTCCAGCATTTACATTACTAACTAGCCTAAGGTCACACAGCTAGTTAGTCACAGAAATGAGATTAGTGGCAGAAGGGAAGAGAATCAATACTTATTGACCCCCTGATCTCTACCAGGCACAGTGCATCCTACAGCTGCCTGGGTTACTGCCCCCAGTTTACAGGTGACTGCCTCCCACATAGTCTAGACATGTCACATGTTTTATTAGTACCTTTCAAAAAAACTTTGTTGAGTATGACATTTTTAATATTCTTGATGTACCTACACTACCTCACTTTTGAGGCTGGTGCCCCCTCTTAGCGCCTTTGGGCCCTGCTGGTAATTCCCAGTGTGCACAGTACTCTGGCTTTGCAGCATTTGGTCATTCACGTGGGCATCTTTGTGGCTGAACTACATGGAGATATAAAATGATTTTTTTCTACAGATATAAATTATAGAAATAGCAATGATAAATACATTAAGAACCATTCTCTTTAAGTAGAAATAGAAATCACTTAAAATCTTCACTTTCACCCAACTTGATCATAGCCCAATGTTTTAGAATAAATGAATCATAATTTTACATGGATATTTAAGGGCTGGCATTTTATTTTATTCAGCATCATGCCAAACTGAAGGGGTTCCCCAATGAGAACAGGTAGCACTCCTAAGTGCTGAAGCACATGGTCCTTTCGTGGAGGGATAGAGGAGTGACAACTTTACTTCCAGCTTGAATCAAACCCTAAATGAGCTAAGATCTAGCCAGGTCCAGGCTATCCTCTGAGATTGCTTCTTGTTGACTGGAGATGAGATGTTATTACCAATCAATAAAACTGAACTTGAAGGTGGCCTATTTTCAAATGCCTCTGGGTTTTCATTTTAATTCTCTGATAGAAAAGATTGCATTAAAGTAGACTCACCTTCACACTGAAATCTTGCACACTGCCCTTCAGAGACAAGAATAAGAAATTAGGTTGCTTCTAAGAAATATCTTTCTGGCTATAGATGTGACCTCTGGAGATCTATGTTTATTCTGGAGCTAACTATCCATACCAGGCCCAGGTAGGAACAGTGTAAGGTGCACACTCAAAAAGCCAGACAGGTTCCCATGATAGTAGGATACAGACAGGCTGCTGCTACTCCTCCCATGCACTAGATAAATAAAAGTCAAAATAGGTTGATTGCTTCAGAGACCTCCCAGTAGATGCTAGCTGACTCCTGGGGCTGTTCTCTTCTATCTGCAGATGTTCTGTGGCCAGACTTCCCAATACCAACCTTCAGTGTTGATAAGTGAGTCCTAGAAGGATTTTGTCCATTTGTCACAAGTTATCACTTAGAATAACATCTGTTCCTGCCCCACCGTCTTTGCTAAAGTCATCACCAAAATTCCATTACAGCACTGAGTAGTTTTAGTTTTAAATCTGCCCCACCTGGTTTCACAGAGATTCAAGGCTGCTAACAAAAACCCGTGTGATGAAAAAGGATAAAATAAATAGTTTTGAGAGAATTCAGCAAAGGATGTGAAGGAAAGGAGAAGAGTAAGGCTGGAGTGAGGTTCACTGTGACTGCTGGATGAGGTCACAAATTTGGCTGTGAAATCCCCAGTGGAAAGCACAGGAAAAATAGCATCATTTACCTGATTCATAGTATTTCTAAGACTTTTTCAAAGTCTCTCAAAAGAAGCATGACTTTTTCTAGTGCCAAGATATGAAAGATATTTCTCCCTTGATTCCTCATACAGAAAACACTGGATCAAACTAGATATGGCTCCACTGTGAGCAACCAGAAACCCAAAATAACTGTGGCTTGAATAAAATAGAATTTTAATATAAGCAGTGTAAGCAGCCTGGGGCTAGAATGGCTCTTGCTGGGTGTCAGGGGCTCAGAGCCTTTTATATTGTTTCTCCACTTCATGGTCCAACACAGCTGTTCAACCTCTGACCAAATGTCCCCATTCTAGCCAGCAGGAATTGGGAAGGAATGATGAAAGACATACCTCCACCCTTTGTAGGTTTGTCCCAGAAGTTGCAGAAGATACTTGTAACTATTCCCAATCAGCCAGAACCTAATCACATGGCCACACCTAGTTTCAAGAGAGGCTGAAAATGAAGTCTTTATTCCAGGCCTAGGTAAAAGTGGGCCTACTATCACTAACGCATATGGGCAGTATATTAATTTGCTAGAGCTACTATAAGAAAATCACTCGGTCTGGGTGGGTTAAACAACAGAAATTTATTTCCTCACAGTTCTTGGGGCTGGAAGTCCAATACCAAGGTGCTCTCGAGGTTGTTCTCCTCTGAGGCCTCTCTTCCTGCCGTCCAGGTGGCTGCCTTCTTCTGTGTCCTCACATGGCCTTTCCTCTCTGCATGCAAATCCTTGACGTATCTCTGTGTGTCCTACTGTCCTCTTCTTGAAGGCAGCTGTGCTTACCACTATACTACCAATGCCAACTCTCCTCTTCTTGTAAGAACACCAGTCATATTGCCTCAGGACCCACCCTAATGGCCTCGTTTTAATTTAATCACCTCTTTAAAAAGGCCCTACCTTGCCCTGGCTGGTGTAGCTCAGTGGATTGAGTGTGGGCTGTGAACCAGGCATCGCAGGTTCGATTCCCAGTCAGGGCACATGCCTAGGTTGCAGGCCATGTCTCCCAGCAACCGCACATTGGTGTTTCTCTCTCTCTCTCTCTCCCTCCCTCCCTCCCTTCCCTCTCTAAAAATAAATAAATAAAATCTTTAAAAAAAAAGGCCCTACCTTTAATTGCAGTCAGACACATTCTGAGATGCTAGGGAATAAGGCTTCAATATATGAATTTGGGGAAAACACAATTCAGTCTATAACAGGCAGAATAGATATTGGAGAACAATCCGAAGCTCTTGCCACATATTCTGCCCGCATTTCTGTAACTGGGTATTTTTTTGGAGCCATTTGCTGTCTCCCCTTTTAAATTCCAGTCTCCTGGAAACCAAGAGTCCTAGAACACAGCACACTGCCTTGTACCTAAAGGCACTAAGCTCGTACCTGCAGACAATGGCGGCTGCTGCCCAATCACAGATGGAGCCAAGACTGGCAGCCAGGGTTCCTGATTCTACCCTCTACTCTTCCCACCATGCTGCACTGAGTTCCTCAGGGTCTGCTCTGAGGGTCTGAGTCTCACAGATTGCTATGTGGGGACTTCGAGTACTGTGTTTTAGTCTGAGATTTTCCATATCAGAGATTGCAAAGCCCTAAAGCAGTCCTTGCTGGGCCTGGTTTGGCACAATTCTAGGGCTTCCACAGAGATTCCCTGTAGGTTTCAAACTACTTTAAACCCTTATGTGAAAAGTTGTTTGAATTTTTTCTGGGTCACTTTAAATTGTGTTTTTTTTCTCCTATGAACACCACAGAAAATTTAGGAAGTAAGGATGAGTTGTTGCAAGGTCAAAGCCAGGAAGCCACAGCTCCAGGAAAAGTTGGAAAATCAGTGCCCTAACCTCAGCAGGCTCTCCCTGGGGCTAAGACTGATGAACGTGCCAGCAGCCCCAACTTGGGCAAAGGCAAATGGGCCCCAGACTTGGAAAAGAATTTTTTTCCACTTTTCTAACCATTTTGCAAGCTGTCGCCCATTGAACCAGAGTGAGATTGGACTTGGAAAAACAAAGAGAATTTTCCTTAAAATATGCTGACAGCCTTGCTCCCAAGATACCTCTCAAATCCACCCCAGGGTTTTGGGTTCTTGCACTTCTCTGTAGCAGGACTGGTCCCCCAAGGGGGTTTTCAGTCCCCATGAAGAGCACTATTTGTATGACCTAAGACACAGTCTTTCCTTGTCCATTTCTGCCCTAGGAACAGCCCCCTCAAATACATCTTTTGGAAGCTGTACAATATAGTTAATTGTTTGAGTTGGACAGTAGTGTGTTTAGAGCTTATGCATCTAAACTCACAATTATTTTCTGCTATTTGCTAGTGGCACTGCCTGCCTTGTGACTTTGGCAGATGGAAAAAGGAGCTAATCCTGTAGGTTATAAGCAGAAGGGTTATTGATGAAATGTCACCATCTGTTGGTGTCATTAAAATGATATGAGTCATAAAGAGTTGCTTATGTTTTTTTCTCATGAAAAGGTTAGCTTAGAGTTTAGAAGTTGCTATAAATTGTGGATGGTAGTGGGAGACCAGACTGGAGTGTCATCCCTGGAAGGGGGAGGAGCATTGATGAACTCATAGATCAACAGCAAGAGTCTTCAGGGATGTTCTGCAAACCTCTGCCTGAATAAAACACTTATCTGGTTTGAGATGGGACACCTATTCAGAAGGACACAATGCCTCAACCCTCCTACAGTCCTCCCCAATTCCGAGGCATCTATCAGGTGGAGAGGGGAAAGTCATTTACTTAGGCTAACAAAAAAGATCATATCTGGAAGGGAACAGTTAAAATGCACCTGTCTCCTTAAGCTTCATTGGCCTCATTACACAAAGATTATTCATGTGTCCAGCTGACACTTTGAGAGGCTGGTGATCTCAGTAGGGAATGATATTCTTTACATCCGCCGTATCTCCTGGGAAGAGATGGAGGTGGCTCAGAAGGAGAACTGGGGCCAGCACTGCCCACACTTTCATCACAGGTGGGACCCATCAGAATGGAGTAAAGAAAGCAGTGGGTAGACCACAAAGAATTGCATAGCAAGGGAACCAGCTTTTGGTTTTGTTGACTTTATTGATTTTCTGGTTTCAATTTCATTGATTTCTGCACTAATATTTTAAATCTTCTGCTTACTTTGGGTTTAATTCGCTCTTCTTTTTCTAGTTTCCTAAGGCAGAAATGTAGATTATTGATTTTAGATCTTCCTTTTTTCCCAACATATTGCATAGTGAAGGGGTAGAGAGCGTGAGGAGTATATTTAATGAGGATCCGCAAGACTGAAATAAACAGTGCCAACTTCCTAATTCTGCCTTATTACCTAATCCTCTTAATCCCCTCCTATTTGCTGTTTATAAACTATTTTACCCACTGTCAAGGACATACACCCAAAGAGAAAGAACCTGTTATTGCCAACCTTGTCCAGTATGGCTTAAAATTCCTTTTTAATTATTGCTCTTATTTTTAATTTAACTCCTGGACAGAGAGTATGGGTGATTGCATAAGCCACTACAAATCTTTTTAGCAGTATTAGGATTTAAATTATAAATAAATATAACACTACCTCTAGCTGAGTCCTTATCCTCTATCCAACTGGCCTGAACCTGCCCCACCTGCCACCTCCTTGGGGAGAGAGGTGCTGGTGGGAGTCGATGCTGCTGCTTGAAATAGTGCGTGATGCGGGGAGCAGAGCCACAGGGACAGGAGTTTCATGAAGCCCTGTGGTTATTTATATGGTCTCAAAAGGAAGCATCCTGGAAAAATTCCTGCTGATATTTTTAGATCTGATACTTGGTCCTCCTGCTGCTGCACTTTCATTTTTAAACAAGCAGGGATGGAAGTGATAGATGCTGTCTGCAGGGCTGTTTTGGAAGCTTGGAGGGTCCATCTGACAGGCTAATGGTCATCCTGCCAGGGCCCAGATCCACCGTCTGTCTCTTTTAGCCTTGGGACTTCGAAAGCTGCTGACTTCAGCAGGTGACGAATAAAACCTTGGCTGCCTGCTGCCAAGTTGGAAACTCTGACGCTTACCCGCTGGCTCTGAGGCCTTGTGCGGTTGACACTTACAGGTTCAGTGCCTCTCGCTGTCCTCTGTTTCTCGAAGGGTGGGACCTATGTCTGCATAGTAAGACTTTGGCTGGAAGTACAATGGTTTAGAATTTAATGACGTGATTAAACTGGTTGAAACTCACAGCCACACAATAATCCATGAGCTGAACTGTTTCAGGGCTAGTGAAGGGAGCTGGGTATTGTCACTGAATTATTGCTGTAGTTCATTTTATTTGCCTGCTCAAAATCAGTGCCCTAAAAAACACATAAATAATAAAATTTTTAAGGTTTTTAAAAAACATTTTCCTAAGGATTTCTATAATGAATCCTGTGACTTTATACTCAAGGAGAAGATAGAAGGACCAGGTGGACATTGGGGTCTTTTGCTCTGCCGATATGATTTCTCATAAAAAGTTCATGGATTATAGCTATAGCCCATTCCAGTTAAATGATCAGTTCAATTGAGAAGCTGAAGAGTGTTCAGGAAGAGTGTTCATAAGTCCTCATGACTGGGCATTGTATTGCTCGTCCCCAGGACTCAGACTGTGACAGGTGGGGTTCTCTTACAAACCTACAAAACACATGTGTAAAGTTGCTGGGATGACCTAGGAAAAATTCTGAGACCCAGAGCTTCCACCCTTGCTTTGTGCTCTTGCTCTTGCCTGTGGACATTATTGTTGTTTTTGTTTTGTTTTGTTTTTCTCTCTCTCTCCCTTTCTACAGCAGCCCACAGAATCAGGTGACGATGAGGAGGATCAGCCTCTCAGCCTGGCCTGGCCTTCCAACCCTCGCAAGCAAGTCACCTTCCTCATTGTTCTCCCCATAGTGTTTCCTCTTTGGATGACCTTACCTGACGTCCGCAAACCTGTGAGTAGAGCATTTCGGAACTGATTCCTTGTTTAAAATCACGGTATGTAACTGTATGCATAGTTTGCTTCTATTGATCTTAAAGCAAAAGGGAGTGACATAAATATGTGTATATGCTTATATATGCCTAAAATTTATCTGGACAGACACATGATAATTGTGGCTGTTTGGGCTATTGATTCTACATAACAAACCACCCCAAAAATTAGTGGTATGAAACAACCCCCGAGTTATGCTGCTTGTGAATCCTGTATTCCAGGACTTTAAATAGGGCACACTGGGGCCTCAGCTAGGAAGGCTTGAATGGCTGGGAATGACTCACATGGCTAGGGTTAGAGTCATCTGGAGGCTTCTTCACTGATACCTCTGGCACCTGGGCAGAGGTGATTCAAAGACAGGACTCAGCTGGATTTGTCTCCTGGAAAGCCTAAACATGTCCTCCCATGTGACTCGGGCCTCCGCACAGCATGGTGGCCTCAAGATATCAGGTGTCTTACACAAGAGATCAGGGCTCCGAGAGCACATGTTCCAGCAGCACCAGGTGGAAGCTGCACGGTGTCTGATGACCTGGCCTCAGAACTCACAGAGACTCACTACAGCTCCACCTCACTGGTCAGAGCAGTCATAGTTTGTCTTGATTAAAGATGAAGAGACAAAAAGTTTGCCTAAACTCTATCAGGGTCATGACACTCTTGGTAGGAGGAGTGTCAAAGAATTTGCAAACATGTTTAAAAACCACCACAGTGTGGTCCCTGAGGAGGGGAACTGAAGGTCTGAGCAGGAGAGTGACTCACATTTTATTGAATATTTGTGTACATGGATTATTCATTGTATTCAAAAATAATTTAAAGAAATGCATTCCTGTAGTACAAATGTCTACACGTCTGATCTCCTTCCCGATTGTTATCATCACTATAATCAACATTATTTTCTACCATTATTATGCTCTAGGTACTATGTTCATAACACCTTCTTATGATCAGCAAAGTATAACCTGAATGTGTATCAAATTGAAGGAACATCCCCTCCCCATGTTGTTAAACCGGGTTCTAAGGCCATTGCCACAAAGGGTGAAAGAACTAATGAAAGATAAGAAGAAGCCCTACTTGCTATTATGGCCCTACACACACATTCTCATTCAACAAAAGTATGTGCCTACTATGTAGCAGACTCCACCCTATGTGTTTTCAATAAAATATATTGTGGAGTCTCTGGAAACAGCTAGTATAAGAAAATACGTAAATAATTGGCATAAATAGAAAGGGACTTAGGAACAAAGAAGTTAACTAACACATGCCTGCTCACTTCCTAGGGGTTAGAGCTGAGATTGAGTTTCAGGCCTGTGTGACCACACAGCTTGGGCTTCTCCTCGTGTTTCATCATACCAGAAGATGGAAACCTGAAAACATTTCTAAAAGCATTTGAAACAGAATACTGTGATAACAGCCAACATAATTTAGCATGAGTCTTAAGAGTCCTATGATGATCCCACTTTTCTCACTTGAAAAGGACAAAAGAAAATCCCCGCCCGATTAGCCTGGCCTGTAAATAATCCACCTGATGGAGAGCCATGTCTTGTCAAGTGCAGGCCAGGAAAGGAACCCCTCATGCAAGGACTCCCCACATGAGAAGTTTCCTAGTAAACTTAAAGCCATACTTAGATTTCTTTATTCAAGATACAATGGCAGAGCACCTGCTCTATGCAAAGGCCTGGTCCCCTGGAAACCCACGGCCAAATAGCTGGAATATATACAGTTTGTTTTTGGCTCACATCACATGACATTTCTGAGATGTGCGTGCTCACATGCATTCACTCACTCACTTGCTTTTTCTCTATATTTCCATTGCTCTGTTTAGCCCAACACTTTTAGTCAACCCCAGGGAGGAAAATCAGGCCTAGAGTGGTACAGCTCAGAGGAGAGTGCGCTGATTGGGCTTAATCAATAAGAGGATGTCAGCACACAACCACTGAAACAACCAAGAAAATGTGCAGGAATGAGAGAAGCATGCCAATAACTGAAGGCCCTGGGCTCTCGAGGTGAAGTAGGACTCCTAGAGAAAGGGCTGACAAAGTGCTCACTCTCTCCATCATCTGAGCTGGAAGGACAAGGAAGCTGTTTGAGAAAATCAGAACTCTCAACCAGTAACCGCTGGACAACAACCAAGACTCCACCATAGCAATAATTACCTGAGTCATGACAACTGTTCTAGCTAATACTACAGTTCCCAGGGTTGTAAAGGAAGAAAATGCAGTTTCCATGGCACTGTCCTCTGCAATGCCATTGATAGGTCATTCATTGTGCAGCACAGCTGGAGAGCCAGCCCTCGTAGCCTGGGCTCAGTTAGCCAGTGGGGATTTTGCTCACGGCAGCCCCAAGTACCATTCCTTCGATGGACTGGATTTTTTTCTGTCTTTTTCTGAGTATGCTATGTGCTGTTCCAAGCAGAAATGAGACTCTCAGACAGAACATTTGGTTGTTTTTAGATTTCCTTAGCAAATATGTATTGAGCACCTATCACATGCTGCATACCAAGCTTGTGCTCTAAAAGAGATATAAAGACATAGAATTCACAATTCGTATCTTTAAAGAGCTCTAAACTTAACAAAGAATCAAAGGCTGCACACATGTATTAACTGCAGAACAAGGTTGCACAGCTATATCAGTGAGAGGAGATAGACTCAAACCCAAGTGCTGATTCCAGAGCGTGCTTATTCTACCGTGTTGACGGTGGCAGTTTTACCCACACAGCTCACGAGCTGTGTGACCTTGAGAAAGTCGCTTCTCAACTCTGGACCTCATTTTCTCTCTTCTGTGAAACACAGGGTGGAAGATCTCTAGATTCCCTGGCAGCCATGACATTCTGTGATTAGCGAAAGCATAAAGAGATAACCCTCGATACAATATTGCAAATTTAAGGTGACTACACAACCCAGTTTTCCCAAAAGAGTCTCAGTTTACTCTGAAAACACACTGGTTTGGAGATGAATTACATGGTTATCCTTTAAGTATCTGAAATGCCAAATGAGAGAAAGCACTTCCTCATGTACTGCCACAAGAGCCTCTTGAAAAATTTTCCAGGAAGAATAGAAAACAAGTCAAAAATCATTAATTAATAGACATGTGCCACTTCTCAGGGCCTGGCTACTCTGCATCTTCAGTAGGTTTTGAATTACCATAGAGATGACCATCACAAACCTTGACAATAATTACAAAAGAAGACATGATTTTTAAAAAATGTATACTTCTAGTTTCAGAATAAATAGCACTCCCACTTGTTTTTATTTCTGCTTTAATTATATGCAAACTGTATGACAGTATTTGTTGTATTATGCACGCTTCCAGCTTAGATAATTAGCATGGGCTTCATTTTTATTGTTTTCTTAAATTAAGTGTTTGTTTTGAAGTTAAAAAAAAAACTAAAAAGCCTTAATTAAGAATATGTCCTTGATGAAAATTGAAAATAATAAAGGAAATAAAAACCCCAAAAGTTATATTCTCTCATGGCGTAGGATGGGTGTTCTTGCAAATCAGGCACACATCTAACGAGATACCAAACATGACTCATCAGAGCTATGAAGATACCCGAGATACCCAGCAAGTTTTTGCAATTTTTATCATGCACTGATTCATTCACCAAGATGTATTATGCCCACTATATAGCAAGCACAGTTCTAGCAAGGATTAAATGATCACTAAACCCAGAGAGGTTTAGTGTCTTGCCCAATAACAGCAATAAGTAGAGCTAAGACTGTAGGCCAGGTCTCTACAGTCACTTTCTCCTCCCTGCATTTACTGTGTACCAGGCACCCTGCTAGATGCTTTTAGTGCATAAATCCTCAAACTAATTAGATACTGCTATTCCCCCATTTTACAAATGAAGAAATTGAGGCTTAAAGAGATTAAATTATTTATCTCCGGGCACATCACTGCTAATTGGTGAGCAGGGACCTTAATATCAGTCCTATTAATTCAGAAACCATATTTTTAACCTTTAATAGGATTGCTTTGGAGAAATTTTTAAAACATGTATACCACAGACTTTTACACAGAGTAGATGCTCAATGAATATTTGTTGAGTTTAAATCAGTAAGGATGTGGCTAATTTGTGCAATGAGCTAATGTTCAGCAATGTTTTGCAAGCCAAGAAAATATCACTCTGATGTACTCAATGCTTCTAATGAGAACATTAGCTGTCAATTATACAAGTAAGCTATTACATTGGGAACAAAATGGCCGGCACATGGACACAATTTGCTTTTTGCTAATTAGTGTTAGACCCATCCCAGCAGATGTCAGGATGAGCCACCATTACTAACCCTAAATTGACATGTCAGATCTTGGCTGCAAGGGATATTCTCTTCCTTCCATGGGGACTGGTAACTAAATAACTGCCCAGGTGCTCCTGTGCAGTGATGTGTGCAATGAGACCGTAGGTCCAAGTAAGGGAAATAATTCAGACAAAAATGAAAGAAGAAGGAATAACCTGAGCTGTGAATCTGGAAATGGTAAGGTAGTCTGACAGTTGGGAAACACTTAACCAAACTGCTGATGCATGAAGAGTTGACGCGTCCAAAGCAGGAACAACAGGGGAGGTTGAATGCGGCAGATGGCCATACAGCTGGAATGCTAGTCTATATTTCCTGAATGTTCTTTATATTTCTGGCATTCAGAGAATAGGCTAGTATTATAATGATGATGATGATTATGTGTCTGTAGCTAGGTATATTTTGAGTATTTATTGGCCCTGTTTTTCTTTTGGAAAGAGTTAGCAAAACCTGGATGTTAGGAATTTGTGCTGTATAGTCAGACAGATCCAAGTTTGAGTTTTTTGTCCAGTTCAAGATTTGGGTACAGAGCAGGGGGCCAGCCTTACCTACCACTAGTTAATGATGAAGACCTGAAAAGTTATTTTTAACCTTTTTTTTTCATGATCCCTCAGTATAACACTAGACCAATGTCCATCTAGTTGTTCATTCATTAATAATTGGCTTCTATGATTAAGAATCATAAGCATCAAGTTTTGAATTAGAGAGGTTTTCACGACTATTGGTTTGAACTTAGTTGCTTTAAATCCTTAGTCTGATTCCTTACTTTCTACCTTTTGACTGGGAATATGCTGTGGTTCAGGAATGATATTTTTTAGATGAGAAAAATATTCAAATGATTTGATTCTGAGTTGTAACATTAATCAATGGACAGACATACAAACGTATAGAAAGTAAAAGAATATCTACATACTTAGCAAATGAGCTAACCTGCAAAGGCAGTGATCTATGAGATGAGACTCTCCCAGGTTATGCCATTCCATAAGGTATGGAGGTGGTGCTCCATTCCCCTCCACAGGATGCTCAGAATCAAGCTCACTGACTGCTGTTCAATCATGTGCATGCCCCCACACCATAAGCAAGACCCTCCTCTTCCCTGTGACAGAGCATGGCCATAGGAGATGAAACCCTCATCACACTTAGGATCCTGAAACAGTGACCTGTGACTGAAGGAAAAGGGCAAAGACTATAATCAGCTAAATGCTTTGCTGGGACAACTTGATTTGTTAGCACTGGCAATGCCAAGGCTCAGGGAATCTGGTCTCCAGAATCCAGCTGAACTCCCTGCTTTAAGGGAATTTGCTTTCAAAAGTGAATGTCTCAACCTTCACTTTGAAAAATTGATTACTTTTTCCCCCATAACCTATTAAACTGCTCACATCCCCAAAAGAGGTCTGTATCTTTGCCCAAAATATTTTTCTTTTAAGAAAGGGGAGGGATGTGGGAAAGCATTTGTGAATAACTTTTTGTCTACTCACTGTGATCTGCTGCCTTCCCAGTTCTATCAAGCCCACTGGCCTTCCAGATAGCCTGGCTAACAAATGACCCCCCAAAGCCAGCAATTACTAAAAGAGGGGAATGATTATTGTGAAATTTCACAGAACTGTGAGAATGATAATGAAAATATATTGAAAACTTGAAATTAGTAAAGAGAGCATAAGCCTGGTTTAGAGCGATAGAGACTGTTCGCCTTGTGGATATTCAAAAGATTACCGTGTACACATTTATCTTTTAATGGATTTCTCAGAAGCCATGGCAAAAAGTGTTCAACGTGGCTGCCCAAGGTCAGCCCTCCAAACAATTGAGATAGCTTTCATTCCCATCAACTCCAGGATTCATTTCTCTGGACAGAATTGGGTGGCATTATCAAAGCAATAATAATAATAATAATAATAACAATAGTAATAGATTGTTACTTAAAGTGGAAAGCTTTGAAATAAAAAGTGTTTGGCAATAATAGGTGATAGGCTCTCCGAGAACCTTTTCCAAAAAGGACCTCCACAGAAAACCACCAGTGCTAGCACACTCCTGGATCTCCCCAGGGTGGGGCCAGGTCAGAAACACTGTATTTTGAGTGTCTGAGTCCGGCTGATGTTTGAAAGAAGTTTTTAAGTGCTCTTACTGTAAGTGTGAGATTGCACAAAGTCCAGTGGTAGAGGCAGAGTTAGACAGTAGTATAACTAGGGATGGAGAACAGGACAGAAAACATCCCCAAGAGCATCTACTCTGCCACCCCACAGAGAGCACCATAGCTGGGCATCTGTTCCTGGCTACACGTGTGGTTCAGGTGTCCTGGACTGACCATCATCAGGGATCTATAGAAACTGTGGTGATGGCTTTTCCTGACCTCTTGTGGGACTGTAAGATAAGCTGGTCTATTTTTGAGTCTTCTCATTTCTTGTAAAAAGTAACTAATCCCATAGGTTTTCTGGCATAGGGATTATTATGATACTTTGAGCTGAAGTAATAGAAACTGACTGTGATGTCTTGAGCAGAAGAAAGAAAAGGGAGCAGGAGAGGGAGGGAGGACATGGAGTAGTTAACAGATTGAAGGCAAGGCTGAGAAACCAAGCCTTGGAAAGGGTATCTGAGCATCCAGCAGTGGGAATAGATGTTCCCCTCAAGAGATTTCCATCTCAGGTACTAGCTTTGCAATGACTTGGCTCTAACCAATTTCACATTCCCCAGAGTGAATCTAACTGTCCCAGCTTGACCAGGGGTAGTAACTGGTCAACACTACCAAGGATGCAAGACTGCAAGCCTGCAAGCTGCATTGCTGGATTTAGCTTTGGACTATCAGATCCACCTCAGCTTATAGCACTGACACTCTTCCCTCTTCCTGGTTCTCCTTCAGTCAGCAAGGAAGTTTTTTCCCGTCACGTTCTTCGGCGCCATCACCTGGATCGCAGTATTCTCTTACTTAATGGTCTGGTGGGCACACCAGGTAAGACCCTGATAATGACACCATCTACCTGGTGTTGCTAATTTTTTTTTATTTACTTTTATTGAACTTAGGGGGTTGACATCAGTTAAGTTATGTAGGTATCAGGTATACTATTCAATATCATCTGCATATTGCATTTTGTGTTTACCACCCCAAGTCATATCTCCTTCCTCCATCACCATTTATCCCCGCCTTTGCCCTCTTCCACCTCCCTTTGCAACCACCATACTGTTGTCTGTGTCCATGAGTCTTTCTTTTTTTTCTTTGCTTAATCTCTTCACCCTTCCCACCCAGCCTCCAACCCTCTCCCCTCTAACAGAGGCCAGTCTGTTCTTTGTATCTGTGAGTCTGTCTCCACTTCGTTAGCTTATTTTTTCATTAGATTCCACATATAAGTGAAATCACATGGTACTTGTCTTTCTCTGATTGACTTAAACAATTCTTCAAATATATTCCCAGAAGTGGAATCACTGGGTCATAGACAGTTCCATTTTTAATTTATCTGAGGTAACTCCATATAGCTTTTCACAATGGCTGTACAAATCTGCATTCCCATCGACAGTGCACAAGGGGTCCCTTTTCTCGACATCCTTGCCAAAACTTGTTACTTGTTTGCTTGTTTGTGTGTTTTAGATTATATTTCCTTTTAGAGAGAGAGGAAGGAAGGGAGAAAGAGAGGGAGAAAAACATCAATGTGTGAGAAATACATCTATCAGTTGCCTCACACACCCCCAACTGAGAACCTGGCCTGCAACCCAGGCATGTGCCCTGACTGGGAATCGAACAAGTTTCCTTTCAGTTCACAGGCCAGCACTCAATCCACTGAGCCACATCAGCCAGAGCTGTCATTTGTTGATTTATTGATAATAGCCATCGTGGCCTTCTGTATATCCTCTTTGAAGAAGTATCTCTTTAGATCCTTTGTCCATTTAATTGGATGGTTCTAGGTTTGGTTTTGTTTTGTTTTTTTGGTGTTGAGTTTTTTAAGTTCCTTATAAATTTTGGATATTAATTCCTTATCAGATGTATCAGTAAATATGTTCTCCCACAGAGTGGGTTATCTTTTCATTTTGTTGATGGTTTCCTTTGCTGTGCAAAAACTTTTTAGTTCAGTGTAGTCCCATTTCTTTATTTTTCCTTTTGCTTCTCTTGTAAATTGTTAATTAACGTGTTTGCTTTCTAAGACTGTCATGACAGTATTGCATCTGATGAGACAAGTTAAGTATTTCAGGACTAAAGATATTTATTCCATTTAACTTTCCCTTGTCTCCTGGCCTGGAGTCAAATACCATATGATCTCACCTTTAACAGGAACCTAATCAACAAAACAAACAAACAAAATATAACCAAAGATACAGAAATGGAGAACAGGCTGACAGTGACCAGAGGGAAGAGGGGAGGGAATATTAGGGGAAAAGGGAAGGGTTTACAGGAACAAGTATAAAGGACACAAGGACAAAAACAAGGGTGGGGTAGAGACAGGAGGGGTGTGGGGAGGGCTGGGGTGTGAGTAAAAGGCAGAAAACTGTACTTGAACAATTCAATTTTTTTTTAATTTTTTAAAAAATTTTTTAAAAATCTGCATAGCCCCGGTCAGACATGTGAAGGTGATTACTCCTTGCCCTCTACGGCCTGAGACCAGGCTAGCTCAGGCCTGGCAGGAATGGCGAGGTTTTGCCTGATTCAGTTAGTAGCACTTACCTTCTCTTGTGCAGCTAATCACCTTCTAAACAGCCTTCCTTTGTTTTTTTTTCGATTACAGTTTACATTCAATATCATTTTGTATTAGTTTCAGGTGTACAGCATAGTGGTTAGTAAGGAAGCGCCCTGACTTGGGTCTCCCCGGTAATGGTTAGACAGTCTTACACTTTACAAAGTGTTTCCCCCAACATTTCCAGTCCCCACCGGCGCCATACACAGTTATTACAGTATTATTGACTATATTCCCCATGCCGTACTTTACAACCCTGTGACTATTTTGTAACTACAAATTTGTACTTCTTAATCCTTCACCTTTTTCATGTAGCCTCCAACCCCGCCTCCCATCTGACAGCCATCAGTCCATTCTTTTCATTTATAAGTCTGTTTCTATTTTGTTAGTTTATATTGTTCTTTAGATCCCATGTATAAATGAAACTGTATGGTATTTGTATTTCTCTGACTTCACTTAGCATAATATTCTCTAGATCTATCCATGTTGCCACAAATAGTAGGATTTCATTCTTTTTATGGCTGAGTAATGCTCCATTGTATATATGCACCACAGCTTATTTATCCACTTACTGGTGGATGCTTGGGCCGATTCCACATCTTGGCGATTGTAAATAATGGTGCAGTGAACATAGAGGTGCATATATTCTTTCAAATTAGTGTTTTGGGTTTCTTTGGATATGTTCCCAGAAGTGGAATTGCTGGGTCATAAGGTGGTTCCATTGGCTCTTAGGAAAAGATCTACAGACAGAATGGTCTCTTCCTTGAGCCTCAGTTTATAAAAATGATGATGTATTTCACTTTTACCATTTTTAACTCAATACCAGTCATAATGCCTATCAAAAGAATAAACTCTCAGGAACTGGTTGTTGTAACATATAAATGAAAGAATGAGATGCAAAGATTTTATGTTCTCGGAAATAATAGTGGTACCCTTATTGATCGTGTACTGTGTGCCAGGCAATTCACATCCCTCTGTCCTTATAATCTTCACAATAGCCCTAGACAATTTGTCCATTTGTGCAAACAACTAGAACAGGAACAGAATCACAGAAATCGAGATCACATAGAGGGTTCTCAGTGGGGAAGGGAAAGAGAAGAATTGAGGGGAAAGGTACAGGGAATAAGAAACATAATTGGTAGGCCTAAAATATACAGGGAGATGTTAAGAATGGCATAGGAAACAGAGAAGTCAAAGAACTTATATGTACAACCCATGGAGATGAACTTGAGGGGGGGGATGCTGGAGAGCAGGGGGTGTAGGGTTGAGGGAGAATAAAGGCGGAAAAATTGAGACAATTGTAATAACATAATCAATAAAATATACTTAAAAATAAAAGTGAAAAAACAAACCACAGACTGAGAGAAAATATTCGCAAATTATATATATACATATATCTGACAAAGTACCATACCCAGGATAAATAAAAAATCTCTTAAAGCTCAATAATAAGAAGGCAACTACAAGCATCCTAGTTTTTAAGATGGATGAAATATTTGAATAGATATTTCATCAAAGATGATATGCAAATGGCTAATGAACATGAGAAAATATGCTCCACATCATTATTCATTAGAGAAATGCAAATCAAAACCACAATGAGATACAACTTCACACTCACTAAGATGGGTATAATCAAAAAGACAGCCAAAAACAAGTGTTGGAAAGAATCCTTTTATACTGCTGGTTAGAATGTAAAATAGTGCAGTCACCTTGGAAAACAATTTGGCAGTTCCACAAAATGCTAAACATCAAGTTACCATATGATCCAGTGATTCCACTCTTGATATATACCCAAGAGAAATAAGAACACCTACATGAAAATTTGTACATGTATATTTATAGCAGTATTATAATAATGAAACAACCCCCCCAAAATGAAAGCAACCCAAGTGTCCATCAACTGATGAATGTGTAATTAAATGTGGGCTATCTATTTAATGGAATATTATTCCACAATATAAAGAAATGAAATGTTGATACATGCTACAATGTAAGTGAACCTCTAAATTTTATGCTATTGGAAAAAAAGCCAGTCACCAAAGATCATGTGTTGTATGATCCCATTTATATGAAGTGTAAAAAACAGGCAAATCTGCAGAGACAGAAAGTAAGTTAGTGGTTGCCTTGGTTTGGGGAAGTAGACGGAAGTGGGGAGAGACTGCTAAGGAGTATGGATTTCTTCTTGGGAATTAAAAAAGAATCACTAACAAAAATCACTGGAAATGTTGGCTGATATACCCCGAGTTATTCCCATAAGATATTATATATTATTATGATAGTTATTTTAGTGACATTTGACTTCAGATTACTCTTTTTGGGTATTTCCCCAAAATCACTGGTCCCCTGAAGTTCTCTTTATCCCCAAAGTCATTATTTTCCACATTCACTGAGAGTCATTTGCTACCAGTATCTGGTAAGAATTATTGTGGAGGTGGGCTGCTTCTCAGCCTTCAGATTTCCAGGCTAAAATGACTTTTTTCCACTTATAACATGTCATGGCTTCTCCCAACAATCATTTTATTCTTCCATGTACTGCTAATGAAAAAAGGAAGCTGTTTTTCTCTTGCTGGAATATGTTGTTTTATTGCCACTTCTTTAGCCATCCTAGCAAACATTATTGTACAGGCTTCCATCCTTCTTTTTGCAATGATTATCTTAATGCTGCAATCTTGTTCCCTTTTTATTCTGTGTAGAAAAACACAAATAAAATGCCTAGAATGATAATAATTACAGAAAGGCCCAAAAATATAAAGAGAAGCTTTGCTTTCCTATAATGGATGAGAAGTATCTCTTTCTTCCCTGCCACAGAAATGTTTTCCCTTTCACACCACTCACACAGCTGATCAAAAGAGCAGATTCTGTTCTAAGTCTAGCTCTAATCCCATCATTTGTGATTTTGAACTATAAAAGCTATAAAGATAACAATGACACCATTTAGTGTTGAACTATTTTGGTACCCACAGTTTTAGCAATCCTAAGTGCTATTTGATACAATTATTTGACTACTATTTGGCCAAAAACAACTGCCCTTCACATACAATGTTTTATGTATATTTTCCCTTTGTTTTTGTTATTTTTATGTAATGTTTGTATCATGAGTCCTTATCCTAGTAAATTTCATGGGTGATGAAAACCTGTGGTTAAAATCTATACTGCATCTAGTATGAGAAGTTAATTCTGACAGTCAAATAGGACCCTGTGTCTCATTTAGTCAATATGACATTTCTGCAAATCCTCCTTAAACCAAGGCAGGGAACTGCATCACAGATTAGGAACAGCACTGGATTTGGATTCTGAGTGGTTCTATTAGTAGTTCTCTTAGAGAACAAGGAAATCCCGCCCCCACAAGAGACCGCTGATGTCCTTTCTAGCTCTCACCTCCTCTGATGCTCCCCAGAGTGATCCTGGATGTCGTCCCATCTGAGCACCCGTCGCCTTGCCTCTGCTTCAGCAGGCACCTTCAGTGAGCTCAGGCAGAAGTTCTCCTTCACTGAAAGCATTTCTAGAGCCACACAGATTCATCAGGGGTTTGATGTACAATGAAAATTCTTCATTATTCATGCGATTTCCTACATTGTGGACCTACCCCACTAAACCAGCTTCTGTCTCTGCCCCCAGAGCCCTGATGGCTGCGTACCAAGTGAAAGAGGGGAAGGAGCAACATCTGAGTTATCAGAGCTCATACTTAACCAAACATTTACTTTATGTCTAACGATGTGCTATCTGCTTTACAAGCATCATCACATATAATTATCACAGCTCTAAAGGTGGATATTATTATCCCAGCTTCACAGATGGGGAAAATTGAGCCCCAGGGAAGTTGGCTACCTTGCACCAGGAGTGACAGGCTAGGATTTGCATGTGGAGTTCTCTAGATCCCAAGCCAGCACTCTTAACCAAACCCACTATGCCACCCCTCTTTCACTCCTGCATTTTTCTGCTTTAGTGGCATTCAAACTCCACGTATAGATAGATGGTTTTTGAAACTGTCACAGCTTTAGAACTCCCTCTAAGAATTTAAATTATTAAGAATGTATTAAACAGATCGGAACTCATTAAGGGTGACAACCATTTAGTCATCTTCTTTAGAGTCTTTGAAAATGTTTCTCTCCAAATCTAATAAAAAAGAGACGTCATGAAGGAGAATATTTTGTTCAAATGGGGCACTCCTGTGCAAAACTTTTATTTAAGTTTTTCTAACAGAATCAGTGAAAAGCATGCTAGTAAAATCATCTACATATGCAGGTTGATTTGTTTATTCAGCAAATACATACTGAAAGCCTGCTCTGTGCCAGGCTGTGTTCTGAGTAACAGGAAAACCACAGTGAACAAGCCAATGATCTGCTTGCACGAAACTTCCTTTCTGTTGGGGAGCCGTGAATCTCTGCACCATGAGGACAGCATAAGCTAACTTGCCAGGCTCTAGAGCAGGCATGGCCATCAAAATAAAAATAGCTCCCAACTGTGCTTTTAAGCTAGTGAGAACTAAGCTATCACTTATAAATATTTTTAAAGTATTTAGAAATGAATTTGTTCTATTCCTTGAAAGCTTTTATCCTTATATGTTACCTCCACCCTTTAAATTTTTTTTTTCAGAAATGCTGGACATCATCAGGTAGGCTGTTGGAAACCAAACTGAAAGCATTATCTTAAAGGTTTTCAGTTCACCAACTCCAGAAACTATGTAAAGCTTTTCAAAGTCCCAAGAAGACAAGTTGCTCCAGAGAATGGAGGAGCTTCCATCTGAGACTAGACCAGCCGTGCATGTAGAATTCTAGTGTTAAAAAGCAAAGACCAAAAGAAAATATAATCCCCCCTTGCTTTTCAATAATGTGTACCATTACTAAAGGCTTTTCCATGAATTATCACTTAGTCCTCACAATCACCTTAAAGGCAGCTATGATCAATGCCACTTTATAAATAAAAAAGTGAGAATCAAATATATTGCACAATGCCTTCAATAGGCAGTAGGGCAAGTACTTAATAAATGTCAGAGTTAGACCTTGGACCAAGGTCCTCTAATTGACTAAATGATGGTTTCCTCACAACTGTCTTGTTGATTTACAATTCTGTATTACCAAAACAAAACCACCCCAAATCAAGTCTCCTTTGGAAATGGTAGTCTTAAGTGTTTAAGAGTAGGTTACAGACACTAGGATATGTTCAGGGAAAATGAGGACGCTGTGTGGAACTTGTTAACCTTCTATGGTAAATTCAAGAGCATTGGCCACAGGATGTGGTGCCTTTGTCAGGCACTGGCTCCTGAAGCCTCTGACCAATTGGGGATTTTTTTATTATTGATTTTAGAGAGAGAGAGGGTAGGGAAGAGAGAGAGAAAAAACTTGATTTGTTGTTCCACTTATATATATTCATAGGTTGATTCTTGTATGTGCCCTGACCAAGGATCAAACCACAACCTTGGTGTATCAGACTCTCTAACTGAACTACCCAACCAGGGCCCAGTTGGTTTTTATAATTAATTTACTGTTTCTCCTGTCTTAGTAAACCCCATATAGAGGCTGCCCTCTAACCCTCTATAGCTCTTTCTTGAGATTATGTTTCACCCTTACTTGAATGTTCCCAATCTCTTGGGTCTGAATGTCCTCAACTCTGTGGCAATGATTGTGGCTCATTTCAGCACTCAGCACAGTCCAGAATAAGAGATCATTAAAAGAGAGTTGTGCTGAAATGTTTGTAGTTTTGATGGTTTTGTGACTACAAACACTCATATGTTTGTCCCTGTCATTGCTTTTAGGTTGGAGAGACAATTGGCATTAGTGAGGAGATTATGGGTCTGACCATCTTGGCTGCTGGGACCTCCATCCCTGACCTTATCACCAGCGTCATAGTGGCCCGGAAGGGGCTTGGGGACATGGCTGTATCCAGCTCTGTTGGAAGCAATATTTTTGACATCACCGTAGGGTAAGTAGAGATAGTTCTATAAGGGTACACACCAACTTCATCACTGTCTTCGAAGCTGTAAAGACATGACCAGCACCTCTGAGCCCAAAACTAGCCAATATCAATAGAAAGTAAAGACTGGGAGTAACATTCGGTTTCACCAACTCCATTTTTCATTTTCAGAGAACTTAATGAAGAATAAGTTAACCCTGGACAGGCAGAAACACATTCCTGCATACAGAGTGGATGTTGTAGGGAATATGTTAAGAGAATTTCACTTATATAATTGCATTGGCTATGTGTTATGATTTTTCAATGTTCAGGCATGACTGAGATGATTTGGTAGATTCACTATATATTTCTTCATATTCTAATTCTAAATAAAGTCCCTACCAGCCTCAGGTGAGATTTAGATTGTAAGCAAATTGGAACAAACATAGGCCCAGAAAAATATCTCATCTCCTTCCTTGGAAAATGCTGGTAGGTTTGCATTATCATTTGTTTATCTGTGCTGGTAAAGATATTCTCAGTTTTTTTTAAAGTCAGAAGACAAGATCTGTTCTTACAATTAAGCAAACTGAAGCTCTCAATGTGAATAATCTCTAAAGTGGATCAGATTGGGGAAGGGTACTGTTACTTCCGTTTCATTTAACTTGTCAAAAGTACAGTCTGATAAATAACTTGAGAAAGTAAAACATGGCATGTTACCCTGTATTTACAGAACTGAGCTCTTGACTCTTGAATTTGGAAACTCACTAAAATGTACCTCCTCTCTCATTGAACTTCTTAAATATTTTTCCCTCTTAACCCTTCTGTTACCTAATACATGATAATATTTTTATTTAGTGTCTACCATGTGCATTGTACTTATATTTTTATCCATTTATACCACATAGAGATCCATAAGGTATTTTATCATCCCCGTTTTTCAGATAAGGAAACCGAAGGGCACAGAGTTCATACAAGTGAGAGAGGTAGCTGGGATTTGAACAGTCTGCGCCCTGAACTGTAGCACTCACTGTCTGTGAATAAAATTCTGCTTTGAGTTTCCACTCTCTGAACCACCTTTAAGTTCCAAAGGTGCCCTCTCCTACCACACTTCCTTTCTTTGCTGGCCTTGTCACTCAAGAGCTCGCCCTACCTGCAAAACTCCAACTTATCCTTTCAATTTCAACTCAGATGAGGGCTTCTCTGACTCTCCTGGGCCTGACCTGGAAGCTTTTGATTGTCTACTTTCTGCATACCACACTCTTATCATGGTCATGTACACCAGTCTGCCTGCTAGACTATGAACTCCTTAAGAGCAAGAAGTCACCAAAACCTAAAACATTGCCTAGTGGATGCTAGTAGCTTGACACATGTTTGTAGGATGGGTGATAGATGGATGGACAGATGGATGAAGGGATGGATAGATGGATGAATGGATGGATATTTTGAAAGGTATATGTTTTAAAGGAATGGTATCCCTAATATAAATAGTGTTTCTCAGTTCTACTGCCTACACAGTTTTCTTGGTCATTCTCTTCTAAAAAGGAAAACAAAATATTCTATAGTATAAAAGAAAATCCTAAAAACTGACAACAATTATAAATGTTCTAACATATTTGTCATGTTTTTGAATAATAAATATTCTAGGAAATTGCAAGATGCTTTTTGTTCATTGTTCTTAAATTGTATATTTCGCAACAAATGAGAGTTTAAAGAAAAAACACCCCTAATTCTGCTAGCCAAGAACAATATTTAGCTTTTGTATGTTTTCTTCCAAATATTTTCAAAGTTTTCTTAGGGAATATTCAGTTCTGTCCTATTGGAGGACTTTTATTTTTCCATTTTAAAGTCATTTATGCCTGGCATGGAGTAAGTATCTGTTAGTAAATTAGTAAATCAACCATTATTCTAAGCTTTTTCATAGCTCTCATAATTAACATTTTATGGCTTTAAAATATTCTGTCCTGTTGCATTTCAGTTTAACCACTATCCTTTAGTAAGACCTTGTTATCTTTTCCAATTTTCTACTATTATGAGTGTGTCTATGAACTGTTTTATGCAGAAAAAACTCCTCTTTTAATTATTTTAATTAGGATAAATTCCTTCAATAAATATTAATGAATTAATGATTATGAGCATTTTAATGGTTATTGATGCATATTTTTCCAAAACTTTTCCCCAAGAGTTTATATCAATTTACAAAGTCTTTGGCAATATATTGAGTATAAAAGTTTATAGTCTTGCATGCATTTTTTTTGCTTATTATTAACACACACTCACAGTAAAGGATTTAGACAATACATATAAAGCATAAATAAAAATCAGTGATAATGCATCACCTTTTTTAAATGCATATATTTATTTTATATTATTAAAATACATTCACATTTAAATGCATAATAATATATTTCACACTATTAAAAACACATTGCTATTTTATATATATTTTTAATTTTAAATATATCATAAGTGTTTGCCTGGGTCTTCATAGTTTATGACTTTTAATAACTACATCAATTATATCAACTTAAAATTTTGCTATTTAACAAGTTCCCTTTATTAGAGATTAAAGTATACCGAATTTTTCACTACTCAAAATAACACCAAAATCATAATTTTTCTGGATAAAGTTGTATCTTCATTTCGAATTATTCATTATGCTTGATCCATGATAGTAGAACAGATAGGTTAAAGGTATGAAAAATGTCATTTTTCCCCCAAAGGGTTTTTACCTATTTATAGTGCCATTGTGTGAGTATGAGTTCTAGCTTAACAAACAATGGGAAGTGTGGACCCAAGAGAGATTTTTGTATCATCACCAAACAGGCACTCCCCTACCCTTTCTTGACTTTCCATTGCTGTCATAAGGTGCCAGGGCTGCCCCCTCCTGCCCAGAGCTGAAATTGCACCTTATTTCCCACCTTGGTCCTGTTCACCCTTCCCCTCCTGACATCTCCACTGTGGTAAGCGCATCCCAGCTCAGCTCTAGGGGGCCGAGTGCCTGTAAATGATCCCCACGAGGCAGTCGCATCAATCACCTCAGCTTGGCCCAGGTTAACATATGCACCTGGGTGGGGGCCTGCATGTGCCAGGCCCTGGGACTTCAAAGATATACAACATGAGGGCTCTGCCTTCAAATGCACACTCCCTCCAGCAGAGGAGACAGATGTATAAACTTAATGCCTCTTTCACCTCATTATTTCTCTCAAGCTATATGTTTTTTCTTTGGACAACTTTGTGTTTGGAAAGGGCACTTCCTCTTCCACACCACTGAGGGTAGGACAAAACTGATTCTCCCTTAGCCTTAGGCTCTACAGAAGGTTCAGTCCACTGGGTGGCTGAGTTCCAATTTCCCTAAACAACATTCCATCGTTAGGCTCAATGGATAGAACGTGGCTGCTTCTCACTCAGCCACGTGGGGAGGCACACACCACTGAACCTTGTGTTTTCAGCCATGAACCTCTCCCACGGAGTCCTTGCCCACTCTCGTGGTGTACCTGGCTAGCTTTCCTGATGTCTTTCAGAGTCACCATTCTGGTTAGGAAACAAAAGAAGTTATCACATTTTAAAATTCAAATGCAAAGAGAGAGAACAGGTATAAGAATACATAAAATATATAATAGAGTTTTTTTAATCCCATCACAAATGTCAGATACTGTCTTCTTCAGAAGTATCTGATCCTTCTTTCAGAAAGATCATTTTTTAGTGAAAATGCTGTCCCATCTTTTCCAACATAAACGCCAGGCAGCTATATGTGTTGGCCCCCACCATCATCATTTATTTTCACTTGCTTTTTAGGTTGTTAATTAAGTCATTGCTATTCTCTCTCTCCCTTTAATAAAGTAATCTTGCCATTTTCATTCCTGATTTCTCTATCTCTTCTCCATTTTTCTTATCCTTCTCTCACCCAAACCCCCTAGTTCGACTCTTCAGGCGTGAGAGTGATGTTTTCATCTCAACAGGAAAATAAATAAAAATTGTTTCAAATCCAATTCAGAAATCACCTGCCACAGTCATATCTTTGATTTTATTAAACTGCAGAACAAATTCTCTCCGTTCTAATTTGGTCAGTAACAGATAAAGGTTTTTAAAGTTCACCCGACTTCCTTATGTGATTTCCTAGGCCAGACATGCCCCAGGCAGAGTGAGCCAAACAAGACACCCTTTTCTGAGTATAGCTTCCAGGAAGCTGATGTTTCATCATAGGCCTCCTTCAGCAGCCTGCTGCTTGCCTGCCAACCCTGTTCTCTCCCTCACAGGCTCCCACTGCCCTGGCTCCTGTACACCATCATTCAGAGGTTCCAGCCCGTGGCGGTCAGCAGCAACGGCCTCTTCTGTGCCATCGTCCTCCTCTTCATCATGCTGCTCTTTGTCATCCTCTCCATTGCCCTCTGCAAATGGCGGATGAACAAAGTGCTAGGCTTCATCATGTTCGGCCTCTACTTCGTGTTCCTTGTGATCAGCGTCCTCCTGGAAGACAGAATTCTTGTGTGTCCGGTCTCCATCTAGCATGAAAAGCCATATCTTGATGATCCCTCCCCACTCTGGGTTCTAGGCTCCTTGACATCTTGAGGAGAGGCAGCTGGCACACAGCGCCAGGCATGTGGAGTGTCCCCCCTTGGCCGACGTGAGGAGGGGTGGACTCCCAATGGACCGGCTCACTTCACGGGTTGCATCCACCCTGGCCCACTGAAATGGCTTCGCTCAAGAGACAGGGAACTGTCCATCTGAGGTGTCTCACCACTCACCACTGACAGGTACTCCTTGCTGGTGGGAGGTACATTTGTTGTAATGAAGCAAACAATACAGAGGCTGTGTATATACATATAAAATATACATATTATACATAGATGCACATGAACACCCCCTGCCTGTTCCTGTACTATACCTCTCCTTTCATGTCTATAGAGTAATACAGACCTGTATACAAAGAAAGAAACATTATATATATAAAATTATATATATATATATATAAATGCAAATGCATCTTTTCAGGGATAGCTCTAGCATATTTATAATACCTATTTGAAGAGGGGCATCAAGCTTCTGCCTGAGCTTTACCTCTTAAGTGCAAGAGGTAAACTAATGGGATCATTGCTGTGACCTTCAGCCTACCTTGGACTTACCAGGATCCTGCCTGGTAAGGTAGGTGTTTTAGGGAAATAAGTTTGGAGAAAGAGGGCTGGGTGGAGAGGGTCTATAGGGACCCTGAGCTGAGCCCTCTGAAATATTTCCACATGCCAAACAGGGAAGACTCTATGCCCATCCCCACTGGGGTACACTTACCAGACCCCATAGGGTTATTTGGGATAGACAGAGGTATAACCCAGACTGGATCAATACTGGTTTGGGGGCAAAAGGAAGGTAACCAGGGTTGGGTTTATTTGGGGTTTTTATGAATATATATATTGCCCCAGCATGCCAGTAGAAACTATGACTGCAAACCAAATTAGCAATCTTCTAGGACAGCGAGACTATGTAAACTGAACCAATATTGTTCCAATGCATGTCTCATTATCATCAACAGAAGGGAGGCAAGTTTAGCTGTGATTGTCACTTAGATGTATTTTGATGCTAAGGGCTCACATATAATCAAACTGCTGCCAAAAGAGCCTGGACATATAACAAGAAATTCCATTCAGTAGAGACGCTTACTGAGACTTGCCACCTAATGGGAATGTTAACGGCAATAGTTCTTTAAAGCACCTAATAGTTCTTTAAAGCATCTTCCAGTGTGGTCATAGGGGCTTCAGTGTCTGAAGAAATCATTATTCCTTAAACAGAACTAAGCTGGCTCCAATCAATACTGCGTGAGCTGAGGCAGCTTAGAGATGTTTGGAAAGGCATTTGCACACCAGGAAGGTTTCTGAGTCCTATGTCTATTGATGCCAAGACCAGGATGTAGTTAAAGTTCATGCAACAGCCGTGTCCCTCCTGCCATCAGGAACCGATCTGGGACTCTTTCTAGCTTACACAGTGCACTGAAAACTATACTCAACAGCTTCTTCACGATAGCTTCGAGCCAGTCACTCCAAGATTTTGATTTTCTGACTTTGCTCAGCCTTCGTGGGATATTTTCATTCCATTTATTCAGTGGCCCCAGTTTCTGTCTGGCTGACAGCTATTTGATTTCTTAGATCTTTATGAATAGAAAATAAAACTAGCATGGAAAAAAACAGACAAACTAAGTTGATGAAAAAATACATAGTCTTTTATTTCGCCAAGTTACACTTTCCCTAAAATTAGTTGAAAAAATAGAGGATGGCTTATTGTTCAGTACTCATCCTACGTCAAAGTAGGCACATACCACATATGGGGATCTATACCATGTGTGTTCTTCTCTCTGGTCTGTTGTGTCACTGACGCTGCTATGACTGTCGAGAGCACATACTCCCTGACAGGGGGAGACAGGATGCAGGGCTCACAGCTGAAAAAAAACGAAGGGACACCTGACAGCCCCAGATCAAGCTCAGTATTTCTTCCACAAAACCTCAGCTCACTCTGCAGAGCATGACAGTAATAGTCAGTGCCCATCATTGCTCTTCACCCACAAGATAAAAGCACTTCTCAGTGGAGGCCCTCTGGGAAGGAGGAAGTCAAAGTGGCCCCCCCAGGAGGCTGGTTTGCAAGCAAGTCTCTCTAGCTTTGCAGTCTGGGTTTCAGTTGTGTGAGAGAAACGGGCATCTCATTCAGGAAGGGCAAAATTTTGCATTGAGGCAAGAATTTGTGCCAGTTCCTTAGAGTGAAGGAGAACACATAAGTGAACTTTTAGTTGAAAATTCTACTTGTTTTCCCTGTGCATGACTTGGAGGGGAGCAGAGTTGGTTATTGTGTGATTATATATTGTTGACTGGTTCGTTATTTGAAAGAAGGTTTGAACAGGTGACTTGGACTCCACTACAGATAGACTATAAAACCAGAAAGGATGAGGGAGGTCTGGTGCAGCCCTATTCTTCCTCCAGCTCTTCCTGATGTTCCCCTTACCTGCTCACTTCGCATTAGTTCCCAGATCACAGCAGAAACTCATCCAAGCAGCCATGGAGCTTTTTGCTTGCCTGAGAACTCTATTTCACAAGGAGTGTTGTGGTCATTAACAAAAGTTTGTCCTTGAGAAGATAATACTTCAAGGCCCAGTTCCCACCTCAATGATGTGCGCTGAGCGTGACATGAGGTACAACTGCAGTGTCCCCCGCCGGCTGGCACACAGGCACCTTCTCCCTCCCATTGCTTGCCCTCACTGTCTCCTCACTATGTGTCTGTGAGATCATGTGCTGGGCTAGGATAAATCCAGAGAGAAGTGTCTGGGATACAATAGTAGATCTTTAAAAGCATTAAGATCATTAACAAAAAAAACTTTCCGTATCATTTCTTTCCTAAGCAGCTCGTCTCTAGTGCCCTTTCTGCATGCCTATGTATATACATATATAAATATATGGCTTTATACCATATCTATATGTACCTACACAAAATTACCTATATCATCACCCTCTGACCCAATCACATTCAGGACTCAAAAGCAGGAAGCATCAAGTTTGCCTTAGTGAAGGAAAAGGAGTCGTGCTCACCAACAACCGAAAGGAACATCCCTCCCTGGCCTCGTAGGTTTGTTCTGTGCACATGCACTTACCAACATACACGTATGTACCCACTTCATATATTTTCCCACCCTGTGAATATAGATTTACAGCCTTACAGAAATGGCCATATCCCTAATGCTAGAGAGGTAAAAAAAATACACAACGGTAAAGTATAGGAGGAAAAATTTGGACTGCAGATACTCTCTTCCCTTCCCTGGAGCAGGGTATAAAATATTATCAAAAATTCAAGAGCCAACTTCTTACTGTTCAATCTAAAATAAATGAGCTGCACCCAACTGGTTCCATTTACCCACAGCAAACCAAGCAGGTCTTGCTTGCAGTCACTTCCCCTGTCACCCTAGGTAGCCTCAGGACAGGGGAATGCCCAAACAGAACCCTCTCAGTTGCATCTGGAACGCCTGTACTGCGTGTAGCTGCTCTCTGAACCTGCCTAGCTCCTGAAGAACTGCAGCTGCAGGTCAAAGGTGTTTATGCACCCTTCCAGGCAGGACAGAGCAGGAAAGCACACTACCTGTGCAGGGAGTAAGAGGTAGGGTTGTTTGTCAATTTGTCAGATGCAGGAGGATATCCTAAAGCCTTTTCACAAGATTATGAAAAGAGTCAGGGACTGTTTGATATTTGGGAAAATTACTTCATAAGACTTCTAACAGTTGTCACTTCACAAGGGCCATTATTATTTACTTTCTAGGGAAAACAGGAGTCAGGTGGTTTGGAGCCTTTTCAGCAAAACACAGCTGTCTCGATGATGAGACATTTGATAATATTAATGTACATCCATTCCTGGGCAGGGAGGGTGTTGGCAAACTATCCACCATTGCTCACAGTCCTTAAACTCTCTTCTGTAACAGGGAAATAGGAGATGAGCTCTGAAGGGAAGCCCCCTCGCACACCACCTCCACAGAAAGCTGACCAAGGAAATGACAACAGATAGACCTGCTGGTCAGGCAGACAGTGAGGGGAAATAGGACCTCTGTTAAGCGTTCTGCAGAAGTGACTGCCTTGGAATATCTGACATGGTTCGGATGACCTAAAAGACAAGCATTTCAAAAAAACTTCAGTATGCTTTCTTCCTTGTATCTACACACACACACACACACAAGATTATGAGGATGCCATACTTCCTTGCCCCTGGGCAGATTGTTACTCTGTTAAGTGGCCATATTATAAGAGGCAGCTCTGTTCTTAAAGAAATAAAGAGAAAACATTCTCAGGGTGATTTCTGGAGAAATCAACTATTCCAGAAAGCTCATTGTAGAAGCTAATGCTCATTCTTGCTAAGACAGTTCTCACATAACCACCTGGCTTAATAGTTTCAAGAGACACACCCTCAACTCTAATAGCTTCTTCAGCTATATTGTCTTCACTTAGGGCTTGTCATGAAGAGAGAGTTCATGGGGAGAAAGAATAAGGAAAGGAAAGAAAGAAGAAATTATTTCCCTTTACTGGTATTCCCAAGAAAGCCAATGTCACAATGATATAGATCCCCATGTAGTTTAAAATAATTACAAAATTCATGCTTTTATTTAACAAGTTAGAAAAGACTGGTTAAAAAACTATCTTAACTATGTTCAAATGTGTAAGAGAATGCGCCACATCAAATTATCTAAACCGAAGCACTTTCACTGAACTTCGTATGTAGGTCTATGTCCCAGATAAAAAAAAAAATTTTCCCTTCTCAAGAATGCCTTGGGAAAGATAGGTACTGTGCCCCTGGTTCACTGACTATTTGGCT
Organism: Tonatia bakeri; assembly: GCA_004024845.1. Lineage (NCBI taxonomy): Eukaryota > Metazoa > Chordata > Mammalia > Chiroptera > Phyllostomidae > Tonatia > Tonatia bakeri. The sequence continues at coordinate 34,411 of PVIA01001140.1, read as the reverse complement.
TTAGCTTCTTGCCTCTGTATCTTTCTGTTTCTTTTCCAATCTCACAGCTTCACATTATTTGAAATGTAGAGCAGACAAGAAAAGCAATAAAGGTCACACTCATAGCCAGCTAAACTTCACTGTTTAGTGTGATGTCATCACGGTATTTCTTTCACTTCACTGGGCTGTGGCAAATGGAGAATTTGGGCATCTGTAGACATCACATGCACACCCATGGTTGCTATGGAAGTGAGGCGTGCTTTCCACTGAGACCTCCTCAATGTGCGCACTGTCACTCTACATGCCTTCCTACACACAGGGCATCAGTCTTGCTCAGCAGCACCTGCATTCAGCAGTGGGCTTTAACCTGACCAGTGACAATTTTCTTTCAAAAGAGAAAGAGCTAGGCAGGACAAACCAATCCACAAGCCGGCCCGTTTTTTAGAGACAAAAATGACCCTGCCATTATGACTGGATAGACAACTATGTTCAAACATGTAAGAGACTGCAGCATCAAATTATCTAAACCGAAGTACTTCCACTAAATGATTGATGAGCAGACTGGAGCACTGTAAATAATTTTTAAAAAACAGATAAATATCTAAGTCTGATAGAGAGTCATGGGATTTGCATGGAGTTTGCTAAAGGTTTGATTCTGCTAAGTTTGTCCAACTTATCGCCCTAATCTAAAGGAGAACGCTTTGGTGGGAGAGGGGCCCTAACACAGATGTTCCTCCTGTAACCTGGTTCCTTCCACTACTAACACTAACAACCATCAGCATCAAAAAGGTTTCCTTCCGGGTGAAACAAAGCCCTTCATGTTGATGACTTAACCTATTTTTTTTTCTTTTTGGCAGAAAAGAACTGCATCTGGGCACTCTTTCCTGTTTACCCTGATGCAGTTAGGAGTCACCACTGTGTAACTCTTTATTCATCAAAAGTATCTTTAGATTTTTATTGTGTGTCATTTTTCTCTAACCTTCTTAATAATTTTTACAGTTTCTACTAAGCCTTTTTAAATGCTTTATGTCACTCTTAAATTATGGAACCCTATGGCTAATCATGACACAAGTATAACGCCCTGAACACGACTGAACTACAGCCTCAAACCTAACACTGCTCCCTGTACCTGTACCCCTCTGCTCCCCTTACCTTCTAGAAAGTCACCCTTCATTGCTAATTCATGCTAATCTTGCATTCCCTATGACTTCTGTATCTTTCTTCAAAGGCATTTTGATGAAGCCAGTGCATTTCTCAGTTTGCCCCAATGCATTTAAATAGGTCTTACCTACTATGAACCACTTGGCTTTATAAAAATTCGGCCTGTTTATTTCTAACCCCACACCCAATTTTTAAGTCCATGTTGGACCCAGTGCTCACTCCTCTTCAAGGTTCACACCACCAACATCCCCAGTTTATTTGCACTTGGCTAGTTTAATGAGCATTTCTCCATCTCATGAATGTGAATATTCAAAATGTTAGACTACTGCCCCTGGGGTCTTATGTTTTGTGTAATTGACTAGTTCTTGGAGGGTGGGAGAATTCCTCCTAATTGCTACTAAACTGAACAGAATTCACAGTCACGAGACAGCAGAGTCGCAGAAATACCCTAGGTGCACCAACAGGCATTCGTCCGCCGATGAAAAGTGTGAACGCTGGGCGCAGTGTTATCGTAAGGCCCTGGGGAGGTCAAGCTCACACAGTGCTCAGAATGGGAGAGGCACCCCTGGAGATCCTTCAGAAACTCCGCACCTGCACTCACCTGCCTTGATTTACCAAAGGGAACTTGTATTTTTACTTTAAATAGGAAACAGGGGAAATGGTTGGACCTCATCTTATTGCTCAATATTGCAGTGCATTTACTTCCTTGTGTGACAGATTGGATGGGAATTGTGATGTTGTTGATTGATGTCCTGGCCCAGGAAAGTGGGCTGTAGTGCACCAAAAGGAGGGGAATTTGCTCCTGCATTCTCACACACTGCGTTGCCTATTCCTTTATAAGGAATCTGTATGTAAGTAACAAAGGCCTTGAGACTGACAGTGTTCTAAAACACTCACCTAACCAAAAGAGAATATTTTTGAAATCATGTCACACACACAAAAAGAATGAATGAAGTCTGGATCCTGAATAAAGTTGTTTTAAGGACAAAATTACATGCATGAATTAAGAGTAGATAATTCCTTGACATTTAATTAAACAGATCTTCAATTCTTCTCATCAGGATAAAACTGGAGGACAATGGATGCCTTTTTGTTTTTTTTAATTTTTAATGTTGCACTTTATAGTAATTCATAACAGACAATTGTCTTAATTAAAGCCATAAAATACCAATAGTGCACATATTCAGGGCTTCTGAATATAGTCAGTCAATAAGCAGTCCATCAGTCATTCCTGTTTTGTATTGTTTGTTGTAAAATTGAAGTTTATCTGTTCTATTTTTTACTGCATTAAATTATTGTCCTAGACGATCCTAATCTACATAAATTTTAGATGTGCAGTTTAACAAAATTCTGAAGATCAAAGAAATTATTTCACAACAGCATTCTTCATTTTCAAAATAGCTTGTTGCACATATCCTTTAAATAGCAAGTTTTGATACTATATTGAAAATCTCCCTTTTTTAAAATGATAGATTTATCACTTTTCAGAAATCTATTTGTTATATAAAGTAAGGTCTACCCACAGGGACAGTGAAATGGATAATTAGCAATATATGCCTGGGAAATTTGTTTCAGTTTTTATACAAGTATAGGATGATTCTAAGAAGCTCCCTTATAAAAATGGCAAAGAGAGAGACACAACTTACCAACAATGTTTTATGCCTAAATTTTAAAAACCTTCCATGGGAAGGCAGATAAAACCACAGACTTCATAATGCATTGGGGTTTTTTTCCCTTTCTGCTAAAATACACGATTTCTGACCTACTATGATGTATACACAAATGTCCGCACAACTAAAAATTCTGATGTCTCACTCTATCACGACTGTTCATTTAATTTGAGTGAAAGTTAAAAGAATGACTAAAGGCCAAGTAATAGCCTAGAAATATTCACTGCAACTGGGTAACTAAATTACTTATTCAGAATAAATGCATATATTAAATTGGATGATCCCCCAAATTTTCTGCATAAATGGCCATTTGCCCTAAAGAAAGAGTGCCTGGACTCCGAGCCAGTGCTGTGCCTGTTAGGGCTGTTTGTGGTCTGAGGAGTTTCTCCACAGGGCGAGACTCTCTCTCTGGAAGTGGGAGCCTCTGTTGCTATATTGCCCTGTTGAACCCTGCATAGAAGTCCATACTTGTGCCCTGTGGCCAGCCTGGATGTTTCTAGCTTGAGTTTGAAAAACTCCAGAAGCAAACAGCTTCCAAATCCAAGCAATGTGCATTCTCAAAGAGCCATCAAAACTAAGAGCAAAAGCTGCCTTCCTGGTAACATGAAGTTGCTGCTAGCACTAAAAATAAACAAATTGAACTTTTGTTCTTTGCACATTTTTAAAACTGACATGTCTACATTGACCCCAACATAGACATTTGCCCTAAAACACCTCAACTGTTTTTTGGGCAAGTTACATTAAAATTATCAGAAAGCCATTTTTTTAAAGGATCTTTTTAGGGATTGATGTCATCTTATGCTTCCCTAGTTTGCCTCCATTTTCAATTAGCATTTGAGCCCATGTCTTTATCCCTACAAGAATCCAGTTGATGCAATTCCAAATTATTTTTGTCATTTTATGTGTGTTTTGTTTATTATGAGCCATTTTCACTGGACAATGAGATGGATAGAAAGTTTGTGTCAGTTTATTCTCTGTGAATATGTCTGTACATAGATTGAATGCTATATTTATTTGTACAAAGGCTGTTTAGAATAATATGTTTCTGTCACATGGGCTTTGCTCTGATAAAGGGAGTTTCTTTACCGTGTTCATGTTATACTATCCACACCTTTGTCCTTCTCCTACTGGTAATCAACTCATAGAATATCACTCTATGTAACTAAGTCTCCTCTGTGTGCAATATAATAGTAATAAAATTGACTCAAAGAAAATGTTGTTTTGGTTTTGGGTTAACTCATTACCTTCAGCTAATCGGGACTCTCAGGAACTCCAGAACTGACATGTGGTTGTGGAAACTTCACTGTGAGAATTCAAAGGAACAAAGGGCAGCAGGAGTTACTATTAATTATACCTACCATTTATTACATGCTTACTCATGTCACTTGAGGTTTTACATGTCTGAGGGAAACTTGTGCACTAAAAGGACTTCTCTAATAATTGGTTTTAATTAATTAAATATATAGAAATGATAAATTCAAAAACTGAGTGTTCCCTAAGCCTTTAAGTTCATTTTAGAAGTCTTGTTTTAAATCTAATGCTAGCATGCAAAAATGAAAATTCACAGCCACTTCTTTGATTATACTCAATTCACTGATAAGTTTAAGAGATTAAATTCTAAATAATTAACCAAATTTATAAATTACATTCTCCCAGGCACTTTTGAAATTTTACAGATTTAACATACCTAATACTCCCAACCACACCAAAAGCTGGACAGAGTTACAAACAAAAGCAAAACAAAAAACAAAAAACAAAAAATCTTCCTATGCACTTAAGCAATTCCTATTAACCTGTCAAACTTAAATGAATAATATTAAACCAGGTAATCTTAAATACTTAAATATCATTTACAAACTTGAAAGTTTACTATACCTTTAAAATTAGTATTGAGTCTAATATAAATTATACATTTTAAATTGTAATCAGATTATCTGATAAACTAGATTTATTTCAAACACTTTAAACTACAAATACATATAATATATCCCAGTGATTATAAAACATAACTGAACCACATCAAAGTATTAATACTATGAATTTAATTTACTTCATTATCTCAATATTTCTATACCTTTCTGGGCTTTGAAAAGCCACTCAACTAATGAGCAGATTTGCCATCTCTGACAGGATACAATGATTGAGCCTCTGTCACAACACAGTAGTTAACATGGCACATGGTCCCTGCAGACTACTACCAAGGTGGTTCTGCTGGAGCCAAAGGGAATCATGTAGCACTCAGGCTTTAAGTCAAATCTATCTTGTGTCCATGGAGGACACCCCCCCCCCCCCCACTAAGCCCATGCCTTGCAGCTGGAGTTTTTGCAATCCAAAGGGCATCGTTATGGTTACTTTTTTTTTAATTAAGGGACAAAAACTAGAGGGGTGGAAATGGGAGGGAGGTGGGTGGGTGGGCTGAAATGGGAGTAAAGGACAGAAAACTGTACTTGAACAATGATTAAAATAAAATTAGAAAAGAAAAAAAAATCTCTTTCAAAGTTTTGTCTCCTTGTTTGAGTAGGTAAATTCTGTAGCCCCACTGGGTTAGGTTAGGGCCCGTTGTTCTATGCCATGGAGTATCTAATCCATTGCTTGATTGCAATCTCTCCATTGCTTGATTAGATTCTTCATTCTGTTTATAATTTTCTTGTCCTGATCACTGTTCTAAACATTTTATTAACAGCTAAGGTTCTACTCTAATACTAAATGCTTTACATGCATCATTTCATTTAGTCTTCACTAAACTCATTGAGTGGAATACCATTATTAGTCCACATTTCGAAGATAGAAATATGAGACCCAAAGTGGTGAAGGAACATGCCCAAGGTCACTCAGTGTCAGAATTTTAAATTAAACCTGAGCCTTTCTGTTACCCAAACTTGTGGGCATATAGTCAAGTTTAAGAAAAGTTTGAAATCTATACTCATCTCCCTTCCTTCCAAAGTGAACCCTAGTTCTCAAAGAAAAGTATTTATGAACTACTTTATATTTAGGGAAAATGTATTCTAAGACCCTGCATTCAACCCAATGATGGTTAAAAACTCTGGAGTTTGCCCTTAATGGTATTTTCAATGTTTGAGACTGTCAACATTTTCATCAGAATGATATTAATGCTTATTTTAGGCAATATTCATTAGCTCAATTAAAATCCCTATCAATTGATCTAATCCCCACCTAATAATCTATAAAGAACATTATTTCCTCTTTAATTTATTGGAATTTTCATGCAAACCTTGCTTTCTGTGTAAATTTTGAAATAGGAACTCAATTCATCAACTAAGTTTTGTTTTTATATTCATATCAAAATGTTTACCAATCAGTTGTTATTGGGAATCTTCTCCATTATTTTTACTAAGTCCAGTTTTTTACTACAATTTTACAGACCTGTACTTCAGCAAGAAAATTTAAATTTTCCATCAATATTTCATTCACAACTCTGTAACAGATTTCACTCTTCAGAACTTATATTGCAAAAAAAAAAAACAAAAAAAAAACACCCACAGTACACCCAGGAATTGCTGTATTTTTCCAGAATGCCTTCACCTTCTTTGGAGGACTGGTTTACAAGTTTGACCACAGTGCAGATTCACAGCAGTAATAACACCTGGTTTTGTAGAGCACAGCAGTCCTGATCGGGTGTTTTTTTTCCTACCCACCATCTTTTAGAATTACATTTCCTAAACTTGTTTTTCTATAGTCTCATCTTAAAGTTGTACATTACTAAAATCATAAAATCATGAGAACTGTATACTTAACAACCAAAAAAATCTATTGTGGTGTGCATTTAATTGGCTTATAAAATATCAAGAGAGAATATTTTACATGAGTGATTTTTATTACCTGTTATCATGATACAATTTGTAAAAATAATAACTACAAAAGAAAAACATTCATACAACTATTTGTATTAGCAACTTGGCCTGCAAACATCTGTACAATTAATGGTTTTTTTTTTAAAAAAATACTTGTCACAAATGACAAGATACTGGGGAACAAATGCATTGACAGTTTCCAAATGTACAGAAATCTTGATATAAAGTATGCTATTATCAGAGTCCAGGGCTGTTGGAAAGACTGACTTTGGCCCACCTCTTTCTATGCATCTGTGTGCAAGTTCCTCAATGACTCTGCCACAGCAATTCATTGTCTATAAAATAATGCTGTTGTATTACTATCCCACCATGGGCTGTTGGAAAGAGTAAGTGAGTCATAACTTCATAAAGTACCTGGTTCGTAGTAGGTATTAGTATACGTTAATTACCTCCTACCCACCTTATGTGATCTTGAACAAGTTATATAAGTTCTCTAAGACTGAGAAAATCTCTTAAATCAGGTCCTTTTGGTATATTTGGACACTTTCTAAAAATAATGACACAGGAACCATAATTTGGTCTCAGTATTCTGATAGACACACCTGCCTAGGATACCGCTGACCTCGGTCCCCCACCTATCCTCATCTAGCAATGTGCCCAGTGACCTGGGGATCTAAAAGCCTAGCCTGGTTGGTAACAACATACCAGAAAGGACTCCATGTGAACCTAGGTGTCAGGCTCATCCAAGGCATAACAAATTCTGGGGTGCACCAAAGCCCCCCAGGATTCCCACATCTTTTTGAGGCATTGCTGATCTATACCTATAAATAACATACTGAAGAATTAAATTTTTCCTTGGTCAATCTTGCCTCTAGGGCCAGCTTACATATTAAACACATTCTGTATATTTCTACAGGGACAAACCTAAGGCATTGCAAAACCCAGAGTTGGCAAACACTTGGTAAAGTATGCCACTCTTGCTCCCTCAACCTGACAGACATCAACAATCAATCACAGCACCATTTCCCTATACTTTTTCAGCCTAGCATTCCAGGAATCTACTACTGATCAGTTCCACTGGGATGCAAGAGAAACCTAATTGTCACATTCTAGCCTAACCTATAAATGAGGAAAATCAGGACTAATTAGGCAGCATTACTTTCCTGAAGTCACACTAAGCAGTAGAACTGGTCATTAGAGGCTGGTTTTTGTTTTGTACATAGTCTTTGCTGCAATAGCCAAAATGCTCCTGAGGGGTTTTCCATGTTACCATGGGTGTTTTGCATATCCAGCCATGATGCACAAGGTAGCAGAGTTGAGGGTTTACTACTAGAGAACTATGATAAACCCTCTCATTTAAAAGGTGTCAGTCACATGTACTATGCTCATGGATTGGAACAATTAACATCATCAAAATGACCATACTACCCAAAGCAATTTATAGATTCAGTGCAATCCCTGTTAAAGTACCAATGACATATTTCACAGATCTAGAACAAACATTTCAGAAATTTATTTGGAACCATAAATGACCCTGAATAGCTGCAGCAATTTTGAGAAAGAAGAACAAAGTAGGAGGGATCACGATACCTATCAAACTGTATTACAAGGTCATGGTAATCAAAACAGCCTGGTACTGGCATAAGAACAGACACATTGACCAATGGATCAGAACAGACAGCCCAGAAATAAACCCAAGTCTCTAGGTCAATTAATATTTGACAAAAGGGAAGAAGCATAAAATGGAGTAAAAATAGCCTCTTCAACAATTGGTGTTGGGAGATCTGGACAGCTACATACAAAAAAAAAAAAAATGAAACTCAAGTGCCAACTTACACCATACACAAAAATAAATTAAAGGTAGATAAAAGACTTAGATATAAGTCATGACATCATAAAACTCATAGAAGAAAACATCATCAGGAAAATCTCAGACATTCAATGCAGCAGTAACTTCACTGATGTATCCCCTAAAGCAAGGAACATAAAGAAAAGAATAAAAAAATGAGACCTCATAAAATTAAAAAGCTTCTGCGTGGCCAAAGAAAACAGCACTAAAATGAAAAAAGAACCAACTATATGGGAAAACTTACTTGCCAATGATACTTCAGACAAGGGTTTAATCTCCAAAATATATAAAGAACTCACACAACTCCACTCCAGGAATATAAAAAAAACAATTAAAAAAATGGGCAAAAGACCTGGACAGACACTTTTCCAAGAAGGACATACAGAGGGTCCAGAGACATATGAAAAGATGTTCAGCATCACTAGCCATCAAAGAGATGCAAATTAAAACCACAATGAGATACCACCTCACACCAGTGAGAATGGCCATCATAAACAAATCAACAAACAAGTGTTGGAGAGGATGTGGGGAAAAGGGAACCCTAGTGCACTGTTGGTGGGAATGCAGACTGGTGCAGTCACTGTGGAAAACAGTATGGAATTTCCTCAGAAAACTAAAAATGGAACTGCCTTTTGACCCAGCAATTCCACTGCTAGGATTATACTCTAAAAATCCTAAAACACCAATTCAAAAGATCCTATGCACTCCAATGTTAATAGCAGCACAATTTACAATAGCCAAGTGCTGGAAGCAACCTAAGTGCCCATCAGTAAATGAATGGATCAAAAAACTATGGTACATTTAACACAATGGAATTCTATGCAGCAGAGAGAAAGAAGGAACTCCCACCCTTTGCGATTCATGGATGGAACTGGAGAGCATTATGCTAAGTGAGATGAGCCAGGCAGTGAGGGACAAATACCATATGATTTCACCCTTAACAGGAACCTAATCAACAACAACAAAAAAAAAAAGCAAGCAAAATATAACCAGAGACATTGAAATTAAGAACAATTTGACAGTAACAAGAGGGGAGGGGAAAGGGGGGAAGGGTTTTCAGGAACAACTATAAAGGATACATGGACAAAACCAAGGGGGGCAGTGATGGAAGCAATGGAGGTGGGTTGGCTGGGGTCAGGGGGTGGAGGGAGACATGGTGGGTAAATGCAGAGAACTGTAATTGAACAAAAATAAAATAATTTTTAAAAAAGAAAATAAAAGCCTTCAGTCATTATTTACATTATAGCCAGACAGTGAATAAGTAGCTTCAAATTTGTGAGAATTGTGTAGGAAAAAAGAAAGGTTGGACTTACTAATGGAATTTTGATAAATGATAACAATCACTTCAGGGAGAAAAAGAATAGAGTTATGCCCAAATATGGTCACAAACCGTGGGAAGCTGTGCATACTATCTGCTGCCAGGACTAATGACCTGAGTCCTTGAAATAGAATCAGGTCAGAGAAGGGTGTAAACATTCTCGCTTTCCTGTCTCCTCTCCGGGTTCTCTCAAATGTGCAATCGATTCCAGTAGCAAGCCACTGGACATCAGGGGAAAAGAAAAAAAATTGTTTTCCACAAGGAAAATAATGCTGTTCATTCTGTGTCCTGATTCAGGGATAGCCTTTAGGAGAGTCTGGAAGGTGTGGAAAGACCGTCTCCACTATCCCCAAATTCCCAGTCCATTCGGGACTGTTGCCAAGAATTTCATCTAGTTCTCCAGCTAAATGAGTCGACCAAAAGGCTGCACCCGGAAGGGCATGTCAGAAACACTTGGGGGGTTTTCTCAAACTACATGTGCAAAACCACCCCAGCTCCAAGAGCCCCTCCAACCTCGTGGGAGGAGTGGTCTCCCGGGTGAGAACCACAGAGAACCCTGTAGTATAAGGAGCACCCCATAATGGGCAACAGTGTTAGGTGGAAAAAGACTCATAATCCTGTTTAGACAAAGGCCCTGATCCCTGTGAAAATTATAACTGGCTCTAGGAGCAGTCCATAACTTTTGGTTTCTCCAAGTGACCAGGAAGAAGAGTCCCTTGTATTTATTTAACGATAGGTGTTCAGGATCTGCACTGTGCCAAATGCAGGTACTAGCACAGGGATCCGAGGACAGTAAGTTCACCCTGTGTTCACAGAGCATTCGCGGTGTGCAGAGGAAGAGATGTATGTGACAAATGCAGGGCTCGTGCTAGAACAAGCAGCCTAGAGGGTGGTTAAGAAGCCAGGCTGCCTGGGTTTGGGTTCCGGCTTAGGAACTGGGTGACTTACACTTCTCTGTGCCTCACTTTCCCCACCCATAACCCTGGGAGAGTTGTTATGTGTGGGTTAATATTGATTCAGAACACCTCTACAACAGCACCTATCTTATAGTCAACAACATACCCCTGCCTGACAAATAAATGCGCAAACAGGTGTCTCCATGCCATCGGAGTCCAGGGCAGAGCCCGATGAGGCTCCATCGGAGGGTTCGAGGAAAGCTTCAGACAAAAGACCAGCCCAGGGCTGAGGCTGAAGGATGAGAACTCTAACATCAGGAAACACTTGTAGGAAGTGACAGACGAAAGAAAAGGTAACATTTTGGGGAAACAATGTTCAGTGTGGCTGGAAAGGTAGGGGCTGCTGGGGAGCGGACAGAAGAAACCGTAAAGGTGTGGAGGGCCTTGTCCCATCCCCAGCATCCTGGACTCTCACACACTACTGAAGGTTCTTATCAAGGCCTCTGCACATACTGAAAAGAAATAGTGTCTTACATGTATTCCCAAATGAAGAGTAGGGCTATATTTAGAAGAAACTCGATCAACTAGGAGTTGATTGTTGCTGAGGCTGGGTGATGAGTATGCAGGCATACCTCCATTTATTGTGCTTCACAGGTGTTGTGTTTTTACAAACTGAAGGCAAGACCCGCCACCAACAAAACTCACTGTATCGTGATACTCACTTAACATTAGCCTGAAACCCAACCAGAAATATCTCTCAGGTATGCCTGTATAGGGATTCATTACACTATTCTGTTTCTCTGTGACTCACATATTCATTATAAACAATTATCTTGAAAGGGTGGCTGGGAGAAAGCTCCAAGACACTGCCAGTCATGTGTGCCTCCTTGTGAAAGCAGGAGAGTTTGGATGGGAATGAAGGGGGTCAAGAGTGCTCCAGGTGGGAGGGGCCAGAAAAGTAAAACTGAGGAGAGAAAAAGCAGTCAACAGGGAGGCAGAGCTGCCCCGGCCTTTTTCCCTTCCTCCATGGCTCTGCCTCAGGACTGCTCTGGGCCCATGTCAGCCGCCTGGATGATGGTTTTTTACTGAGATGAGCTGTTGTCTGAGGTCTTGGATCTAAGACGTGCTGCACTGTGTCATAGCCTCAAGGACAAAGAGCTCACTCCAGGACCCTAGGTCATGGACAGGAGTAGGGTTACAGCATCTGGTCCAAAGTGCTTAGACTCCTGAGACCCCTGCAGAGTGTGGTCCAGGGGTTCTGAGATGAGTCCAGCCTCTGTGAGCTCCAGGAGTGGGGTCTCAGGAGTCACTGACCATCCGGCAGGGGGTGCCTGTTTCACAGACAGAAGGGAAACTGAAGGACTTGTGTGAGTGAGTGAGGGAAACCGGGAGAGTGAGCATGCCCAGGGAAGAAAGCACTGGGGTAAAGTCCTCTGAAAAACTGACTTCTGGGAATGTGCAGGCCAAACCACAGCGTGTTTCTCAAAAGAAGGGAAAGTATTCTTGCTCTAAAGCAGCATCATAGCCAATGGCTCTGAACTCTTCCACAACAGAGTAAAAGCCAGTGATTCTGAACTGCTCTAGCAGGGGTTAAGCGGGAATCCTGCCTACACCTCCTCCTATTTCCACCAGGGAACGGGGTAGGGGCTCGAATGGTTGTTGAGCTGCCCACATAGAACCATCTCGCCTTCTCTGAGCTTTACCTAACCCTCTCCCCTTTGTTGGATGGGGGCAGGGAGAATTTTAACGGGACAGCTACTTTGGCATCTGCCATAGTTTGGCAGGAACTAGTTTAATGACAAGAGACTGACTCAGATTCCTTCTGGGATAGAGCATTTGGGGGACAAAAAAGCAAAAAAAGAAATGTGGGCTCGGAGCCTCCCAGCCTGCCGCCTCCAGCTGCAGTCGCCGTGGAGGGCGGGGCACTGTCCCCGCCCCTCCCTGAGGCTGGAGCTAGCGGGCTCCAGCGGACACCGCTGCTGCAGCCAGGCCTCCCTCCTGGCCATCAGTTGTCAGGGCAGCAGGGGCACTTTGGGTGACCGCCAAAAGATAAGGGCACGGTGGAAGAGGGAGGGAGGGAATCGAGAGGCCAAGCTGCCACCGCCTGGCACATTTAAAATGCAACCAGAAAGTTCTTGGTGCTGCTGTCCTCTACCACGGGGGTCCCCAATCCCCAGGCCATGGATTGGTACGGGTCCCTGGGCCTGTTACCAACTGGGTCGCACAGCAGGAGGTGAGCAGCGGGCAAGTAAGCTAACCGGTTCCTGGTGCCAAAAAGTTTGGGGACCACTGCTCTACGGGGAAACCGATAGGCTAGGAAGAGGGCCCCACCAAGAGTGAAGGTGGTCCCTGAGTTTCCTATGGATAGCCTGGAAGTAACAAGAGGGAGACACAGAGTCCAGGAGGCCCCTGGCAGAGGCGGAGCTCTCTTAAGGCAAACCCGGTAGCCTGTAAGTTCATAAGTGTTCTCACCTAAAAAGGAGCAGTATTGACCACCCTCCCCCCAACTCAGGGGAATCTGAAAGTGTGTGCAAATGGTTTGGGGTTGTGCCAAGACTCTGGGGCAGCACCTGGCATTTAGTGGGCAAGGTTCAGGGATGCCAAAGAGCCTTCAAAGTGTGGGGAAGTCCTGCACGGAAAAGAATCATTCCAGTCCTGCACGGAAAAGAATCATTCCACTCTAAATACCACAAGCCCTCCCAGTGAAAAACACTGATGAGACCTTGCCTTTGCTGGGGCTCCGCCAGGCCACTGTTTCTCCCCAGGGGCTCCAGGACTCCTGCCCGTGCATTCCACAATGTCCACAGAACCCAGGTGAGAAACATCTACCTCAAAGAGTAAATGTTACCAGTTCTGGAAATCATTTGATGATAATATAATTGTCAGTACAAATGCAAAAAGCAGGCACTAAAATCACATACTGCAGTTGGTTTGAGATGATCCAGAACAGATGTCTATTCATCTTTTTTAATTTTGAGAGTGAAATCACAATTGTTACTCATACCCTTAAGAACGTGTGTGGCCCTCCTCAGTATAGCCCAGCTACAGGCATATCTAAATAATATCTAAATCATACAGAAATTTATTTAATCCTTGTCAGTAAAGGTGTTCCAGCTCCAAAACTCTAGTGCAGCTGCACAACACCTGGGAACTCAAATGCACGTTCTCAGAAACCCCAGAGAGGACCCAGCAATCTGTGTTTTAACAAGCCCTCCAGGTGATTCTGATGCTCATTAAATTTGAGAACCACTGAGCTATACAAGCATTCACTTGAAACTTATATGCCTTATTTCAGTAACAAGAGTTACCAACGGTGACACACCCGCTTGTGGCAGGCAATGACTGAGTGCACAGAGGACTGACAGGCAGTCAAGGCAGTCTGTGCAGAAGAAACCCACCCTGTGCCTTCCCCAGAAGGTCCCTGAGGCCACCAGGGGAAGGCATCACAGTCAGAATCTCCGCACCCCACAAGTCCCCCTCGTCCACCACTGAGGGAAGGGTGATTCTCTTCACTCCTGGCCAGACTCAGAGCTCAGGCCAAGATCCCACTGATGCAGGTGATCTGGGAGTCAAGAGAAAGGAGTCACAATGTGGGTAAGCATTTATGCCAGGCACTCTCAGAAGGACCTTCCCTGTTAACCCTCACAACTACCCCGTCACGCCGAGACCATTGCCCCGTCAGATGATGCCACAGCTGAGCCTTTGGGAAAGTCAGATGACTTGTGGAAAGTCATTCAGCTACTTAGGAGAAATGAGATTTAAACCCAGGTCCCTAACCTCAGCAAACCATGCCTTTCTAAATTCTCCTGAGCCACATCCCCGCTGCCTAACAAAGCGTCCTGTGATGATGGACGTGTCCTTGGTCAGGAGCCACTGGCCACACGCGGCTGTTGAACACTTTGAAATGTGGATGGTGCAACTGAGGAAGTAAATCTTTGCTTTATTTACTTATTTTAAATTTTAAAAAGCACCCATGGTTAGTGGCTGATTTGTCTCACAGTGGAGGATCATACAGTTTTGTCTAAAAACACTGTGAGGGGGAAACCTGCACCCAGTATAATCCTGAAGTGGAAAACCCACAAGAGCGTTGGTGCAACTGGTGATAATTATCACTCACTCATTAATCTTTTCTTAATGGAAATGGTGACAGATTCTTAACAGTGGCTGCATTTAGGAAATACAATTAATCCACAGACATAGTTAGTCAGATTTAAAGAGGCCTGCCTTCTCCAGATGCTGGCAGCCAGCAGGAGCCAGGGATGGCAGCTGCGAGGTGCCCTGTGCCCCAAGCAAATGAACTGAATGAGGACAGTAAAGGCAAACGGAACCAGTTCAACAGCTCATCTCTCTTTACTTGACAGACTTTAGAGGCACCCTGTGTTATTTCTTTTAATCACTGTTCTAAATGCTAAGAGGACATAGTCAAGTTTCTCCTCTTCATGGAGTTTGACAGTAGCAGGGGGTATAGCCATTATTTAGTGCTGGGCAAAGCAGTCTTCCAAGATGGCAGGCTAGAGCAGCCAACCTTCTGCAAAGAAAACATTACAGGGTATGTCACCTGGTTAATACATGTATAGTTGGCATCCGTCACTTGGCTACTCAGTGCACTCTTGCTGGGAATCCCAGCCCAACATGCAGTGTAACAGATTCCAGAATCAGTAAAAGATTACCAACTAAGGGACCAATTAAATAAGACTTTGTCTTCTCTTATCAGCAAATAAGGTCCACTATACAGTTCTACTCCAGACCTCATTGTTTGCCATTTGAACTAAAATTTTGGGCCCTTTAGAATGGAAAAAAGTAAATCAACAACAGGCAGGGTGGAGAAAAGCCTCACCGGGGTACTGTGCAAAACCAGGGCTGCAGTCAGACCCTGAGCCAGCAGGAAGGTGGTGGAGAAGCAGAGCATGAAAATGCGGATGGAGGCATTCAGACGAACACCAAAGCAAATGGGAGGGCTGGAAGAAATTCTGAAAGTTAGATGTTAGGGCAGCGTAGAGCAATGTAAAAGGATGAAAGAAATAATATCAAGGAAGGAAGAAAGATAAAAGGCTGCACAAAATAAGAACAGGGTTTTCTTTCCAGAACATGGACCACAAAGCCAGCCCATGCTCAGCCTGGTGCCCTTGCATGCACAGAGCCACCTTGGAAGTCAGGGCCTGTCATATGCTTGCTGGGCATCTGCTATATCACTGTTATCCCTGCTGATGCCATTACCATGGGTCAGACTCCATGGTGACTATTTCTGGGCCCTTGAATTATCAATCAGTTTGAAATTATTGTGCTATATAGTGAGTTTTCTAAGCCGGTGCCTCTCAAGCTCTCGTATGCACAGAAATCACCTGTATGATTTGTGAACATGTGTTAAAGTTGGAATTGCTCTTTTAGTAGGTCTGGAATGAGGCCTGAGATTTTACATTTCTAACCTGTTCCGGAGGAGGCTAACATGCTGGTCCTCGGACCGCACTTGAAGTAACAAGCTCTTATTTTTCCTATTGGTCACAAGCTAGTGCAGTTGGTTGAGAATCATACCAAGAAAGTCAGGGACATCAGTTTGATCTCCATCAGTGAAGTCACTCTGTTCTGTGGCTGCAGAGTGAACCTGCAGCTCCAGCTGGTTATCATGGGTCTTTGTTACACACGCACAGAGGACCAGAGGAGGTGCAATGGGAAGTCACCCGAGTGCCCATCTGGAGGCCCACTTCAGCAGCCCTAACTCTGTGCTCTTTCCCTCTTCAACATCTTGTAAGCCTTTCTCTCTGAATGTCAATTTTGGAATCACTCTTTGACAAAATCACTCAGAAGATGGATTGCAAATGAGGCACCTCTCTCACATTGACTGGGTGTTCTCAAGTGGCTGCCTCCTGAGCTATTTTGGGAAGGACTCTGCTGAAATACTGTCATAATGGATTGGTGATGCCCACAGTGAGAGGAAGATGGGGAATGTGGCAGTGTAACCAGCACAGAGAGGTCTGTCCTGGCTCCTCTCATGAACCCAGAATAGAGAGAGGCATGCGTGGCTCAGAGCACACTCAGCATGAAGCTCCTGGGGAAGTCGCCCACGTGCTGCCTCCTCCTGCACCCTGTCCGGGGCTGAGGAATCAGCCCAGGAGGATCTTACCCCAGGGCACTTACATCAGAAAGGGGTGCAAAGAATGTTCTTAGGGGTGTCCTTTCTTTCACAACCAGACTGGCTGCCTCACAAGAGAGTGTGCCCCAAAGGACTTTTGGTAAACTGAACACTGCAGACACTACCTTTTTTTTTTTTTTTTTTTTTTTCAGAAAAACTAACAATTTTTAAAGAATCAGAAAAGCTGGGGCTTAGTTCTATCTCTGCCACTTTAAAGAAGACACTTCAGTTTCTTTATCTATAAAATGAAGGAGTTTAACTAAATGGCCTCAAATTCTAGAGGAAATTCAGACTATGTGCTCATCCACAAATCACAGCTGCTATCACTCTTGTTTGTAGCAACTTGGATTTATAGAGAGGCATTTCAGTCCTTGTTAGTCCATTACTACTATTAATATTTCAAGGTCTCCATAAGTTTAGTCCATTTGAGCAAATTAGGTTGGCAAAGAGTTGGCTCTTTCTGACTGATAAGGAAAGATAACATGTGAAGTTCCTATTCATTTTTATCATTTTTTATTCTCACCTGAGGACATT
>PVIA01001140.1:0-16962 GCA_004024845.1 Tonatia bakeri | reverse complement strand
ATATGTACAGATCTCCAGTGTGCATCAACAAAACCCAGGCACAGTTTGGACGCTGATGACATATTTTAAAGGCAGGCGTGTGATTATATAATCAGCTGTGCAATATGACCAACAGTTTGGTTGTTGTGATATGTATGCATTACTCCAACTGCCTTATAAATAAACAAGTAGAAATACACCAAATCAGCATCATACCAGATGTGACTCACTGAACTGTTTTAACTGGAGTTACTAGATTTTTGTGCTATAAAATGCAAAAAGTTTATTAAGATATAGAGAGACACAAAGGAAGGGAGAGAGAGAGAAACCTTCTTAATAGCACTTATTAAAATTTCTCTCTGATCAAACTATGAACTCCTAAAGGACACTGAGCTAGTCCATTTGCAAAGCTTAGCTACCATGTTCTGCTTGTTTCCAGGTCTCTCCATCAATGACTATGGAGAGGTATTGACCCCTCCCTGGAATTTGGCCTGGCCTTCTGACTTGATCTGACTGATTAAATAGCTAAAGGGACACTATGTCAGTTCAGAGCCTAGTCCTCAAGAGGCCTGGCAGGATTCCATTCATTCACTCTCTTGGAATTGGCCTAGCCATCACATGAATTAGTCCAGGCTAGCCTGCTGGAGGATGAGGGAGCAGATAGAGCAGAAAGGAGCCATCCTAGCTCAGAACCTCATAGACCAGCCAGCCCAAATGACCCAGCAGCTGGCTGCAGATACTAAGTCCAGCCAATACAGAACAGCTGGTCAGCTGAACCCTGCCCAACTGTTGACCCAGAGCATTGTGAACTGGTAGTTAGTTTTTGTTGTGAATCACTGTGTGTTATGGTGTTATGTAGCCAGGGCTGAATGCTACGAAGAAAGGTTGTGTTTGAGTTTTATTTATTTTTATATCTCCAATAGCCAACACAGTATTTGGCATGATGTATCACTCAATGAAGAAATGCTGACCAAGTATATGAAGAAATGAAAACAATTACCGTGACTAGGCAATGATCAGCCTTTAAGTTTCTCACTGTTCAGAGTATCATGGGAAGGAGCATCATTCGTCCTTGAGCTATAAAAATAGGAACACTTCAGAACTCTGCCTTTTTGATAGCAGCAATGTCCCTTATTAAGTAACAGAGAAGAGATTGGGTACCACCTACTCTGAAATCTGAGGTATGTGCCTATAATTTTCTAAAGAACTCAAACCATTAAGTAATCTCTTTTTGAAACTATGTGCTCTGGAAATCTACTTCTTTAAACTATCTGCAAAACAGCCTTGACACAAAGACTCCCCACATAGCAGGAATGGGCCCCCTGTTATTCGTTCCCTTCGCAGAATTATTGCCTGCTCAGGGACATCATCGGGGCTGTGAGACATAGAGTGCGGTATCTGAGAGTGCCTGCGTGACACCTCCAGACTCTGACAGTCACCAACTTACTGTTTATAATTGAGCCAAACCCATACGTATAGGGGGGAAATCCAGAGCTCCTGCTAGCACCCAGACAGGTGGCATGTGGGCATCAAGGTCCAAGAAGAAACCAAAAAACAATATTAAAGAATGAAAACATGATTTTAAGAAATGTCTTCACTTTATATTTGTTAATATACTTAATGTTCTTGAACTGTCGCTGTGATCAGGGATGGAATTCATGTGATATAACTGCTCAGTGTGGCAACAGGCTGTACTATTGTTTGCTTTCTGATGATTCAACTTAATTCTTTTACCACTTGTCTGTATTTGCACTGTTTGTGAAATTTTCATTCACTTAGATGTTAGAGCTTTACTTGAATGGAAGCCAGCACTTGTATATTAGCATTTTCTTTTTTTTAATGATTTTATGTTTTTAAGTTATTTTATTGATTATGCTATTACAGTTTTCCCAATTTTTCACCCTTTATCTCCCCTCCACCCTGCAACCCCAACCCTCCAGCATTCCCCCTGCCCCTTAGTTCATATCCATGGGTTGTGCATGTAAGTTGTTTGGCTTCTCTGTTTTCTATACCATTTTTTACCTTTCCCCATCTATTTTGTGCCTACCAATTATGCTTCTTCTTCCTTGTACCTTTCCCCCCATTCCTCCTCTCCCCCTCCCCACTGAAAACCCTCCATGTGATGTCCATTTCTCTGATTCTGTTCCTGTTCTAGTTGTTTGCTTAGTTTTTGTTTTTGTTGTTTTCATTTTTTTTAGGTTCATTTGTTGATAGTTGTGAGTTTATTGTCATTTTACTGTTCATAGTTTTTCATCTTCAGTTTCTTAGATGAGTCCCTTTAACATTTCCTATGATAAGGGCTTGGTTATGATGAACTCCTTTAGCTTGACCTTATCTGGCCTTCCATTCTAAATGAAAGCTCTGCTGGATAGAGCAATCCTGAATGTAGGTCCTTGCCTTTAATGACTTGGAATACTTCTTTCCAGCCCCTTCTTGCCTGCAAGGTTTCTTTTGGAAATCACCTGATAATCTAATGAGAACTCCTTTGTAGGTAACTGTCTCCTTTTCTCTTGCTGCTTTTAAGATTCTCTCCTTATCTTTAATCTTGGGTAGCTTAATGATGATGTGCCTTGGTGTGTTCCTTCTTGGGTCCAACTTCTTTGGGACTCTCTGAGCTTCCTGGACTTCCTGGAAGTCTACTTCTTTCACCAGATTGGAGAAGTTTCCCTTCATTATTTGTTCAAATAAGTTTTCAATGTCTTGCTCTTGTTCTTCCCCTTCTGGTACCCCTATAATTCGGATATCGGAACATTTATAGTTATCCCAGAGGTTCCTAAGCCTCTCTTCACTTTTTTGAATTCTTGTTCCTTCACTCTGTTCTAGTTGGATATTTATTTCTTCCTTTGTTCTAAATTGTTGACCTGAGTCCCGGTTTCCTTCCTGTCACTGTTGGTTCCCTGAATATTTTTGCTTTATTTCACTTTGGGTATCTTTCATTTGTTCTTTCATTTTCAACCAAAGTCAATCAGTTCTGTGAGCATTTTGATTACCAGGGTTTTAAATTCTCCATCAGATAGGTTGGCTATCTCCTTATCGCTTAGCTCTCTTTCTGGAGTTTTGCTCTGTTCTTTCACTTGGGCCACATTTCTTTGTCTCCTTGCACCTGATAAGTTATGAGGGGGCAGGGCCTTAGATATTCACCAGGGTGGGGCAACCCTCCTTGCTACCCTGCTGCATTGCCTGTGGGGGAGGGGCCAGAGAGGGAACAATGCAGCTTGCCTGCTTGTCTCTAACCCCAGTTACCAATGAACTCTCATGTTAGACTGGGAGTTTCTCCCACCACAGCAACTGCCACCATAATCCACAGCCAGCTCTGGGTCTCAGTTTCCTGTTCAGCCAGCTCCACCCACTCGGTCTGCCACCTTGCCTCAGGTTCTCTCCGTCAGCCTGTCTTACCAGTCTGGTTGGTCTGGTTGACTGTTTCTTTAATTCCTTGGTTGTCGGAGCTCCTTACAGTTTGATATTCTGGCACTTCTGGTTGTTTATTGATTTTAGATTGGTTGTTTTCCTCCTTTTGGTTGTGCAAGTAAGCAAAGGTTTCTACTTATGCCTTCTTCTTGCTGGGAACTCCCCCATATATTAACATTTTCTGCTAGGATTCTTTTATCATTATCATTGCCCTGTAACAAAGTAGCACATATCTCAAAAAAAGTCATGGAGGAAGACAGAAAAGACAACTAATCTTGATCTTCTTGGTAGGGCTTAATAATGCATAGCTGAGGACCTCTTGAGCCTGCCTGGGAAGGAAAGGGTATGGCAAGGGCTTGAGCACCATCAACATGTACATGTGTGCACGGGGGTCCATGCCTTCCAGTGTAACTTCCAGTATTAGAAAAGGCTGGAGGAACACTCGGTAACCGGAGCCCCATCTTGGGAAAAGCATGTGCTTCGGGAACAGATCAAGGCTCAAATCTGACACTGAATCTAGAAATTATACTTCTAGGAATCTAGTCTATATATACCATATACAAAGAATATTCACTGCAGCATTATTTACAACAAATACTAAAAACAACCTAAGCACTCATGGTAGGGAATGTGTATGACCAAAACTGGTACATTTATTTCATTGACTGCTGTGTAGATATTAAAAGGAGTGGGGCATTTCTGGTTGTGCTGCTATGGGAAGAGCTCTTAGCTGTACTACTAAGTGAAAAAAGTAAAGGGTGGGGTAGTGTGTACACTGGACTCCCATCAGTGTGTGTGCACACATTACATCAAGATACACAAGAAACTCTTAATGGTGTTTACATGTGCAAGACAGGACTAGATTACAATTTCTTTTCCTACTCCATGGGTAAGAAGACTTTCTCCTCCTCATTTTCCCTACTGTTTGGATTTTTCTCATGTGAGTATGCCATTTTCATAACTAGAAAATAAAATGCTACCTCTGACATTTAACAACTGCAGTAGATTGCAAAAGTGGCACAACTCTCCACCCCTCCCCATATGCATGCTCCTTTGCAATATTGTAGCTCCTCCCACTAACAAATGGAGTCCACTTCAACTTCCCTTGAATCTGGACAGGACTTGTGACTTGCTTTGGCCAGTATTACAGTAGAAGTAACACAGTACCAGCCCCACACCTGGGTATCAAGAGGCCTTGCATCCATCTACCCTTCCTCTTTGAATCCTGCCAAGCAGCCATGTGAACCAGCCCCAGCTAGCTTCTGGAGGATGAGAGAGATCATGTAACTGGTTGTACCCTATTCCCAACACCGCAGCTGACAGCCAGATGATCCCTAGAATGGTGAGCTAATAAACACCTGTTATTTTAAGCCACTGATTTGGGGGATGGTTTGTAACAGCAAAATCTAACTGGTATTCCAACCATGTGACCTTAGGAGGAATCTGTTTCTTCTTTTGAAAAGTAGGATGACTACACCAACTATAGGAGGTGTTTGCAAACATTTTAAGTGAGATAACATGTGTAAATCACACTGTTAGGCAATAATTCTGGTACTTAACATGACAGATGTCATCTTACCAAGCAAACAAACTACCAGTTCACTCAAGAGGAGTGGGCCTCAAAGAAATATACTTGCCTAGATAAGAAAATGCATTAAGTTGTTTACTGCTTTGGGTTATCCAGCTCTTAACAAGCCCATGCCACATGGCTACAAGCCACTTGTGTTAGCACATGCCACTTGGCTCTGTATATCACACCTCTGTCCCCTTTCACTGCAGAGATCTACCACCTTGCTGTCACCCAAGATGCTGCTTCTGTCTGTAAGTTTCCTTGATGAATTTGATGTAATTCTTGATGTAATTAACTTCCTTCTCCAGTCTCATGGCCATTTGGAAGTCGGTTTCATATAACTCAGGAAATTTTCTCAATACACACCCCAGTATTAGCTCTTTACTCTTTCCCCATGCCCAGCAAAAGAAAGTAAATCTTGAAGGTTGGAGCAGAAAGGAGGTGTCACCCTGGGCCTGGCTGGAAAGTTGAACTTCCCAGTGGCACAAGCCTGGAGCTAAAAGAGCCGAAATTGGGTGTGGATATGTGTGTGTGTGCGCGTGTGTGCACACACACACTTGGAACACTCAGTTCTCCCTGGTCAGCCTCTACAGAAGGAGCTCTGTGGGTCCAGTGACAAGACAGGCAAACCTATACTACAGAGGCTGCCCACTGATGGGCCCAGAAGTGGAGAGAAATCACTGAGATCTTTCCAAGCAGGGCTACTTTAGAGGTTAGCCTCAAGTCAAGGAAAGGAATAGAAGATTCCTAACAGAAGTTTTTAAGCCAAATTAGCCACAGCTGTGCTAGCTTTCACTGCATGGCGGCCTCACACATTATGTTAGAGACACCAGAGGTCTCTTTTCTTTGGAGAAAAGTCTTCAGTGATTATCTGTGCTCATAAAGTCATATCACTCCCCGCAAGGCTTCCAGCCCCTGGGACTCCACGTTGTGGCCACAGAAGGCCCATCCTCCAGGTCTCAGACATTTCCAAGTAGTGTGGTCTGAGCTGCCCTGCCCCTTGGATGATTTCTGGGACGGGCGCCGGGGCCTTGCACGGGACCTTGGCACAATAGAACCAGATAGCAGGACAAAGGAGAGAAAGCCCATCAGTGCCTGAGCAGCCACCCACCAGTGTGAGGGAGGCCTCAGGGAGAGCAGAGAGCATTGCCCAGCCTCTCTGCATAGAGAAGACCTTGAGAACTAATCGTTACCCATAGAGGGTCACTCAAGGAATATGGAAATCAACAGGACACCCACCAGCTTCTTCTGCGGGGTAGCTGAGTGCAGACTGCCAACAAATGCAGGGCACCCATCTGTTCTCAGCTTCTGTGTCCAGAATTCCATCCTGTAATGCAGGCCAGGTGGGGAAGCAAAGGGGGAGTGCAGGAAGGGCATCCTAAGTAAAGGGAAGAGTATGGGGAAGGGCACAGAGACACAGGAGGGCCTGGAGTGATTACAGAGAGTTTGGGGAGCCTGGGGTTTACTAGCATGTGGCAGGCAGTACCAGCAGGTAGTAGGACATGAAGGAGACAGGAGAGGCCAGGTTGCCCTAAAGAACTAAAATTTCATTTTGAAAGCAACATGATCTTTTACTTTCAAATGGGGAGGAAGAATTTCTCACAGAGCCTAGTAAATGCTCAGTCATTTTTGGATGGGTGAACTAAAGAAGAAATGAATCTGGGTCAGCAGTCTATTAAATTTAGGATGCTTGCTCAATTTTTAATTATAGTCATAAAAGCAGCCATCATTCCTTAAGTGCTTAAAAGGAGTACTATCTCACTGGCTCGCAAATTTGGCTGCACACTGGATTTACCTAGGGAGATTTTTAAATACTAACGAATGGTGCCCACAACCACGAATTCTGATTTAATGGACCTGGGATTTTTCAACATCTTCTAGCATTTCTAATATGTGACTGAGTCTGAGACCCAAGGTCCTATCTCACTTGTGACAACATCCCCATGACACAGACTCTGTCATTACCCCCGTTGTGCAAAATGGGTGCAGATATTGCTGCTGGAGTATTGGATGATCTGTGTGTTTGTGGAAGAGAAAGACTGGGGGCTGTTTATGAGTCTAGGTGGAGTTTCTCAACTGTCAGACTCGCATAAAGTCTTAGGATTGAGACTTATGCAGGCTTAACACACGGCAAGGACCGGGCTGTTGTGTCTACCCTGAGCTACAGGGATGGAGTAGGGTGACAGGCCTACACTCCTGGACCAGGAAAAGAGAGAGACACAGAGGGAGAGGGTGGCAGCCAGCTGAGGAAGGTACCAGAGTGAATGCTGCTGAGCTCTTCTCGCCAGTACAAGTGGCTGGCCGCTCCCACACTCTGCCTTCTCCAGAAGGTCGAAAACCTATCTACTTAGAGATGCTCCTTTTAGCAGCTACAGCGACTGGTTTCAAAGGCAGGGGAGGAAAAAATAGGAAAGACAAATTTTTCGTGATTTTTTCCCCTCAAACTTGTTGAGCTAATGTGATGAGGAAAAGATACACATTACTAATGTATTACCAAATCAAGGAGTACCTGGCTCTCTACAGAGGGGGTGTTAAACAGCACATCCAATTACCACAGCGGATATGGCCGGCAACAGGCCAGCCAGGGTGTGGGCGGGGCAGTTCCTTCAGTCTCAATGTGGCCTAAGGTCTAACTCCACCCAGTAGTTTTCCTTACAAATTGCTCCTGCGTTCACTAGGCCTCCTTGGTTTTAAGTAACAGAATCCATCTTAATGTAAAGTCAGCAAAACTTACTACACTGGCTCGGGCACATCTCACCTGGAAGGACCAAGAGGAAAGGGAGGCGGCAGTTTGCTGAGGTAGTTTCCCAACCCTTGCTCCACAATCGCCTCAAGAACTTGAAAATTTCCAGTCGCCCTGACTGGTTCAGTCAGAATCTCCAGGGGTGAAAACAAAGCATCACCATTTTATCTTTTAAAAGCCTCCCCAGATGTTTAAGAACCACTGGGCTAGAATAAGAATAAAAGCTCAACTGTATTGTGCACTTCTTGTGCTAAGCCCTATTCTAGGTGGTAACTCATTTAAGTCTTACAACTTGATGAGGTGGGTACAATTGTCTCCATTTCAAAGATATGAGAGCTGAAGCTCCCAGAGGCTTAAGTAATCCAAGAAGGCTTCATGCGACCTGATGTGGGTGTTCAAGGATGAGGATGCTGGGGAACAGCTGAAGAAGCCTTGAAGGGCAGTTAGAGCAGCATGGTGGGACAGGGATGAGCAGGGTGCTGTGGGCCAGTGGGAGATGATATTTGGTGCCATATGACCAGGGGATAAAGAGACTCTGGGGACACAAGCTATCTGGAGGGATGACTGTGCCCCAGGGAGGAAATACGGCTTCCACATGAGCTTCTGTGTGGCAACTGAGAACAGGGAGTGAAGTAGTACTGTTTCTAACCAAAGCTGTAGTAGAACTTAAGTGGGTAGGAGACCAGAGTTTGGCTCAGATATCAAAACTCACCCCCTCTCTCATGGAGAACAATTCTGGGAAACTCTTAAGGTCAGTGAGGGCTAAAGGATTTGGGGCGTTATGGAGCACTGACAGAGAGCAATTCTGAGCCCGTCACATCACTTTCTAACTTGTCCACTGGCTCTGTCCAGTGAAAAGTTTAGAAACAATGGCCAAGCCACTAGCTGTGATCATCCCTAGATTAGGTCTTGAAACGTAATGTCTCATTAAAACAAACAAACGCATATACACACAGAAACAGGGCTTCCTCGAGTACCGGCTGAGCCCAGGTGGAAATGCACAAGATGACCCGAGAACATATCTGACTGGATAACAAGCAAACTACCAATTACAAGGGTCAAAGACACTCAGGAGCCAACTTGAAGAGACTCTCACTGACTAAAGATGGGGAATTTGAGTACAAATGATAATAGTTGCAAGGGCTTGAAATCCATCAAATATGTTGAAATTCATGTTTATAATGACATATATTTGGTCCTTTCTGGAGGATGACAGAGAATCAATTTTTTACTCTTCAAAAGCACTAAATAAAGGGGAAAATCAAAGATATATCCTGCTTTCCCTATATGATCTTATCACTAGGTAACCAGTAGTAAATGAAGGGAATTTTATCTTTGTAAAAGTACTCCAACTATAAAGAGGAAAAGGCATGATAGAGTTAAAATAGCACTATTTTGCAAACCTCAGTGATTTACTGGGTATAGGTATCAGTGGCTGCTAATATCACTTCCCAGTAACATCAGAAGAAGAGAGACAAACAGACACTATGTGCCTCCTGTAGCCTTGCCAAAGAAATCGAGCCTGAGTCCAGGCCAGTCTCTAGGTCCAGCTCCCAAACTGCAGGAGCCTAGTGAACCATTCATAAACATGTAATCCGGAAATCCACACTGCAGTGGCTCCTGCAGGTCCAAAGGACCAGGTCTTCCACAGATAGACTCAAAAAATAAAAAGTAAAGAGCAGGAAAATGTGTAGATTATAAAAGATTGAAAGAGACTTAAGAGACATATCAAAGCTACTGTAATAGCATAATCAATAAAATATATTTTTAAAAAAAGATATATCAAAGCTTTTTAAATGTCCAAAACTAAAATATAGTGTCTTTGATGCACATTTGGGTAAAAAAGGAAAACACTAAAGCTGGGATACCGATTACTTGTCGGGGAAGAAAGGAAGGGGACTCTGGTTGGAACGGGGGCTGCAGGTGGGCTTCTGGGATGGCGGCAGACATCAATTTCTTGACCTGCTGGTGGTTACACAGATGTTTGCCTTGGAATAATTCATTAAGTCACATCTGTGTGTTTTGCTTCAAATTCTTAAAAGTATTTTTCAAATAAGAAAGCAGAGCAATGCTGGTGAGTTGTAGCTACAGAAGGAGGGAAGCCTCGCCCCTCAGTGAGGAGCACGCTGGGAAGTGGGGGCTGTGGGAATGGTGAGCCGGCTGACGAGGTGGCTGGAAAGAGCCACAGGGACTGAAGCACCAGTTCGTGGTTAACCAAGTCCTTGAAACCCCAGTGCTGAGGCCCGTAGACGGCCGTAAAATAATGTGTTAAAGGTAAGGAAAAGTATCTCTGTTTCAGTGACTCAGAAATGCTTCTAGCCTTCTGGAGTGCTTCCCCCACCCCCCACCACCACTCCTTCAATCTCTGCTTCCTGTTCATTTAATGTTTTTATAAATATGTATGGTAAATATACTATATCACAGTCACTATGCTAAGCACTGAAGCCTCAGTGGAGAAGGCAGACATATGAGCGGATTCTCTACCCCCTGAAGTTTATATCCTAATGAAGGGGACATAAAAGTAAACCAGTGAAGGTAATGATTACAAATGTGGATGGGTTCCAACAAGGAAACCTGCAATGTGCTAAAGCAGAGAGAAACGGGGACGGTGGGGAGCCGCTGCAGCCAGCTGGTGAGGGGGAACCTTAGAGGTAACGTGTAATCCGGGACCTGAAGTAGGAGTAGAGGTCAGTTATGGGTAGAACATGTAGAAGAACATTCTAGAAGGTGAAAGTAAAAAGGCCCTGAGGTGAGGGAAGGGGTTGACAGATTTGAGGAGCTGAAAGGAAATCACCATGGCGATGATTAGTGAGTGAGGGGCAAGCGGCACAAGACGAGAATGAAGAGGCGACAGGGAGCTGGTTCTGGAGGCCCACTGAGGAGCTTGGACTTTACTCTGGGAACAGTGGGCAGCTACATTAGGCTTAAAGCAGGGCAGTGGCATGATATCAATTAAGTTTGAAGACCACAAATTGCTGTCATGTAGAGAACAGATAGGAGGGGAAGCAAGGAGACCAGAGGGTGCTGCAGTGGCCCAGGCAGGAGAGGTGACAGCTGAGGCGGTGCACAGGGAGATCGAGCTGTTATGACAGTTGAACCAGCGCGACCTGCTGGTGGGCAGACGGGCAGCAGAGGATCAGGAAGGAAAGAATTAGATACCCCAGAAGAGTGGGATTGGATATGTGATTCCGAAGCTCAGTACAGTCCCCAGTATACAGAAGACACTTACATCATGGGGCCAAATGGGGTCACCAAGAGAGCCCACAAAAAAAAAACATAAAAAAAGAGGGTCCAGAGATGTGCCTTAACAGACACCACCCTCCAGAACAGGGCTGGAGACTCTTCTATGAAGGGCCTCAGCATACTGTTTCAGGCTTTGTGTGCACACCGCTCCGTCACTACTACTTAGCTGCACCCTTGTAGCGTGAAAATGGCTGTATTCCAAAAATGTTTTATTTATGGGCAGTGAAATTTGGATTTTGTATAATTTTCAGGTGTCATGAAATATTATTCTTACTTTTTTCCAACCCATTTACAAATGGAAAAACCCATCATTCACCCATGGGCACAACAGCAGGCAGCAGGCCAATGGGGTCCATGGCTGGAGTTTGCCTGCCTGGGTTCTGAAGCCAGAGGAGACAGGGCCAGCACGTGAGACTAGAGGTAGTATGAAAAGGGACCCCAACAGTGACTAAGGCTACCAGTCGGTAGAGCAGAAAGCACCAGCAGCAGCTGCAGAAAAACTTTGGTGGTGGCCTGAGGAAGTTTAGGCCCCGGACCCTCTCAGGCTAAGGCGGATTAGACCTCAGCGCCCCTGCTCTGGTTGTGCTGGCTGAGAGTTTTGAGTCAAAGGCTATTTTCACGGCCAGGGCAGTCTGCCCTCACCCTTAAATCTTCTTACCCCAGCTGATGAAGAAAGACAAAGGAAATGGAATACACAAGATATTGTAACTCTGAGGCTTTTCTTTTTTTTTACTATGGGGACAAAAGAATCATAAAAGGAACCACTTAGTATTCATGATAATAATACTATGTAGACTGTGGTTAGCAGAATTCTAAGGTAACACCTGCTATGGGTTGATTTACATTCCCCAAAATTCATATGATGAAATATTGAGTTGGCCAAAAAATCCATTTAGTTTTTCCATATAATAACAGACACATTTTTTATTTTCACCAATAACACTGTGTTATTGGCGATTCGAATATTTTGAGTATATCAGCTATCTCCTGCTATTGGCTTCTAGTGGGTAGAGGCCAGGGGGATTCCAAATATCTTCCAATGCATACAATAGCCCCACAGCAAAGGATTATTTGGCCAAAATGTTAATAGTACCAAGAAACTTCACAAACCACTTTTGACCCATTCGAGCAGTCACAGCACCTTCTCCATATACGGCACAAATCTTTTTGTGTGTGTTTCAGTTGTGTTTTTACCTTTCTTGAGATAATGAACCATAATATGCCAAAAATGTTGCACATTTTCTTCCATCTTCAATAACTGGCTACACAAAAATTCACCAATTTTGATTTTTTTTAAATCCACCACTGATATGACAGCTGTCACACTACAATCTAATATGAAGTTAATAGCAGCTAAACACTAGAACCATCATATGGAAAAATCATAACGCACTTTCTGGCCGACCCAAAACTTTCCTCTGGTACTTCAGAATGTAGCCTTATATTGAGATAGAGTCATGGCAAATGACTTAACACCCAGGAGAGCAACCATGTGAAGAAAAAGGCAGAGGTTGGTCTGACACTCCTATGTGCCAAGAAATGTCAAAGATTGCCAGCAAACCACCAGAAGCTGGGGGAGAAGAATGGAACAGATTCTTCCTCACAGCCTCAGAAGGACCCAACCCTGGGGATGCCTTCAGCATAGACTTAACAACTTTAGAAGTACAAGACAATAAATTCTGTTGTTTCAACCACCCAGTTTTGGGTACTTGTTAGGGCTGCCCTAAACATAGCACCCAAGATTCCAAGTGTCCACACTCTGTGTAACTGTGAGTGGGACTTCTGAATATGAAGGATGTCCCTCCTGTCATTATGTTATATGATATGGCAGAGGGATTTTGCAGATGTAATTAATGTCCCTAATCAGTTGACTTTGAGTTAATCAGGAGGGAGATTACTGTGTCTGGGTCTGACCTAATCAAGTGAACCCTTAAAAGGAACCGGGCCCTTCTCGAAGAGAGATGTGCAAAGCAGGACAGGGCTGTGTGGCAAGGTCCTGAGGGTGAGCTCCAGGAACTCAGAACATCCCCAATCAACAGACGGCTAAAAAGCAGTCCCCTCAGTCCTTCAACCACAAGGAACTAAATTCCACTGACAACTTGATACAGCTGGAAGGGAACACAGAGGTCCAGATGAGAACGCAGCATGACTGACACCTTGATTTCAGTCTTGTGAGACCCTGGGCAGAGAAGCCAGCTATACCAGGCCCAGATTTCTGACCTACAGAGCTGAGAGACAATAAATAAGTGTGTTTTGAGCTGCTAAGCTTACGATATTTTATGTTGCAGTAGAAAACGAATGACAGAACAAGCTCTAAGTTGCAGAAATAATAATAAAGTCTTTTAAAATGACCTAAATGTAATAGCATTAAGTTGGACTTTTTTTATTGTAATGTTAATCATCAATAGGAAAAAAGTTAACAGTAGCAAAGCACTTTAGATTTCCAAAGTGCGATAGGGAAAAGAAAGTTTTTAAATATGCTAAAAATAATTCTAATTGCTATCAATTGGTAAGAAGCTCTCGGTTGAAACAAGGTCTTCTGTAGCTGAAGAAGCACAATGAAACCACCCCCTCACCTTTCAGCCTCCAAATACACATGTGGCTTAATAGAGACTAGTGGGGGGAGGAATGATCTTCTTCCTCCCACTCTCACCCACCCAGGAGCGATTAGAGACAGAGAACAAAGAAAGCCACGTGTCTTCTTGTTCTAAGACTTGAAAGAATGGAGCCAGGTGGGGAAGGAAAGTATCCTGAGAAATGTCTACATCACACAAATAATTTGAGAGAAGCCAGGCAGTCCACTGACAGTGGGCAACATTAACAGACTGACCAGCGAATTTCTAGACCCAGCTTCTAAATATTCTTCCTCTCCTTCGATGTCTAGTTAACATTTGACCAAGAAAATTGGAAGTCTAGATAACAAAGTAGCTTGTATTGAGCACCTACAAAGCATTAAGTACTGTACTCAATACTTTTATAATGTAACTTCAGCTAATCCCCATGGCCATCTGTATTAGTGAGGGTTCTCCAGGTGGATGTGTGTATCAATACACGTAATTTGTTATAAGGAATTGGCTAACATAATTATGGAGGCTATCAACTCCAAAACTTGCAGGGTAGACTGGCAGCCTGGGGACCCAGGAGAGCCCATGTTCCAGTTCACATCCAAAGGCCATCTGCTGTAGAACCAGGAAGAAGCAGTGTTGCAGATGAAGTTCAAAGGCAGTCTGTTGGAGAATTCTCTCTTGCTCGAGGGGGAGCCAATCTTTTGTTTTATTTAGGCCAACTGATTGTATGAGGCCCACCCAGAGTATGGAGGGCAATCTGCTTTACTCAACGTTTACAGATGTAAATGTTCATCTCATCCAAAATACTCTCAGAGAAATACCCTGAATGCTTGGCCAGATATCCAGGCTTCCCATAGCTCAGCCAAAATAACACATAAAATTAATCGTCACATCATCTGAAAGGTAGATATTTCCCTCATTGTACATATAAGGAAACAGGCTGAAAATTAAGTGACATACTCAGTGAAGTATAGCTGGTTGGAGTTCAGACTGCAATCAAGCCTAGTCTCCCTGACTCCAGAAAGTTGGGGGTAGGATGAGTACCACCGAATCTCACCTAGAGAGAAAATCCTGTCTCCCCCACCTACGTTAATAACCCTCAAACTGGTATTCAAAGATTAGAGCACCTCCTGTGCTTTCAGGAAACTACAATCTTAGCTTGGAGACAAAATCAAACAGCTGCAAGATATGTGGCAGGTCTTACTCTCTCTGTGGTGCAGGTGCTCAGGGCGGTTGAGCCGCTCCCAAGTCACACCAAAAAGGTGGGTGGCAATGGCAGGACCAGGGCCCAGGTCCGTCCACCCTTCCTGCTACAAGAACCTGTCACTTCTCAGGTGACCACAGAGAAGAGTGAGCACTCAGACAAGGGGATGAGCGCTTACATTAAATGGTTTTATGAGGGTATGGCCTCTGAGGTCCATGAGGCAAGAGAAGAGGTATTCCTCCTCTTCAGCAGGAAGTAGGACGAAAGTATTCCCTTAGGACACTCAGACCATCTCTAATTGGAGACAAAATCAAACACCTGCCAAAATGTGCTGCAGGTCTTATTTTCTCTTTGGTACGGGTACTCGGGTACTCGCGGAGTTCAGCAAAGTCACGTGGCAAATGTCTCTCTGCCCCATCCTGCTTCCCGCGCACATTGCCCGTACAGCAACCCGAATCTGTGCTTCTACTACGCTCGTGGGTCTGAGTCCCACCCACTCAGGAATTCGACTTCCTATCCACATCCAGGCCCCATATCTGCTCCCAGATCTGCGACCAGTGCCTGCCTCAGGTCTGGAAGTTGACTGCGAGACCACTGGTGCCACCTAGTGGCCAAGGTGGCTGCAGCAGCCGAAGAGCCAGGCTTCCTGGCTTCAAACATGACTGACCCTTGGACAGAGAAAGCCTGGCAGGAGTCTGAGACTCACCGGGAGGGAGAACCCCTGTGCAGAGCAGAGAACACTCGGGGTCGTGTGGGTTGAATATTGAAAGGAATGCGATTTCATTTGTTACTCGAGGCTGATGAAGGTACAGCTATGTTAAAAAGCACGGAAAGACTGGTGGCCGTTTCTTGATTCAGGACCTCAGTAAAGGGCCTATTGTACATTTCAGGGTCAGCCCCCTACTGAAGTCCCCCTTCTGTCCTTCCTCCGTCTGTCTGCACTGTCCGCTGTCCACTGTGCTTGTTGCCCCAAGTCATATGTGGCTATTTGAATCAAATGAATCAAAATCAAATGGAAAGCCTCCATTACTCAGTTGTGCCAGCCACATTTCAACATGCTGGACAACACAAATCATAGCACATCTCCATCATCACAGAAAATGATAATGAATCAATGCTGGTCCACAGGCTAGGAGTTTTCCCCCAGGTGTCTTATGTTTTTTCATCAAAATTTTCTTTGGAAAGAAGAAAGAGACCTGGGTGAAACTGTCACCTTGTTATATACTTCCTCAGCAGGAAAGCACAGCCTGACAGAGGAGCTAACACGATCTTGGCTTGACCTGGGTTTCCCCAGAAGCCGCAGTACTGTGTCTCTCTCCCAGGAACAGGAGTCGCCTGGGTGCCGGGGTCCAGCCTCGGCGGGGTCTCAGGGTCCCCGAAGGATGCACGGCTAAGGCGAAGCGACTGAATCAAGACACCAGGCTCTCCAGACCTGACTGACTCCCCGAGTAAAATCAATCTTTATTTTTATAGGGAAGGTTATACAACATTCAATGCACAGTGTAATTATTAAAACAGAAATGGTTGCCACAGAAATAATGTCTAAAAACACAGAAGGTTTTACAGATTAATCATATTAAACAAAAAAATAACCGAAAAGTACAGGAAGTCCCACAAATCAACCATATTAAACAAAGGTTATTTTGACCAAGAAGGGTCATTAATCAGCCAACGAAGCTGTACGGGCACAAACTTTCAGGTGCCAATTAGTAACTAGGAATCTATTATAATTCCAGAAATTGGTTTAAATGAAAAGGGTGCAAGGGGTAATTTATAGGTATATAGAAATTAACTATTATCCATTAAAATTAAATTATCTCAGATAACTGATTTTTTGCCTATATTTTTTTGATTTATACATCTTGGGGGCAGGCATGTTTTGTGTTCGTTTCCATGTACTGAGATTATTATTTTCAACTAGAACTCCTTGTTTCTATACACTCCTGTCCAGGGTATGGGAGGGGTAGTGGCTCTAATAAATCTTAAGCTTTCAAGTGGTGACTCCCTAAGAAACATTCCTAGCAACAGCTTCCTTCCGCGTTCTGGCAGTTGGTCTGCCCATAGTTTAATTTTGTCCTTAACTTCCCAGGTGAGGGAAACAGGCAACATTAGGGTTGCTAGGGGTCTCTATTCTGTGGTCAACAAATCACTTCATGCAGAATCAGAGGCATCGTGCAGATTTTTTATTATAACACACAGGTATCTAAAAATCCCACCACCTATTGCTAGCAGGGACAGGCATACAGGA